>CM051018.1:2878291-2942590 GCA_027704905.1 Muraenolepis orangiensis
CGCTATACAACAGAATACGATGATTTCCATCCATTGTCCGTAAATGGGTTGCGCAGGTAGCAGCTTTTGCAGGGGTCTCTAAACTTCCCTCTCCCTAGCAACATCGACCAGCTCTTACTGGGCTATCCCCAGGTGTTCCCAGGCCAGTGTTGAGATGTTATCACCCCACCTGTACCTTGGTCTGCCCCGTGGTCTCTTCCCAGCTGGACGTGCCAGGAAAACCTCCCTCGGGAGGTGACCAGGAAGCATCCTTACTACATTTCCATTTAGGGCATTTGGCAGACGCTTTTATCCAAAGCGACTTCCAAGGTGTACATTTGTTGAAGTAGACAATAGCATAACGCTGAGGTACGCGAACATAAAAATAGAGCAGTTCACAAGCATTCATATTAACAAGATGAATAACACAATTTCGTACTGCCAGGTCACCTGCTTAAGTAGCTGTGATTACTAGATGCCCGAACCACCTCAACTGGCTCCTTTCTACATGAAGGAGCAGCGGCTCTACTCCGAGTCTCTCACAAGCTTCTCACCCTATCCCTAAGGGAGATACCAGCCACCCTCCTGAGGAAACTCCTTACGGCCGCTTGAATTTGCGATCTCGTCCTTTCGGTCATTACCCATAGTTCATGACCATAGGTGAGGGTAGGAATGAAAACAAACTGACCAGTAGATCTACAGCTCTGCCTTCTGGCTCAGCTCTCTTTTGGTTACAACAGTGTGGTAAAGGGCACCCAATACCGCTCCCGCTGCACCTATTCCCCGGTCAATCTCACGCTCCATCCTCCCCTCACTCGAGAACAAGACCCCGAGATGCGATGAACAAATTGACCGATGAACTAATTGATGAACAAAGCATTTATTTTACATCCAAATCCAACTTATTTACGACGGGAAAGAAGGCAAACGTCCTTATTAATTTTACACGTGACCCTGTTGCACTGTTCTACGTATTATTTGTTATTTGTTATTTTTACTTCTATGGTTACTAGGACTAACCTGGCCCGTCTGGTTGCCCCTGATGCTCCGCTTGTCCGTTACGAGCTGAGGAGAAACAACAGGATAATATTGTTAGAATTCTGAAAACTACAACACAATCTTCCCATGACCGTGGAAAAGAAACATTTTCAGTTTTGGTCGATTCTGCTCTGTCGTGCATCAACGCCGTGGCAGGACAAAATATTCCAACAATAAATCATTTGCTTTCTTGAGGCTTCATCATGTCCTCACCGTGCTCAGCAGGTGGTGACTCCAGGAGTCCCGTATTTTCTGGAAACACACATGGAAGGGCAGAAATACCATATTTGGCGTATGACTATTGCCATGCTAAACAACATTAAAAACAATGTTTTAGTCTACAAACCTTACTGGTTGCGAGTTAAAAGCCCTGAACGGAGGCACAAGGCCTATGCCAAGAAACGTGACAAACTGAAACCTGAGGCTGCCCTTTACAAAGTAGTGAGAGTAAAGTTGGTCTCGTACCGGGAATACATTTCATACCACTAGGAGGATGAGATTTCAACACTTTGTACGGTTTTGGTTACAATCATCATTCATTTACGATTCAGTGGTATATTAACGATATACAACAGAATACGATGATTTCCATCCACTGTCCATGGTTGGGTCGCGCAGGTAGCAGCTTCAGCAGGGGTCTCTAAACTTCCCTCTCCCTGGCAACATCGACCAGCTCTTACTGGGGTATCCCCAGGCGTTCCCAGGCCAGCGTTGAGATGTTATCATCCCACCTGTACCTTGGTCTGCCCCGTGGTCTCTTCCCAGCTGGACATGCCGGGAAAACCTCCATCGGGAGGCGACCAGAAAGCATCCTTACTAGATGCCCGAACCACCTCAACTGGCTCCTTTCTATGCAAAGGAGCAGCGGCTCTACTCCGAGTCTCTCACAAGCTTCTCACCCTATCCCTAAGGGAGATACCAGCCACCATCCTGAGGAAACTCCTTTCGGCCGCTTGAATTCGCGATCTCGTCCTTTCGGTCATTACCCATAGTTCATGACCATAGGTGAGGGTAGGAATGAAAACTGACCGGTAGATCTAGAGCTCTGCCTTCTGGCTCAGCTCTCTTTTGGTTACAACAGTGTGGTAAAGGGCACCCAATACCGCTCCCGCTGCACCTATTCTCCGGTCAATCTCACACTCCATCCTCCTCTCACTCGAGAACAAGACCCCGAGATGCGATGAACAAATTGACCGATGAACTAATTGATGAACAAAGCATTTATTTTACATCCAAATCCAACTTATTTATGACGGGAAAGAAGGCAAACGTCCTAATTAATTGTACACGTGACCCTGTTGCACTGTTCTACGTATTATTTGTTATTTGTTATTTTTACTTCTATGGTTACGATGGTTATTATTACTTCTATGGTTACTAGGACTAACCTGGCCCGTCTGGTTCCCCTGATGCTCCGCTTGTCCTTTACGAGCTGAGGAGAAACAACAGGATAATATTGTTAGAATTCTGAAAACTACAACACAATCTTCCCATGACTGTGGAAAAGAAACATTTTCAGTTTTGGTCGATTCTGCTCTGTCGTGCATCAACGCCGTGGCAGGACAAAATATTCCAAAAATAAATCATTTGCTTTCTTGAGCCTTCATCATGTCCTCACCGTGCTCAGCGGGTGGTGAATCCAGGAGTCCCGTATTTTCAAAGTTGTAAAATTGCCAAGGGAACTAATGGGAATATATGTGAATTGACTGCATTTTGGGTAATTTATAATACTGTAATTACCTCGCACCCTCACAGACATAAATATAACCATTTTGTTTTGTCATAAGCACCCATGCATTCAAACATTCCTAATACAATTTAGAAAATGATTGAACAATGAACAACTTCTTAAGGTTTTAGTTGTAGGTTTTTATGAGTTAGTAAATGCATCCAACATGTTTATTAGACTGCAAGGACACATCGAATGTATGTATATAAAATTGGAGTTTAGATTGTTTTAGGGCTATTGTTTTGGGTCCAAATTCCAAAGCTTAACTTCCCGTGGTAAATTTCCCGCAACTTTCCACCCCTTTACATCTCTACATGAGACTGACCTTCTGCTGGGGCCTCTTTGGTTGGTCCATTTGGTTCTGGGTGAAGTGAAAACAAAACAAAAACATTTAGGGAACAGTAGGATGAGATTTCAATACTTTGTACGGTTTTGGTTACAATCATCATTCTTTTACGATTCAGTGGTATATTAACAATATACAACAGAATACGATGATTTCCATCCATTATCCGTGGTTGGGTCGCGCAGGTAGCAGCTTCAGCAGGGGTCTCTAAACATCCCTCTCCCTGGCAACATCGACCAGCTCTTACTGGGCTATCCCCAGGCGTTCCCAGGCCAGCGTGGCGATGTAATCACCCCACCTGTACCTTGGTCTGCCCCGTGGTCTCTTCCCAGCTGGACGTGCCTGGAAAACCTCCCTCGTGAAGCGACCAGGAAGCATCCTTACTAGATGCCCGAACCACCTCAACTGGCTCCTTTCTACGTGAAGGAGCAGCGGCTCTACTCCAAGTCTCTCACAAGCTTCTCACCCTATACCTAAGGGAGATACCAGCCACCCTCCTGAGGAAACTCCTTTCAGCCGCTTGAATTCGCGATCTCGTCCTTTCGGTCATTACCCATTGTTCATGACCATAGGTGAGGGTAGGAATGAAAACTGACCCCTCACCCCTTTACAACTCTACATGAGACTGACCTTCTGCTGGGTCCTCCACGGTTGGTTCTGGGTGAAGTGAAAACAATACAAAAACATTTAGGCAACAGTAGGATGAGATTTCAACACTTTGTACGGTTTATAATCACAATCATCAATCATTTACGATTCAGCCGTATATTCCCGATATACGACAGAATACGATGTTTTCATGATATTTAAAAAGTAACTAATCCCTTTTTTTCCTAGTGTATTGACATTGACTTTCAAAGAGAAATTCATAAATTAATGAGTTCCTTTCTTTCCCACAGTTTGTAAATCACAGTCATCTTGTTCTCTCTTGGTTACTACAGGCGACTGACCTGGGACCAGACCAGGTGGTTGCTCACTACAGGCTGAGGAGAAACACCACAATAACATGATTTGAGTATTTTAGGCGATACGGCCCAAATCTCCTATCCCGATATGAAGGCCATTTAATATCTTGATAACATACATACATATATATACACATGGAAGGGCAGAAATACCATATTTAGCGTATGACTATTGCCATGCTAAACAACATAAAAAAATGTTTTAGTCTACAAACCTTACTGGTTGCGAGTTAAAAGCCCTGAACGGAGGCACAAGGCCTATGCCAAGAAACGTGACAAACTGAAACCTGAGGCTGCCCTTTACAAAGTAGTGAGAGTAAAGTTGGTCTCGTACCGGGAATACATTTCATACCACTTGCGCTACAAAATCGGCAATTGAGTGTTTAATGTGAAACTACCTTTAGCCCGGTCACCTCCGCTATGCTCTCCTCAATATAGGGTTGCAAAGTTACGTGAAGTTATAAACTTGCCAGGGTAACTAATGGGAATATATGGAAATTAACTGTGCATTTTGAGTCATTAGAAAATGATTGAACAATGAACAACTTCTTAAGGTTTTAGTTGTAGGTTTTTATGGGTAGTAAATACATCCAACATGTTTATTAGACTACAAGAACACATCGAATGTATTTTAAAAAAAATTAAGTTTAGATTTTTTTTGGGCAATTTTTTTTGGTCCAAATTCCCAAGCTTAACTTCTCGTGGTAAATTTCCCGGAAACGTTCCACCCCTTTACATCTCTACATGAGACTGACCTGCTGGGTCCTCCTTGGTTGGTCCATTTGGTTCTGGGTGAAGTGAAAACCAAAAAAAACATTTAGGGAACAGTAGGATGAGATTTCAACACTTTGTACGGTTTTGGTTACAATCATCATTCTTTTACGATTCAGTGGTATATTAACAATATACAACAGAATACGATGATTTCCATCCATTGTCCGTGGTTGGGTTGGTACTGGGCTATCCCCAGGCGTTCCCAGGCCAGTGTGGCGATGTAATCACTCCACCTGTACCTTGGTCTGCCCCGTGGTCTCTTCCCAGCTGGACGTGCCTGGAAAACCTCCCTCGTGAAGCAACCAGGAAGCATCCTTAGTAGATGCCCGAAACACCTCAACTGGCTCCTTTCTACGTGAAGGAGCAGCGGCTCTACTCCGAGTCTCTCACAAGCTTCTCACCCTATCCCTAAGGGAGATACCAGCCACCCTCCTGAGGAAACTCCTTTCGGCCGCTTGAATTCGCGATCTCATCCTTTCGGTCATTACCCATAGTTCATGACCATAGGTGAGGGTAGGAATGAAAACTGACCCCTCACCCCTTTACAACTCTACATGAGACTGACCTTCTGCTGGGTCCTCCACGGTTTGTTCTGGGTGAAGTGAGAACAATACAAAAACATTTAGGCAACAGTAGGATGAGATTTCAACACTTTGTACGGTTTATAATCACAATCATCAATCATTTACGATTCAGCCGTATATTCACGATATACGACAGAATACGATGTTTTCATGATATTTTAAAAGTAACTAATCCCTTTTTTTCCTAGTGTATTGACATTGACTTTCAAAGAGAAATTCATAAATTAATGAATTCCTTTCTTTCCCACAGTTTGTAAATCACAGTCATCTTGTTCTCTCTTGGTTACTACAGGCGACTGACCTGGGGCCGGACCAGGTGGTTGCTCACTACAGCCTGAGGAGAAACACCACAATAACATGATTTGAGTATTTTAGGCGATACGGCCCAAATCTCCTATCCCGATATGAAGGCCATTTAATATCTTGATAACATACATACATATATATACACATGGAAGGGCAGAAATACCATATTTAGCGTATGATTATTGCCATGCTAAACAACAAAAAAAATGTTTTAGTCTACAAACCTTACTGGTTGCGAGTTAAAAGCACTGAACGGAGGCACAAGGCCTATGCCAAGAAATGTGACAAACTGAAACCTGAGGCTGCCCTTTACAAAGTAGTGAGAGTAAAGTTGGTCTCGTACCGGGAATACATTTCATACCACTTGCGCTATAAAATCGGCAATTGAGTGTTTAATGTGAAACTAACTTTAGCCCGGTCACCTCCGCTATGCTCTCCTCAATATAGGGTTGCAAAGTTACGTGAAGTTATAAACTTGCCAGGGTAACTAATGGGAATATATGGAAATTAACTGTGCATTTTGAGTCATTAGAAAATGATTGAACAATGAACAACTTCTTAAGGTTTTAGTTGTAGGTTTTTATGAGGTAGTAAATACACCCAACATGTTTATTAGACTACAAGGACACATCGAATGTATTTTAAAAAAAAACATTTTGTTTAGATTTTTTTTGGGCTATTTTTTTGGGCTATTTTTTTTGGTCCAAATTCCCAAGCTTAACTTCTCGTGGTAAATTTCCCGGAAACTTTCCACCCCTTTACATCTCTACATGAGACTGACCTTGTGCTATGTCCTCCTTGGTTGGTCCATTTGGTTCTGGGTGAAGTGAAAACAAAACCAAAACATTTAGGGAACAGTAGGATAAGATTTCAACCCTTTGTACGGTTTTGGTTACAATCATCATTCTTTTACGATTCAGTGGTATAACGATATACAACAGAATACGATGATTTCCATCCATTGTCCGTGGTTGGGTCGCGCAGGTAGCAGCTTCAGCAGGGGTCTCTAAACTTCCCTCTCCCTGGCAACATCGACCAGCTCTTACTGGGCTATCCCCAGGCGGTCCCAGGCCAGCGTGGCGATGTAATCACCCCACCTGTACCTTGGTCTGCCCCGTGGTCTCTTCCCAGCTGGACGTGCCTGGAAAACATCCCTCGTGAAGCGACCAGGAAGCATCCTTAACTAGATGCCCGAACCACCTCAACTGGCTCCTTTCTACGTGAAGGAGCTGCGGCTCTACTCCGAGTCTCTCACAAGCTTCTCACCCTATCCCTAAGGGAGATACCAGCCACCCTCCTGAGGAAACTCCTTTCGGCCGCTTGAATTCGCGATCTCGTCTTTTCGGTCATTACCCATAGTTCATGACCATAGGTGAGGGTAGGAATGAAAACTGACCCCTCACCCCTTTACAACTCTACATGAGACTGACCTTCTGCTGGGTCCTCCACGGTTTGTTCTGGGTGAAGTGAGAACAATACAAAAACATTTAGGCAACAGTAGGATGAGATTTCAACACTTTGTACGGTTTATAATCACAATCATCAATCATTTACGATTCAGCCGTATATTCACGATATACGACAGAATACGATGTTTCCATGATATTTTAAAAGTAACTAATCCCTTTTTTTCCTAGTGTATTGACATTGACTTTCAAAGATAAATTCATAAATTAATGAATTCCTTTCTTTCCCACAGTTTGTAAATCACAGTCATCTTGTTCTCTCTTGGTTACTACAGGCGACTGACCTGGGGCCGGACCAGGTGGTTGCTCACTACAGCCTGAGGAGAAACACCACAATAACATGATTTGAGTATTTTAGGCGATACGGCCCAAATCTCCTATCCCGATATGAAGGCCATTTAATATCTTGATAACATACATACATATATATACACATAGAAGGGCAGAAATACCATATTTAGCGTATGACTATTGCCATGCTAAACAACATAAAAAAAATGTTTTAGTCTACAAACCTTACTGGTTGCGAGTTAAAAGCACTGAACGGAGGCACAAGGCCTATGCCAAGAAATGTGACAAACTGAAACCTGAGGCTGCCCTTTACAAAGTAGTGAGAGTAAAGTTGGTCTCGTACCGGGAATACATTTCATACCACTTGCGCTATAAAATCGGCAATTGAGTGTTTAATGTGAAACTAACTTTAGCCCGGTCACCTCCGCTATGCTCTCCTCAATATAGGGTTGCAAAGTTACGTGAAGTTATAAACTTGCCAGGGTAACTAATGGGAATATATGGAAATTAACTGTGCATTTTGAGTCATTAGAAAATGATTGAACAATGAACAACTTCTTAAGGTTTTAGTTGTAGGTTTTTATGAGGTAGTAAATACACCCAACATGTTTATTAGACTACAAGGACACATCGAATGTATTTAAAAAAAAAAAATTTGTTTAGATTTTTTTGGGCTATTTTTTTGGGCTATTTTTTTTGGTCCAAATTCCCAAGCTTAACTTCTCGTGGTAAATTTCCCGGAAACTTTCCACCCCTTTACATCTCTACATGAGACTGACCTTGTGCTGGGTCCTCCTTGGTTGGTCCATTTGGTTCTGGGTGAAGTGAAAACAAAACCAAAACATTTAGGGAACAGTAGGATAAGATTTCAACCCTTTGTACGGTTTTGGTTACAATCATCATTCTTTTACGATTCAGTGGTATAACGATATACAACAGAATACGATGATTTCCATCCATTGTCCGTGGTTGGGTCGCGCAGGTAGCAGCTTCAGCAGGGGTCTCTAAACTTCCCTCTCCCTGGCAACATCGACCAGCTCTTACTGGGCTATCCCCAGGCGGTCCCAGGCCAGCGTGGCGATGTAATCACCCCACCTGTACCTTGGTCTGCCCCGTGGTCTCTTCCCAGCTGGACGTGCCTGGAAAACATCCCTCGTGAAGCGACCAGGAAGCATCCTTAACTAGATGCCCGAACCACCTCAACTGGCTCCTTTCTACGTGAAGGAGCAGCGGCTCTACTCCGAGTCTCTCACAAGCTTCTCACCCTATCCCTAAGGGACATACCAGCCACCCTCCTGAGAAAACTCCTTTCGGCCGCTTGAATTCGCGATCTCGTCTTTTCGGTCATTACCCATAGTTCATGACCATAGGTGAGGGTAGGAATGAAAACTGACCCCTCACCCCTTTACAACTCTACATGAGACTGACCTTCTGCTGGGGCCTCCTTGGTTGGTCCATTTGGTGCTGGGTGAAGTGAAAACAATACAAAAACATTTAGGCAACAGTAGGATGAGATTTCAACACTTTGTACGGTTTATAATCACAATCATCAATCATTTACGATTCAGCCGTATATTCACGATATACGACAGAATACGATGTTTTCATGATATTTTAAAAGTAACTAATCCCTTTTTTTCCTAGTGTATTGACATTGACTTTCAAAGAGAAATTCATAAATTAATGAGTTCCTTTCTTTCCCACAGTTTGTAAATCACAGTCATCTTGTTCTCTCTTGGTTACTACAGGCGACTGACCTGGGACCAGACCAGGTGGTTGCTCACTACAGGCTGAGGAGAAACACCACAATAACATGATTTGAGTATTTTAGGCGATACGGCCCAAATCTCCTATCCCGATATGAAGGCCATTTAATATCTTGATAACATACATACATATATATACACATGGAAGGGCAGAAATACCATATTTAGCGTATGACTATTGCCATGCTAAACAACATAAAAAAAATGTTTTAGTCTACAAACCTTACTGGTTGCGAGTTAAAAGCCCTGAACGGAGGCACAAGGCCTATGCCAAGAAACGTGACAAACTGAAACCTGAGGCTGCCCTTTACAAAGTAGTGAGAGTAAAGTTGGTCTCGTACCGGGAATACATTTCATACCACTTGCGCTATAAAATCGGCAATTGAGTGTTTAATGTGAAACTAACTTTAGCCCGGTCACCTCCGCTATGCTCTTCTCAATATAGGGTTGCTAAGTTACGTGAAGTTATAAACTTGCCAGGGTAACTAATGGGAATATATGGAAATTAACTGTGCATTTTGAGTCATTAGAAAATGATTGAACAATGAACAACTTCTTAAGGTTTTAGTTGTAGGTTTTTATGAGGTAGTAAATACATCCAACATGTTTATTAGACTACAAGGACACATCGAATGTATTTAAAAAAAATTAAGTTTAGATTTTTTTTGGGCTATTTTTTTGGTCCAAATTCCCAAGCTTAACTTCTCGTGGTATATTTCCCGGAAACTTTCCACCCCTATACATCTCTACATGAGACTGACCTTGTACTGGGTCCTCCTTGGTTGGTCCATTTGGTTCTGGGTGAAGTGAAAACAAAACAAAAACATGTAGGGAACAGTAGGATAATATTTCAACACTTTGTACGGTTTTGGTTACCATCATCATTCTTTTACGATTCAGTGGTATAACGATATACAACAGAATACGATGATTTCCATCCATTGTTCGTGGTTGGGTCGCGCAGGTAGCAGCTTCAGCAGGGGTCTCTAAACTTCCCTCACCCTGGCAACATCGACCAGCTCTTACTGGGCTATCCCCAGGCATTCCCAGGCCAGCGTGGCGATGTAATAACCGCACCTGTACCTTGGTCTGCCCTGTGGTCTCTTCCCAGCTGGACGTGCCTGGAAAACCTCCCTCGTGAAGCGACCAGGAAGCATCCTTACTAGATGCCCGAACCACCTCAACTGGCTCCTTTCTACGTGAAGGAACAGCGGCTCTACTCCGAGTCTCTCACAAGCTTCTCACCCTATCCCTAAGGGAGATACCAGCCACCCTCCTGAGGAAACTCCTTTCGGCCGCTTGAATTCGCGATCTCGTCCTTTCGGTCATTACCCATAGTTCATGACCATAGGTGAGGGTAGGAATGAAAACTGACCCCTCACCCCTTTACATCTCTACATGAGACTGACCTTCTGCTGGGGCCTCCACGGTTAGTCCATTTGGTACTGGGTGAAGTGAAAACAATACAAAAACATTTAGGCAACAGTAGGATGAGATTTCAACACTTTGTACGGTTTATAATCACAATCATCAATCATTTACGATTCAGCCGTATATTCACGATATACGACAGAATACGATGTTTTCATGATATTTTAAAAGTAACTAATCCTTTTTTTCCTAGTGTATTGACATTGACTTTCAAAGAGAAATTCATAAATTAATGAGTTCCTTTCTTTCCCACAGTTTGTAAATCACAGTCATCTTGTTCTCTCTTGGTTACTACAGGCGACTGACCTGGGACCAGACCAGGTGGTTGCTCACTACAGGCTGAGGAGAAACACCACAATAACATGATTTGAGTATTTTAGGCGATACGGCCCAAATCTCCTATCCCGATATGAAGGCCATTTAATATCTTGATAACATACATACATATATATACACATGGAAGGGCAGAAATACCATATTTAGCGTATGACTATTGCCATGCTAAACAACATAAAAAAATGTTTTAGTCTACAAACCTTACTGGTTGCGAGTTAAAAGCCCTGAACGGAGGCACAAGGCCTATGCCAAGAAACGTGACAAACTGAAACCTGAGGCTGCCCTTTACAAAGTAGTGAGAGTAAAGTTGGTCTCGTACCGGGAATACATTTCATACCACTTGCGCTATAAAATCGGCAATTGAGTGTTTAATGTGAAACTAACTTTAGCCCGGTCACCTCCGCTATGCTCTCCTCAATATAGGGTTGCAAAGTTACGTGAAGTTATAAACTTGCCAGGGTAACTAATGGGAATATATGGAAATTAACTGTGCATTTTGAGTCATTAGAAAATGATTGAACAATGAACAACTTCTTAAGGTTTTAGTTGTAGGTTTTTATGAGGTAGTAAATACATCCAACATGTTTATTAGACTACAAGGACACATCGAATGTATTTAAAAAAAAAATTAAGTTTAGATTTTTTTGGGCTATTTTTTTGGTCCAAATTCCCAAGCTTAACTTCTCGTGGTAAATTTCCCGGAAACTTTCCACCCCTTTACATCTCTACATGAGACTGACCTGCTGGGTCCTCCTTGGTTGGTCCATTTGGTTCTGGGTGAAGTGAAAACAAAAAAAAACATTTAGGGAACAGTAGGATGAGATTTCAACACTTTGTACGGTTTTGGTTACAATCATCATTCTTTTACGATTCAGTGGTATATTAACGATATACAACAGAATACGATGATTTCCATCCATTGTCCGTGGTTGGGTCGCGCAGGTAGCAGCTTCAGCAGGGGTCTCTAAACTTCCCTCTCCCTGGCAACATCGACCAGCTCTTACTGGGCTATCCCCAGGCGTTCCCAGGCCAGCGTGGCGATGTAATCACCCCACCTGTACCTTGGTCTGCCCCGTGGTCTCTTCCCAGCTGGACGTGCCTGGAAAACCTCCCTCGTGAAGCGACCAGGAAGCATCCTTACTAGATGCCCGAACCACCTCAACTGGCTCCTTTCTACGTGAAGGAGCAGCGGCTCTACTCCGAGTCTCTCACAAGCTTCTCACCCTATCCCTAAGGGAGATACCAGCCACCCTCCTGAGGAAACTCCTTTCGGCCGCTTGAATTCGCGATCTCGTCCTTTCGGTCATTACCCATAGTTCATGACCATAGGTGAGGGTAGGAATGAAAACTGACCCCTCACCCCTTTACAACTCTACATGAGACTGACCTTCTGCTGGGTCCTCCACGGTTGGTCCATTTGGTGCTGGGTGAAGTGAAAACAATACAAAAACATTTAGGCAACAGTAGGATGAGATTTCAACACTTTGTACGGTTTATAATCACAATCATCAATCATTTACGATTCAGCCGTATATTCACGATATACGACAGAATACGATGTTTTCATGATATTTTAAAAGTAACTAATCCCTTTTTTTCCTAGTGTATTGACATTGACTTTCAAAGAGAAATTCATAAATTAATGAATTCCTTTCTTTCCCACAGTTTGTAAATCACAGTCATCTTGTTCTCTCTTGGTTACTACAGGCGACTGACCTGGGACCAGACCAGGTGGTTGCTCACTACAGGCTGAGGAGAAACACCACAATAACATGATTTGAGTATTTTAGGCGATACGGCCCAAATCTCCTATCCCGATATGAAGGCCATTTAATATCTTGATAACATACATACATATATATACACATGGAAGGGCAGAAATACCATATTTAGCGTATGACTATTGCCATGCTAAACAACATAAAAAAATGTTTTAGTCTACAAACCTTACTGGTTGCGAGTTAAAAGCCCTGAACGGAGGCACAAGGCCTATGCCAAGAAACGTGACAAACTGAAACCTGAGGCTGCCCTTTACAAAGTAGTGAGAGTAAAGTTGGTCTCGTACCGGGAATACATTTCATACCACTTGCGCTATAAAATCGGCAATTGAGTGTTTAATGTGAAACTAACTTTAGCCCGGTCACCTCCGCTATGCTCTCCTCAATATAGGGTTGCAAAGTTACGTGAAGTTATAAACTTGCCAGGGTAACTAATGGGAATATATGGAAATTAACTGTGCATTTTGAGTCATTAGAAAATGATTGAACAATGAACAACTTCTTAAGGTTTTAGTTGTAGGTTTTTATGAGGTAGTAAATACATCCAACATGTTTATTAGACTACAAGGACACATCGAATGTATTTTTAAAAAAAATTAAGTTTAGATTTTTTTTGGGCAATTTTTTTGGTCCAAATTCCCAAGCTTAACTTCTCGTGGTAAATTTCCCGGAAACTTTCCACCCCTTTACATCTCTACATGAGACTGACCTGCTGGGTCCTCCTTGGTTGGTCCATTTGGTTCTGGGTGAAGTGAAAACCAAAAAAAACATTTAGGGAACAGTAGGATGAGATTTCAACACTTTGTACGGTTTTGGTTACAATCATCATTCTTTTACGATTCAGTGGTATATTAACGATATACAACAGAATACGATGATTTCCATCCATTGTCCGTGGTTGGGTTGGTACTGGGCTATCCCCAGGCGTTCCCAGGCCAGCGTGGCGATGTAATCACCCACCTGTACCTTGGTCTGCCCCGTGGTCTCTTCCCAGCTGGACGTGCCTGGAAAACCTCCCTCGTGAAGCGACCAGGAAGCATCCTTACTAGATGCCCGAACCACCTCAACTGGCTCCTTTCTACGTGAAGGAGCAGCGGCTCTACTCCGAGTCTCTCACAAGCTTCTCACCCTATCCCTAAGGGAGATACCAGCCACCCTCCTGAGGAAACTCCTTTCGGCCGCTTGAATTCGCGATCTCATCCTTTCGGTCATTACCCATAGTTCATGACCATAGGTGAGGGTAGGAATGAAAACTGACCCCTCACCCCTTTACAACTCTACATGAGACTGACCTTCTGCTGGGTCCTCCACGGTTTGTTCTGGGTGAAGTGAGAACAATACAAAAACATTTAGGCAACAGTAGGATGAGATTTCAACACTTTGTACGGTTTATAATCACAATCATCAATCATTTACGATTCAGCCGTATATTCACGATATACGACAGAATACGATGTTTTCATGATATTTTAAAAGTAACTAATCCCTTTTTTTCCTAGTGTATTGACATTGACTTTCAAAGAGAAATTCATAAATTAATGAGTTCCTTTCTTTCCCACAGTTTGTAAATCACAGTCATCTTGTTCTCTCTTGGTTACTACAGGCGACTGACCTGGGACCGGAGCAGGTGGTTGCTCACTACAGGCTGAGGAGAAACACCACAATAACATGATTTGAGTATTTTAGGCGATACGGCCCAAATCTCCTATCCCGATATGAAGGCCATTTAATATCTTGATAACATACATACATATATATACACATGGAAGGGCAGAAATACCATATTTAGCGTATGACTATTGCCATGCTAAACAACATAAAAAAAATGTTTTAGTCTACAAACCTTACTGGTTGCGAGTTAAAAGCCCTGAACGGAGGCACAAGGCCTATGCCAAGAAACGTGACAAACTGAAACCTGAGGCTGCCCTTTACAAAATAGTGAGAGTAAAGTTGGTCTCGTACCGGGAATACATTTCATACCACTTGCGCTATAAAATCGGCAATTGAGTGTTTAATGTGAAACTAACTTTAGCCCGGTCACCTCCGCTATGCTCTTCTCAATATAGGGTTGCAAAGTTACGTGAAGTTATAAACTTGCCAGGGTAACTAATGGGAATATATGGAAATTAACTGTGCATTTTGAGTCATTAGAAAATGATTGAACAATGAACAACTTCTTAAGGTTTTAGTTGTAGGTTTTTATGAGGTAGTACATACATCCAACATGTTTATTACACTACAAGGACACATCGAATGTATTTAAAAAAATAAATTATGTTTAGATTTTTTTTGGGCTATTTTTTTGGTCCAAATTCCCAAGCTTAACTTCTCGTGGTATATTTCCCGGAAACTTTCCACCCCTTTACATCTCTACATGAGACTGACCTTGTGCTGGGTCCTCCTTGGTTGGTCCATTTGGTTCTGGGTGAAGTGAAAACAAAACAAAAACATGTAGGGAACAGTAGGATAAGATTTAAACACTTTGTACGGTTTTGGTTACAATCATCATTCTTTTACGATTCAGTGGTATAACGATATACAACAGAATACGATGATTTCCATCCATTGTCCGTGGTTGGGTCGCGCAGGTAGCAGCTTCAGCAGGGGTCTCTAAACGTCCCTCTCCCTGGCAACATCGACCAGCTCTTACTGGGCTATCCCCAGGCGTTCCCAGGCCAGCGTGGCGATGTAATCACCCCACCTGTACCTTGGTCTGCCCCGTGGTCTCTTACCAGCTGGACGTGCCTGGAAAACATCCCTCGTGAAGCGACCAGGAAGCATCCTTACTAGATGCCCGAACCACCTCAACTGGCTCCTTTCTACGTGAAGGAGCAGCGGCTCTACTCCGAGTCTCTCACAAGCTTCTCACCCTATCCCTAAGGGACATACCAGCCACCCTCCTGAGGAAACTCCTTTCGGCCGCTTGAATTCGCGATCTCGTCCTTTCGGTCATTACCCATAGTTCATGACCATAGGTGAGGGTAGGAATGAAAACTGACCCCTCACCCCTTTACAACTCTACATGAGACTGACCTTCTGCTGGGGCCTCCACGGTTAGTGAAAACAAAACAAAAACATTTAGGGAACAGTAGGATAACGAGTCCCTCTCACGAGTGAGAGGGACCGCTGGCAAGTTGCTGCCGCGCCTCCTCCGTTGTTTGTGCTGTTTTGTGTTTGCTGAATGTCTTTTACAACTGGACCCGTTTAACAGTCTGTACACGCGCTAGTGCTACTGTGCTGTCACTCGGTAGCTTGAAGCCAGCCTCGCCGGTATACGGCCCATCTGTACTGGACTACTTGGGCTCCTCTGTGCTGTGCTCTCTTGACCGGAGAGCGATAGCCTGCTCTGGTGCGCCCCGCAAAGCACACCCATTCAGAAGTGTCCGCTGCCATTCTGCCAGCTCTCCTGGGTGAAAACCTCCGCCTGTGGATTGCTGCCAGCACGGAGGCTGCCCCGTACAAATTAGCCACTACCGACTAACCCGTCCCCAGCGCCGTATGCCTCGCACGAAAACCCGCGCCTACAACCAACACGACTGCTCCTCCGCCTCG
Source organism: Muraenolepis orangiensis (assembly GCA_027704905.1). NCBI lineage: Eukaryota > Metazoa > Chordata > Actinopteri > Gadiformes > Muraenolepididae > Muraenolepis > Muraenolepis orangiensis. The sequence continues at coordinate 2,894,633 of CM051018.1, forward strand.
ACAACGCAGGTCTTCATTTAGTTAATTTACTTTTATTTTATTTTATTTTTTCTCCACTTGGATTATCAAACCGCTGCATTACATTGTTTTAGTTTTTTATCTCTTACGTGGATTTTTCAAACTGCTCATATGGAGCGCTCTGTGTGTCTCCACGCTGCTGCGTTACTCTGCAGCGGAGCTGCTACGCCTCCGGTCTTACTCCAGGACCCCGCCAGCTCTGCTTACCCAACACCCTGGTATTCTCAAACGACCAAGATACATTCACCGTGGATCTGGACGAAACTTTGAGTACGCAACCCACAACAATAACATAATAATCCGCTCTTTCAGGTCCACTGAGCCACGCCCCCCTCGCACCGCCCGTGCTGTTAATCACAGTGTGTTATCCCCTCTGCTTAAAGCATCCACATATGCACAACTTACCTGTCTGAAACTATGTATGTTTAACATAAGGTCCCTCACCAATAAGGCCCTGCTGGTTTCTGACTTCATTGTGGACAAAACGCTTGATTTTTTATGCCTCACGGAGACCTGGCAACAGTCTGATGACTTCTCCCAGCTGAATGCAGCTGCCCCCCCGGGGTATGCTTTTATTAGTAAACCCCGTGCCACTGGGAGGGGGGGAGGGCTTGCTGTGTTGTACCGTGAAATCTTTAAAGTCACTGCAGTCACTGTCCCCCATCACTCCTCTTTTGAATGCTTAGCTGTAAAACTCTCTGGCTCCAAACCCACCATCATTATTTCCATCTACAGACCACCAAAGCCCTCTGCTGTTTTTCTCACTGAATTTTCATCACTACTAACATCTGTATGTGCAATGTCCCCTACTGTTATCCTCTTGGGTGACTTCAACATCCACATCGACGACCCATCGAATGGTTTTGCAAATGATTTCATCTCACTCCTGGACTGCCTCGGTATCACACAGCATGTCAACCTCCCAACTCACAACAAAGGGCACACACTGGACTTACTCTGCTGCACTGGCATCAATCCCACTAACCTTGCTGTCACAGAGTTCCCCATTTCTGACCATAAAGCTGTAATTTTTAAAATCCATGCCCCCCTTTCTAAAGCCAAAGAACAACGGTCCATCACCTTCAGAAACATTAAACATATTAACCCCACAGATCTCACCACCCTGATTAACTCCTACCCCAATCCTCCCCCATCCTCCCACACTGCTGACCTGGTGAATCACTACAATAACTGTCTCTCCTCCTCCCTCACTGCCCTGGCTCCCTTGAAAACTCGCAAAGTCTCATTCACCCACTCCGCCCCCTGGTTTACCTCTGAGCTCCGTCAGCTCAAAGCCACAGGCCGCCGACTGGAGCGGCTGTGCAAAAACACCGGACTCTCAGTTCACACCCAAATGTACTCAGATCACCTTCATCACTATAAAAAACACTTTCCAATGCCAAATCCTCCTATTACTCCAACCTCATCAGCACTGGTAACAACAGAGTTCTCTTCTCCACAGTCAGACACCTACTTCAGCCTCCTCAAACCCGCCCTCCAGACATCTCCACAGATCGATTTCTGCAATTTTTTCATTCTAAAATTAACACCATTCACCTACAGCTGGCCTCATCATGCACCTCCTCAAGTGATCCACCCTGGATGGTTACCACTGGCCAACAACTCATCAGCTCCCTCTCCAACTTCACCCCAGCATCGGAATACACCATCTCAGAGCTCATCCGTAAAGCCAAAACCACCACCTGTCAGCTTGATCCTCTTCCCACCAAACTGGTCAAGGCATGTCTACCAGCCACTCCTGGTTCACATCCTACCTCACTGACAGACATCAGTTTGTACAACTCGGGAACCAAAAGTCAGGGTGTTCTGTTGCACTGGGTGTCCCCCAGGGGTCAGTACTGGGTCCACTCCTATTCATCACATATCTCCTCCCCCTGGGAAAAATCCTCCGTCACCATGGGGTTCACTTTCACTGTTACGCCGACGACACACAGGTCTACATTTCCTCCAAACCCTCCACTGCCCTGCCCCCCACCTCCCTCACCACCTGTCTAGAGGACATCAGGAGCTGGATGAGCAGGGATTTCCTCAAGCTCAACGCTCATCGGCTCCAAATCCACCCTCACCAAGTCACAAAACAACCCAGCTCCAAACATCATCATCGACGGCTTCCCCATACCATTCTCTTCCCAAGTAAAAAGCCTCGGTGTCATTCTGGATGGCTCCCTCTCATTTGTACCACACATTAAAAACATCACTCGCACTGTCTTCTTCCATCTTCGGAACATCTCTAGAGTCCGCTCATCTCTGTCCCAATCCAGCACTGAAATCCTGGTCCACTCATTTGTCACGTCCCGGATTGATTACTGCAATGCACTTCTGACTGGCCTTCCCATCAAACTCCTCAACAGACTGCAAATAATTCAGAACTCTGCTGCCCGGATCATCACCCGCACTAACTCATCTGACCACATCACCCCCGTTCTCATTCAACTACACTGGCTTCCTGTGCGCTACCGGATTGACTACAAAAACCTCTTACTCACCTACAAAGCTCTCCACAATCTAACCCCCATCTACATCACTGACCTCCTTCAGGAGTACGCCCCCTACCGCACCCTCCGCTCTTCCTCCGTTGGACTTCTCACCGTCCCCCGCTCACGCCTCAGCACCATGGGTGCTCGAGCTTTCAGTTGCTCGGCTCCCAGACTCTGGAACTCCCTGCCATTACACATCCGACAGTCTGATTCTATAACAACCTACAAAACCCAACTAAAAACCCATCTGTTTAAACTGGCTTATCCCTTATGAACGGTACCATCTTTCTTCCTTTCTTCATTTTACTTCCTGTTGTTTGTCTTGTTTTAAACCCTGCGGACACTTTGTGAAGTCCACTGTTTTTACTTTTTTATATTTTTATAATTTTAATTTTACTGTAGCATACATGCTCTGTAAGGTGTCCTTGGGTGTCTTGAAAGGCGCCGAACAAATAAAATGTATTATTATTATTATTATAAGATTTCAACCCTTTGTACGGTTTTGGTTACAATCATCATTCATTTACGATTCAGTGGTATATTAACAATATACAACAGAATACGATGATTTCCATCCATTGTCCGTGGTTGGGTCGCGCAGGTAGCAGCTTCAGCAGGGGTCTCTAAACTTCCCTCTCCCTGGCAACATTGACCAGCTCTTACTGGGCTATCCCCAGGCGTTCCCAGGCCAGCGTGGCGATGTAATCACCCCACCTGTACCTTGGTCTGCCCCGTGGTCTCTTCCCAGCTGGACGTGCCTGGAAAACCTCCCTCGTGAAGCGACCAGGAAGCACCTTTACTAGATGCCCGAACCACCTCAACTGGCTCCTTTCTACGTGAAGGAGTAGCGGCTCTACTCCGAGTCTCTCACAAGCTTCTCACCCTATCCCTAAGGGAGATACCAGCCACCCTCCTGAGGAAACTCCTTTCGGCCGCTTGAATTCGCGATCTCGTCCTTTCGGTCATTACCCATAGTTCATGACCATAGGTGAGGGTAGGAATGAAAACTGACCCCTCACCCCTTTACATCTCTACATGAGACTGACCTTCTGCTGGGGCCTCCATGGTTAGTCCATTTGGTTCTGTGTGAAGTGAAAACAATACAAAAACATTTAGGCAACAGTAGGATGAGATTTCAACACTTTGTACGGTTTATAATCACAATCATCAATCATTTACGATTCAGCCGTATATTCACGATATATGACAGAATACGATGTTTTCATGATATTTAAAAAGTAACTAATCCCTTTTTTTCCTAGTGTATTGACATTGACTTTCAAAGAGAAATTCATAAATTAATGAATTCCTTTCTTTCCCACAGTTTGTAAATCACAGTCATCTTGTTCTCTCTTGGTTACTACAGGCCACTGACCTGGGACCAGACCAGGTGGTTGCTCACTACAGGCTGAGGAGAAACACCACAATAACATGATTTGAGTATTTTAGGCGATACGGCCCAAATCTCCTATCCTGATATGAAGGCCATTTAATATCTTGATAACATACATACATATATATACACATGGAAGGGCAGAAATACCATATTTAGCGTATGACTATTGCCATGCTAAACAACTTAAAAAAAATGTTTTAGTCTACAAACCTTACTGGTTGCGAGTTAAAAGCCCTGAACGGAGGCACAAGGCCTATGCCAAGAAACGTGACAAACTGAAACCTGAGGCTGCCCTTTACAAAGTAGTGAGAGTAAAGTTGGTCTCGTACCGGGAATACATTTCATACCACTTGCGCTATAAAATCGGCAATTGAGTGTTTAATGTGAAACTAACTTTAGCCCGGTCACCTCCGCTATGCTCTTCTCAATATAGGGTTGCTAAGTAACGTGAAGTTATAAACTTGCCAGGGTAACTAATGGGAATATATGGAAATTAACTGTGCATTTTGAGTCATTAGAAAATGATTGAACAATGAACAACTTCTTAAGGTTTTAGTTGTAGGTTTTTATGGCGTAGTAAATACATCCAACATGTTTATTAGACTACAAGGACACATCGAATGTATTTAAAAAAAAATTAAGTTTAGATTTTTTTGGGCAATTTTTTTTGGTCCAAATTCCCAAGCTTAACTTCTCGTGGTATATTTCCCGGAAACTTTCCACCCCTTTACATCTCTACATGAGACTGACCTTGTGCTGGGTCCTCCTTGGTTGGTCCATTTGGTTCTGGGTGAAGTGAAAACAAAACAAAAACATGTAGGGAACAGTAGGATGAGATTTCAACACTTTGTACGGTTTTGGTTACAATCATCATTCTTTTACGATTCAGTGGTATATTAACAATATACAACAGAATACGATGATTTCCATCCATTGTCCGTGAATGGGTTGCGCAGGTAGCAGCTTCAGCAGGGGTCTCTAAACTTCCCTCTCCCTAGCAACATCGACAAGCTCTTACTGGGGTATCCCCAGGCGTTCCCAGGCCAGCGTTGAGATGTTATCACCCCACCTGTACCTTGGTCTGCCCCGTGGTCTCTTCCCAGCTGGACGTGCCGGGAAAACCTCCATCGGGAGGCGACCAGGAAGCATCCTTAATAAATGCCTGAACCACCTAAACTGGCTCCTTTCTATGCAAAGGAGCAGCGGCTCTACTCCGAGTCTCTCACAAGCTTCTCACCCTATCCCTAAGGGAGATACCAGCCACCCTCCTGAGGAAACTCCTTTCGGCCGCTTGAATTCGTGATCTCGTCCTTTCGGTCATTACCCATAGTTCATGACCATAGGTGAGGGTAGGAATGAAAACTGACCGGTAGATCTAGAGCTCTGCCTTCTGGCTCAGCTCTCTTTTGGTTACAACAGTGTGGTAAAGGGCACCGAATACCGCTCCCGCTGCACCTATTCTCCGGTCAATCTCACACTCCATCCTCCCCTCACTAGAGAACAAGACCCCGAGATGCGATGAACAAATTGACCGATGAACTAATTGATGAACAAAGCATTTATTTTACATCCAAATCCAACTTGTTTACGACGGGAAAGAAGGCAAATGTCCTAATTAATTTTATACGTGACCCTGTTGCACTGTTCTACGTATTATTTGTTATTTGTTATTTTTACTTCTATGGTTACTAGGACTAACCTGGCCCGTCTGGTTCCCCGTGAAGCTCCACTTGTCCTTTACGAGCTGAGGAGAAACAACAGGATAATATTGTTAGAATTCTGAAAACTACAACACAATCTTCCCATGACCGGGGAAAAGAAACATTTTCAGTTTTGGTCGATTCTGCTCTGTCGTGCATCAACGCGGTGGCAGGACAAAATATTCCAACAATAATTCATTCGCTTTCTTGAGCCTTCATCATGTCCTCACCGTGCTCAGCGGGTGGTGAATCCAGGAGTCCCGTATTTTCAAAGTTATAAAATTGCCATGGGAACTAATGGGAATATATGTGAATTGACAGTGCATTTTGGGTCATTTATAATACTGTAATTACCTTGCACCCTCACAGACATAAATATAACCATTTTGTTTAGTCATAAGCACCCATGCATTCAAACATTCCTAATACAATTTAGAAAATGATTGAACAATGAACAACTTCTTAAGGTTTTAGTTGTAGGTTTTTACGAGGTAGTAAATACATACAACATGTTTATTAGACTACAAGGACACATCGAATGTATTAAAAAAAAAAAAAAAGTTTCGATTTTTTTTGGGCTATTTTTTTTGGTCCAAATTCCCAAGCTTAACTTCTCGTGGTAAATTTCCCGGAAACTTTCCACCCCTATACAACTCTACATGAGACTGACCATCTGCTGGGTCCTCCATGGTTGGTCCATTTGGTTCTGGGTGAAGTGAAAACAAAACAAAAACATTTAGGGAACAGTAGGATGAGATTTCAACACTTTGTACGGTTTGGGTTACAATCATCATTCTTTTACGATTCAGCCGTATATTCACGATATATGACAGAATACGATGTTTTCATGATATTTTAAAAGTAACTAAACCCTTTTTTTCCTAGTGTATTGACATTGACTTTCAAAGAGAAATTCATAAATGAATGAGTACCTTTCTTTCCCACAGTTTGTAAATCACAGTCATCTTGTTCTCTCTTGGTTACTACAGGCCGCTGACCTGGGACCAGACCAGGTGGTTGCTCACTACAGGCTGAGGAGAAACACCACAATAACATGATTTGAGTATTTCAGTCGATACGGCCCAAATCTCCTATCCCGATATGAAGGCCATTTAATATCTTGATAACATACATACATATATACATATATATACACATGGAAGGGCAGAAATACCATATTTAGCGTATGACTATTGCCATGCTAAACAACATAAAAAAAAGTTTTAGTCTAAAAACCTTACTGGTTGCGAGTTAAAAGCCCTGAACGGAGGCAAAAGGCCTATGCCAAGAAACGTGACAAACTGAAACCTGAGACTGCCCTTTACAAAGTAGTCAGTAAAGTTGGTCTCGTACCGGGAATACATTTCATACAACTTGTGTTATAAAATCGGCAATTGAGTGTTTAATGTGAAGCTAACTTTAGCCTGGTCACCTCCGCTATGCTCTCCTCAATATAGGGTTGCAAAGTTACGTGAAGTTATAAACTTGCCAGGGTAACTAATGGGAATATATGGAAATTAACTGTGCATTTTGAGTCATTAGAAAATGATTGAACAATGAACAACTTCTTAAGGTTTTAGTTGTAGGTTTTTATGAGGTAGTAAATACATCCAACATGTTTATTAGACTACAAGGACACATCTGGGCAACAGTAGGATGAGATTTCAACACTTTGTACGGTTTTGGTTACGATCATCATTCATTTACGATTCAGTGGTATATTAACGATATACAACAGAATACGATGATTTCCATCCATTGTCCATTCATGGGTCGCGCAGGTAGCAGCTTCAGCAGGGGTCTCTAAACTTCCCTCTCCCTGGCAACATCGACCAGCTCTTACTGGGGTATCCCCAGGCATTCCCAGGCCAGCGTTGATAGGTTATCACCCCACCTGTACCTTGGTCTGCCCCGTGGTCTCTTCCCAGCTGGACGTGCCGGGAAAACCTCCATCGGGAGGCGACCAGGAAGCATCCTTACTAGATGCCCGAACCACCTCAACTGGCTCCTTTCTACGTGAAGGAGCAGTGGCTCTACTCCGAGTCTCTCACAAGCTTCTCACCCTATCCCTAAGGGAGATACCAGCCACCCTCCTGAGGAAAGTCCTTTCGGCCGCTTGAATTTGCGATCTCGTCCTTTCGGGCAATACCCATATAGTTCATGACCATAGGTGAGGGTAGGAATGAAAACTGACCAGTAGATCGAGAGCTCTGCCTTCTGGCTCAGCTCTCTTTTGGTTACAACAGTGTGGTAAAGGGCACCCAATACCGCTCCCGCTGCACCTATTCTCCGGTCAATCTCACACTCCATCCTCCCCTCACTCGAGAACAAGACCCCGAGATGCGATGAACAAATTGACCGATGAACTAATTGATGAACAAAGCATTTATTTTACATCCAAATCCAACTTATTTACGACGGGAAAGAAGGCAAACGTCCTAATTAATTTTACACGTGACCCTGTTGCACTGTTCTACGTATTATTTCTTATTTGTTATTTTTACTTCTATGGTTACTAGGACTAACCTGGCCTGTCTGGTCCCCCCTGATGATCCACTTGTCCTTTATGAGCTGAGGAGAAACAACAGGATAATATTGTTAGAATTCTGAAAACTACAACATAATCTTCCCATGACTGTGGAAAAGAAACATTTTCAGTTTTGGTCGATTCTGCTCTGTCGTGCATCAACGCTGTGGCAGGACAAAATATTCCAACAATAAATAATTTGCTTTCTTGAGCCTTCATCATATCCTCACCGTTCTCAGCAGGTGGTGGATCCAGGAGGCTCGTATTTTCTGGAAACACACATGGAAGGGCAGAAATACCATATTTAGCGTATGACTGTTGCCATGCTAAACATAAAAAAAATTTTTTGGTCTACAAACCTTACTGGTTGCGAGTTAAAAGCCCTGAATGGAGGCACAAGGCCTATGCCAAGAAACGTGACAAACTGAAACCTGAGGCTGCCCTTTACAAAGTAGTGAGAGTAAAGTTGGTCTCGTACCGGGAATACATTTCATACCACTTGTGCTATAAAATCGGCAATTGAGTGTTTAATGTGAAACTAACTTTAGCCCGGTCACCTCCGCTATTCTCTCCTCAATATAGGGTTGCAAAGTTACGTGAAGTTATAAACTTGCCAGGGTAACTAATGGGAATATATGGAAATTAACTGTGCATTTTGAGTCATTAGAAAATGATTGAACAATGAACAACTTCTTAAGGTTTTAGTTGTAGGTTTTTATGAGGTAGTAAATACATCCAACATGTGTATTAGACTACAAGGACACATCTGGGCAACAGTAGGATGAGATTTCAACACTTTGTACGGTTTTGGTTACGATCATCATTCATTTACGATTCAGTGGTATATTAACGATATACAACAGAATACGATGATTTCCATCCATTGTCCATTCATGGGTCGCGCAGGTAGCAGCTTCAGCAGGGGTCTCTAAACTTCCCTCTCCCTGGCAACATCGACCAGCTCTTACTGGGGTATCCCCAGGCATTCCCAGGCCAGCGTTGATAGGTTATCACCCCACCTGTACCTTGGTCTGCCCCGTGGTCTCTTCCCAGCTGGACGTGCCGGGAAAACCTCCATCGGGAGGCGACCAGGAAGCATCCTTACTAGATGCCCGAACCACCTCAACTGGCTCCTTTCTACGTGAAGGAGCAGTGGCTCTACTCCGAGTCTCTCACAAGCTTCTCACCCTATCCCTAAGGGAGATACCAGCCACCCTCCTGAGGAAAGTCCTTTCGGCCGCTTGAATTTGCGATCTCGTCCTTTCGGGCAATACCCATATAGTTCATGACCATAGCTGAGGGTAGGAATGAAAACTGACCAGTAGATCGAGAGCTCTGCCTTCTGGCTCAGCTCTCTTTTGGTTACAACAGTGTGGTAAAGGGCACCCAATACTGCTCCCGCTGCACCTATTCTCCGGTCAATCTCACACTCCATCCTCCCCTCACTCGAGAACAAGACCCCGAGATGCGATGAACAAATTGACCGATGAACTAATTGATGAACAAAGCATTTATTTTACATTCAAATCCAACTTATTTACGACGGGAAAGAAGGCAAACGTCCTAATTAATTTTACACGTGACCCTGTTGCACTGTTCTACGTATTATTTCTTATTTGTTATTTTTACTTCTATGGTTACTAGGACTAACCTGGCCTGTCTGGTCCCCCCTGATGATCCACTTGTCCTTTATGAGCTGAGGAGAAACAACAGGATAATATTGTTAGAATTCTGAAAACTACAACACAATCTTCCCATGACTGTGGAAAAGAAACATTTTCAGTTTTGGTCGATTCTGCTCTGTCGTGCATCAACGCCGTGGCAGGACAAAATATTCCAACAATAAATAATTTGCTTTCTTGAGCCTTCATCATATCCTCACCGTTCTCAGCAGGTGGTGGATCCAGGAGGCTCGTATTTTCTGGAAACACACATGGAAGGGCAGAAATACCATATTTAGCGTATGACTGTTGCCATGCTAAACATAAAAAAAAATGTTTTGTCTACAAACCTTACTGGTTGCGAGTTAAAAGCCCTGAACGGAGGCACAAGGCCTATGCCAAGAAACGTGACAAACTGAAACCTGAGGCTGCCCTTTACAAAGTAGTGAGAGTAAAGTTGGTCTCGTACCGGGAATACATTTCATACCACTTGTGCTATAAAATCGGCAATTGAGTGTTTAATGTGAAACTAACTTTAGCCCGGTCACCTCCGCTATTCTCTCCTCAATATAGGGTTGCAAAGTTACGTGAAGTTATAAACTTGCCAGGGTAACTAATGGGAATATATGGAAATTAACTGTGCATTTTGAGTCATTAGAAAATGATTGAACAATGAACAACTTCTTAAGGTTTTAGTTGTAGGTTTTTATGAGGTAGTAAATACATCCAACATGTGTATTAGACTACAAGGACACATCTGGGCAACAGTAGGATGAGATTTCAACACTTTGTACGGTTTTGGTTACGATCATCATTCATTTACGATTCAGTGGTATATTAACGATATACAACAGAATACGATGATTTCCATCCATTGTCCATTCATGGGTCGCGCAGGTAGCAGCTTCAGCAGGGGTCTCTAAACTTCCCTCTCCCTGGCAACATCGACCAGCTCTTACTGGGGTATCCCCAGGCATTCCCAGGCCAGCGTTGATAGGTTATCACCCCACCTGTACCTTGGTCTGCCCCGTGGTCTCTTCCCAGCTGGACGTGCCGGGAAAACCTCCATCGGGAGGCGACCAGGAAGCATCCTTACTAGATGCCCGAACCACCTCAACTGGCTCCTTTCTACGTGAAGGAGCAGTGGCTCTACTCCGAGTCTCTCACAAGCTTCTCACCCTATCCCTAAGGGAGATACCAGCCACCCTCCTGAGGAAAGTCCTTTCGGCCGCTTGAATTTGCGATCTCGTCCTTTCGGGCAATACCCATATAGTTCATGACCATAGCTGAGGGTAGGAATGAAAACTGACCAGTAGATCGAGAGCTCTGCCTTCTGGCTCAGCTCTCTTTTGGTTACAACAGTGTGGTAAAGGGCACCCAATACCGCTCCCGCTGCACCTATTCCCCGGTCAATCTCACACTCCATCCTCCCCTCACTCGAGAACAAGACCCCGAGATGCGATGAACAAATTGACCGATGAACTAATTGATGAACAAAGCATTTATTTTACATCCAAATCCAACTTATTTACGACGGGAAAGAAGGCAAACGTCCTAATTAATTTGACACGTGACCCTGTTGCACTGTTCTACGTATTATTTCTTATTTGTTATTTTTACTTCTATGGTTACTAGGACTAACCTGGCCTGTCTGGTCCCCCCTGATGATCCACTTGTCCTTTATGAGCTGAGGAGAAACAACAGGATAATATTGTTAGAATTCTGAAAACTACAACACAATCTTCCCATGACTGTGGAAAAGAAACATTTTCAGTTTTGGTCGATTCTGCTCTGTCGTGCATCAACGCCGTGGCAGGACAAAATATTCCAACAATAAATAATTTGCTTTCTTGAGCCTTCATCATATCCTCACCGTTCTCAGCAGGTGGTGGATCCAGGAGGCTCGTATTTTCTGGAAACACACATGGAAGGGCAGAAATACCATATTTAGCGTATGACTGTTGCCATGCTAAACATAAAAAAAAATGTTTTGTCTACAAACCTTACTGGTTGCGAGTTAAAAGCCCTGAACGGAGGCACAAGGCCTATGCCAAGAAACGTGACAAACTGAAACCTGAGGCTGCCCTTTACAAAGTAGTGAGAGTAAAGTTGGTCTCGTACCGGGAATACATTTCATACCACTTGTGCTATAAAATCGGCAATTGAGTGTTTAATGTGAAACTAACTTTAGCCCGGTCACCTCCGCTATTCTCTCCTCAATATAGGGTTGCAAAGTTACGTGAAGTTATAAACTTGCCAGGGTAACTAATGGGAATATATGGAAATTAACTGTGCATTTTGAGTCATTAGAAAATTATTGAACAATGAACAACTTCTTAAGGTTTTAGTTGTAGGTTTTTATGAGGTAGTAAATACATCCAACATGTGTATTAGACTACAAGGACACATCTGGGCAACAGTAGGATGAGATTTCAACACTTTGTACGGTTTTGGTTACGATCATCATTCATTTACGATTCAGTGGTATATTAACGATATACAACAGAATACGATGATTTCCATCCATTGTCCATTCATGGGTCGCGCAGGTAGCAGCTTCAGCAGGGGTCTCTAAACTTCCCTCTCCCTGGCAACATCGACCAGCTCTTACTGGGGTATCCCCAGGCATTCCCAGGCCAGCGTTGATAGGTTATCACCCCACCTGTACCTTGGTCTGCCCCGTGGTCTCTTCCCAGCTGGACGTGCCAGGAAAACCTCCATCGGGAGGCGACCAGGAAGCATCCTTACTAGATGCCCGAACCACCTCAACTGGCTCCTTTCTACGTGAAGGAGCAGTGGCTCTACTCCGAGTCTCTCACAAGCTTCTCACCCTATCCCTAAGGGAGATACCAGCCACCCTCCTGAGGAAAGTCCTTTCGGCCGCTTGAATTTGCGATCTCGTCCTTTCGGGCAATACCCATATAGTTCATGACCATAGCTGAGGGTAGGAATGAAAACTGACCAGTAGATCGAGAGCTCTGCCTTCTGGCTCAGCTCTCTTTTGGTTACAACAGTGTGGTAAAGGGCACCCAATACCGCTCCCGCTGCACCTATTCTCCGGTCAATCTCACACTCCATCCTCCCCTCACTCGAGAACAAGACCCCGAGATGCGATGAACAAATTGACCGATGAACTAATTGATGAACAAAGCATTTATTTTACATTCAAATCCAACTTATTTACAACGGGAAAGAAGGCAAACGTCCTAATTAATTTTACACGTGACCCTGTTGCACTGTTCTACGTATTATTTCTTATTTGTTATTTTTACTTCTATGGTTACTAGGACTAACCTGGCCTGTCTGGTCCCCCCTGATGATCCACTTGTCCTTTATGAGCTGAGGAGAAACAACAGGATAATATTGTTAGAATTCTGAAAACTACAACACAATCTTCCCATGACTGTGGAAAAGAAACATTTTCAGTTTTGGTCGATTCTGCTCTGTCGTGCATCAACGCCGTGGCAGGACAAAATATTCCAACAATAAATAATTTGCTTTCTTGAGCCTTCATCATATCCTCACCGTTCTCAGCAGGTGGTGGATCCAGGAGGCTCGTATTTTCTGGAAACACACATGGAAGGGCAGAAATACCATATTTAGCGTATGACTGTTGCCATGCTAAACATAAAAAAAAATGTTTTGTCTACAAACCTTACTGGTTGCGAGTTAAAAGCCCTGAACGGAGGCACAAGGCCTATGCCAAGAAACGTGACAAACTGAAACCTGAGGCTGCCCTTTACAAAGTAGTGAGAGTAAAGTTGGTCTCGTACCGGGAATACATTTCATACCACTTGTGCTATAAAATCGGCAATTGAGTGTTTAATGTGAAACTAACTTTAGTCACCTCCGCTATTCTCTCCTCAATATAGGGTTGCAAAGTTACGTGAAGTTATAAACTTGCCAGGGTAACTAATGGGAATATATGGAAATTAACTGTGCATTTTGAGTCATTAGAAAATGATTGAACAATGAACAACTTCTTAAGGTTTTAGTTGTAGGTTTTTATGAGGTAGTAAATACATCCAACATGTTTATTAGACTACAAGGACACATCTGGGCAACAGTAGGATGAGATTTCAACACTTTGTACGGTTTTGGTTACGATCATCATTCATTTACGATTCAGTGGTATATTAACGATATACAACAGAATACGATGATTTCCATCCATTGTCCATTCATGGGTCGCGCAGGTAGCAGCTTCAGCAGGGGTCTCTAAACTTCCCTCTCCCTGGCAACATCGACCAGCTCTTACTGGGGTATCCCCAGGCATTCCCAGGCCAGCGTTGATAGGTTATCACCCCACCTGTACCTTGGTCTGCCCCGTGGTCTCTTCCCAGCTGGACGTGCCGGGAAAACCTCCATCGGGAGGCGACCAGGAAGCATCCTTACTAGATGCCCGAACCACCTCAACTGGCTCCTTTCTACGTGAAGGAGCAGTGGCTCTACTCCGAGTCTCTCACAAGCTTCTCACCCTATCCCTAAGGGAGATACCAGCCACCCTCCTGAGGAAAGTCCTTTCGGCCGCTTGAATTTGCGATCTCGTCCTTTCGGGCAATACCCATATAGTTCATGACCATAGGTGAGGGTAGGAATGAAAACTGACCAGTAGATCGAGAGCTCTGCCTTCTGGCTCAGCTCTCTTTTGGTTACAACAGTGTGGTAAAGGGCACCCAATACCGCTCCCGCTGCACCTATTCCCCGGTCAATCTCACACTCCATCCTCCCCTCACTCGAGAACAAGACCCCGAGATGCGATGAACAAATTGACCGATGAACTAATTGATGAACAAAGCATTTATTTTACATCCAAATCCAACTTATTTACGACGGGAAAGAAGGCAAACGTCCTAATTAATTTGACACGTGACCCTGTTGCACTGTTCTACGTATTATTTCTTATTTGTTATTTTTACTTCTATGGTTACTAGGACTAACCTGGCCTGTCTGGTCCCCCCTGATGATCCACTTGTCCTTTATGAGCTGAGGAGAAACAACAGGATAATATTGTTAGAATTCTGAAAACTACAACACAATCTTCCCATGACTGTGGAAAAGAAACATTTTCAGTTTTGGTCGATTCTGCTCTGTCGTGCATCAACGCAGTGGCAGGACAAAATATTCCAACAATAAATAATTTGCTTTCTTGAGCCTTCATCATATCCTCACCGTTCTCAGCAGGTGGTGGATCCAGGAGGCTCGTATTTTCTGGAAACACACATGGAAGGGCAGAAATACCATATTTAGCGTATGACTGTTGCCATGCTAAACATAAAAAAAAATATTGAGTCTACAAACCTTACTGGTTGCGAGTTAAAAGCCCTGAACGGAGGCACAAGGCCTATGCCAAGAAACGTGACAAACTGAAACCTGAGGCTGCCCTTTACAAAGTAGTGAGAGTAAAGTTGGTCTCGTACCGGGAATACATTTCATACCACTTGTGCTATAAAATCGGCAATTGAGTGTTTAATGTGAAACTAACTTTAGCCCGGTCACCTCCGCTATGCTCTTCTCAATATAGGGTTGCAAAGTTACGTGAAGTTATAAACTTGCCAGGGTAACTAATGGGAATATATGGAAATTAACTGTGCATTTTGAGTCATTAGAAAATGATTGAACAATGAACAACTTCTTAAGGTTTTAGTTGTAGGTTTTTATGAGGTAGTAAATACATCCAACATGTTTATTAGACTACAAGGACACATCGAATGTATTTTTAAAGAAAAATTTAGATTTTTTTTGGGCTATTTTTTTTGGTCCAACTTCCCGTGGTAAATTTCCCGGAAACTTTCCACCCCTTTACATCTCTACATGAGACTGACCTTCTGCTGGGGCCTCCTTGGTTGGTCCATTTGGTTCTGGGTGAAGTGAAAACAAAACAAAAACATTTAGGGAACAGTAGGATGAGATTTCAACACTTTGTACGGTTTTGGTTACAATCATCATTCTTTTACGATTCAGCCGTATATTCACGATATACAACAGAATACGATGTTTTCATGATATTTTAAAAGTAACTAAACCCTTTTTTTCCTAGTGTATTGACATTGACTTTCAAAGAGAAATTCATAAATTAATGAGTACCTTTCTTTCCCACAGTTTGTAAATCACAGTCATCTTGTTCTCCCTTGGTTACTACAGACGACTGACCTGGGACCAGACCAGGTGGTTGCTCACTACAGCCTGAGGAGAAACACCACAATAACATGATTTGAGTATTTCAGTCGATACGGCCCAAATCTCCTATCCCGACATGAAGGCCATTTAATATCTTGATAACATACATACATATATACATATATATACACATGGAAGGGCAGAAATACCATATTTAGCGTATGACTATTGCCATGCTAAACAACATAAAAAAAGTTTTAGTCTACAAACCTTACTGGTTGCGAGTTAAAAGCCCTGAACGGAGGCACAAGGCCTATGCCAAGAAACGTGACAAACTGAAACCTGAGACTGCCCTTTACAAAGTAGTCAGTAAAGTTGGTCTCGTACCGGGAATACATTTCATACAACTTGTGTTATAAAATCGGCAATTGAGTGTTTAATGTGAAACTAACTTTAGCCCGGTCACCTCCGCTATGCTCTCCTCAATATAGGGTTGCAAAGTTACGTGAAGTTATAAACTTGCCAGGGTAACTAATGGGAATATATGGAAATTAACTGTGCATTTTGAGTCATTAGAAAATGATTGAACAATGAACAACTTCTTAAGGTTTTAGTTGTAGGTTTTTATGAGGTAGTAAATACATCCAACATGTTTATTAGACTACAAGGACACATCTGGGCAACAGTAGGATGAGATTTCAACACTTTGTACGGTTTTGGTTACGATCATCATTCATTTACGATTCAGTGGTATATTAACGATATACAACAGAATACGATGATTTCCATCCATTGTCCATTCATGGGTCGCGCAGGTAGCAGCTTCAGCAGGGGTCTCTAAACTTCCCTCTCCCTGGCAACATCGACCAGCTCTTACTGGGGTATCCCCAGGCATTCCCAGGCCAGCGTTGATAGGTTATCACCCCACCTGTACCTTGGTCTGCCCCGTGGTCTCTTCCCAGCTGGACGTGCCGGGAAAACCTCCATCGGGAGGCGACCAGGAAGCATCCTTACTAGATGCCCGAACCACCTCAACTGGCTCCTTTCTACGTGAAGGAGCAGTGGCTCTACTCCGAGTCTCTCACAAGCTTCTCACCCTATCCCTAAGGGAGATACCAGCCACCCTCCTGAGGAAAGTCCTTTCGGCCACTTGAATTTGCGATCTCGTCCTTTCGGGCAATACCCATATAGTTCATGACCATAGGTGAGGGTAGGAATGAAAACTGACCAGTAGATCGAGAGCTCTGCCTTCTGGCTCAGCTCTCTTTTGGTTACAACAGTGTGGTAAAGGGCACCCAATACCGCTCCCGCTGCACCTATTCCCCGGTCAATCTCACACTCCATCCTCCCCTCACTCGAGAACAAGACCCCGAGATGCGATGAACAAATTGACCGATGAACTAATTGATGAACAAAGCATTTATTTTACATCCAAATCCAACTTATTTACGACGGGAAAGAAGGCAAACGTCCTAATTAATTTTACACGTGACCCTGTTGCACTGTTCTACGTATTATTTCTTATTTGTTATTTTTACTTCTATGGTTACTAGGACTAACCTGGCCTGTCTGGTCCCCCCTGATGATCCACTTGTCCTTTATGAGCTGAGGAGAAACAACAGGATAATATTGTTAGAATTCTGAAAACTACAACACAATCTTCCCATGACTGTGGAAAAGAAACATTTTCAGTTTTGGTCGATTCTGCTCTGTCGTGCATCAACGCCGTGGCAGGACAAAATATTCCAACAATAAATAATTTGCTTTCTTGAGCCTTCATCATATCCTCACCGTTCTCAGCAGGTGGTGGATCCAGGAGGCTCGTATTTTCTGGAAACACACATGGAAGGGCAGAAATACCATATTTAGCGTATGACTGTTGCCATGCTAAACATACAATTTTTTTTTTTGTCTACAAACCTTACTGGTTGCGAGTTAAAAGCCCTGAACGGAGGCACAAGGCCTATGCCAAGAAACGTGACAAACTGAAACCTGAGGCTGCCCTTTACAAAGTAGTGAGAGTAAAGTTGGTCTCGTACCGGGAATACATTTCATACCACTTGTGCTATAAAATCGGCAATTGAGTGTTTAATGTGAAACTAACTTTAGCCCGGTCACCTCCGCTATTCTCTCCTCAATATAGGGTTGCAAAGTTACGTGAAGTTATAAACTTGCCAGGGTAACTAATGGGAATATATGGAAATTAACTGTGCATTTTGAGTCATTAGAAAATTATTGAACAATGAACAACTTCTTAAGGTTTTAGTTGTAGGTTTTTATGAGGTAGTAAATACATCCAACATGTGTATTAGACTACAAGGACACATCTGGGCAACAGTAGGATGAGATTTCAACACTTTGTACGGTTTTGGTTACGATCATCATTCATTTACGATTCAGTGGTATATTAACGATATACAACAGAATACGATGATTTCCATCCATTGTCCATTCATGGGTCGCGCAGGTAGCAGCTTCAGCAGGGGTCTCTAAACTTCCCTCTCCCTGGCAACATCGACCAGCTCTTACTGGGGTATCCCCAGGCATTCCCAGGCCAGCGTTGATAGGTTATCACCCCACCTGTACCTTGGTCTGCCCCGTGGTCTCTTCCCAGCTGGACGTGCCGGGAAAACCTCCATCGGGAGGCGACCAGGAAGCATCCTTACTAGATGCCCGAACCACCTCAACTGGCTCCTTTCTACGTGAAGGAGCAGTGGCTCTACTCCGAGTCTCTCACAAGCTTCTCACCCTATCCCTAAGGGAGATACCAGCCACCCTCCTGAGGAAACTCCTTTCGGCCGCTTGAATTTGCGATCTCGTCCTTTCGGGCAATACCCATATAGTTCATGACCATAGCTGAGGGTAGGAATGAAAACTGACCAGTAGATCGAGAGCTCTGCCTTCTGGCTCAGCTCTCTTTTGGTTACAACAGTGTGGTAAAGGGCACCCAATACCGCTCCCGCTGCACCTATTCTCCGGTCAATCTCACACTCCATCCTCCCCTCACTCGAGAACAAGACCCCGAGATGCGATGAACAAATTGACCGATGAACTAATTGATGAACAAAGCATTTATTTTACATTCAAATCCAACTTATTTACGACGGGAAAGAAGGCAAACGTCCTAATTAATTTTACACGTGACCCTGTTGCACTGTTCTACGTATTATTTGTTATTTGTTATTTTTACTTCTATGGTTACTATGGTTATTACTTCTATGGTTATTATTACTTCTATGGTTACTAGGACTAACCTGGCCCGTCTGGTCCCCCCTGATGATCCACTTGTCCTTTATGAGCTGAGGAGAAACAACAGGATAATATTGTTAGAATTCTGAAAACTACAACACAATCTTCCCATGACTGTGGAAAAGAAACATTTTCAGTTTTGGTTGATTGTGCTTGTGCATCAGTAAGGGGCAAAATATTCCAAAAATAAATGATTTGCTTTCTTGAGCCTTCATCATGTCCTCACCGTGCTCAGCAGGTGGTGAATCCAGGAGTCCCATATATTCTGGAAACACACATGGAAGGGCAGAAATACCATATTTAGCGTACGACTGTTGCCATGCTAAACAACATAAAAACAAATTTTTAGTCTACAAACCTTACTGGTTGTGAGTTAAAAGCCCTGAACGGAGGCACAAGGCCTATGCCAAGAAACGTGACTAACTGAAACCTGAGGCTGCCCTTTACAAAGTAGTGAGAGTAAAGTTGGTCTCGTACCTGGAATACATTTCATACAACTTGTGTTATAAAATCGGCAATTGAGTGTTTAATGTGAAACTAACTTTAGCCCGGTCACCTCCGCTATGCTCTCCTCAATATAGGGTTGCAAAGTTACGTGAAGTTATAAACTTGCCAGGGGAACTAATGGGAATATATGGAAATTAACTGTGCATTTTTGGTCATTAGAAAATTATTGAACAATGAACAACTTCTTAAGGTTTTAGTTGTAGGTTTTTATGAGGTAGTAAATACATCCAACATGTTTATTAGACTACAAGGACACATCGAATGTATTTAAAAATAAATTAAGTTTAGATTTTTTTTGGGCTATATTTCTTCGGTCCAAATTCCCAAGCTTAACTTCTCGTGGTAAATTTCCAGGAAACCTTCCACCCCTTTACAACTCTACATGAGACTAACCTTCTGCTGGGTCCTCCACGGTTGGTTCTGGGTGAAGTGAAAACAATACAAAAACATTTAGGCAACAGTAGGATGAGATTTCAACACTTTGTACGGTTTATAATCACAATCATCAATCATTTACGATTCAGCCGTATATTCACGATATACAACAGAATACAATGTTTTCATGATATTTTAAAAGTAACTAGTCCTTTTTTTCCTAGTGTATTGACATTGACTTTCAAAGAGAAATTCATAAATTAATGAATTCCTTTCTTTCCCACAGTTTGTAAATCACAGTCATTTTGTTCTCTCTTGGTTACTACAGGCGACTGACCTGGGACCAGACCAGGTGGTTGCTCACTACAGGCTGAGGAGAAACACCACAATAACATGATTTGAGTATTTTAGGCGATACGGCCCAAATCTCCTATCCCGATATGAAACCCATTTAATATCCTCATAACACACACACACACACACACAATATATATATAATATGACACTCACGCCGAATGACTGAATTCTTCAGATGAAGGAGACTCTTGGAAACGGTGTGTTCTGGGCCTGCATCAGGGAGAAAGCCTCGGTGAGGCCATGATGTGTCAACACTTAATGTGATAAACCGTGTGGAGCTCTGGTTTTGCCCGTGGATCCGTTCACCAGCCATGCTCTCCCTCCACACAGCTCATTGTTTATACTATGTTCCCATCAGCATATCCATCTATCTCCCCCACACACACACTGTGTATATACAGTCTATCTTTTATATATACACACATACATACAAACATTCATATATATAAATATATACACACATATAAACATATACACACACATATACACATATATACATATATATATACTGTATATGTATGTATGTATATAATATATACATATATAATATATATAATACATATAATATATAATATACACACATATATATATATATATATATATATGTGTATGTATACACACATATATATATATATATATACACACATATATATATACACACATATATATATATACACACACATATATATATATACACATATATATATATACACATATACACACACACACACATATATATATATATACACATATACACACACACATATATACACACATATATATATATATATACACACATATATACATACACATACATACATATATACATATATACAGTATATATACACACACATATATATACACTATCTAGCTCCACACACACACACACACATATATACACGATCCACACACACAGATCGGTAGGTCGATATGTATACATCAACCTATATATCTAGGTCTACATCAATATAGAGAAAACGTTTATTGAATACTTACAGAACTTGATGAAAGCTACGGCAGCAATCACGATATGAAAGCCATTTAATATCCTCATAACACACACACACACACACACAATATATATATAATATAACACTCACGCTGAATGACTGAATTCTTCAGACGAAGGAGTCTCTTGGAAACGGTGTGTTCTGGGCCTGCATCAGGGAGAAAGCCTCGGTGAGGCCATGATGTGTCAACACTTAATGTGATAAAACGTGTGGAGCTCTGGTTTTGCCCGTGGATCCGTTCACCAGCCATGCTCTCCCTCCACACAGCTCATCGTTTTATACTATGTTCCCATCAGCATATCCATCTATCTCCCCCCCACACACACACACACACACACACACACACACATACTGTGTATATACAGTGTATCTTTTATATATACACACATATAAACATTCATATATATAAATATATACACACATATATATATATATATATATATATATGTATGTATATATATATATATATACATAATATATCACTCACACACACACACACACACACACACACACGTCTACATCAATATAGAGAAAACGTGTATTGAATACTTACAGAACTTGATGAAAGCTACGGCAGCAATCACGACTAAAACGACAATGACTGCTATAACTATGCCAAATATCGCCCCGGGAGTTAAACCTGCAATTAGAGAGGAAGCAGAAACGTGTTAGCATAATGTGACCGATCATAGCATCCGTATGCCAACGATGTGTGTTAACACACACACACACACAGTTGGTCTCGTCAACGATAAGTTCAACGATCACACTGGTGTTGGCACACAAGTCTCTGTCTTTAGGGCAGCACAAACTCACGGCAACACGCCTTAACATGTGTGCCAGGCATCGCCTAAACGGGCAACGGAGGACGGGACACCTCGCCACGCGTTTACAGAGCAATCCGTAATTCACTAGAACTCACCGAGAGTTGAGCTAACACCCCGTGGACACACCCATATGTCTTATGGCCTTTAAACGGTTTGTATTTAGTGATCCAGAGAGAGAGCGAGGGCGAGAGTAAAGTGTGTGGACCATTGATGAACACTTTTTGAAACAAGCTCCCAAGGTCGGGTTTTTAAGTTTAGTTTTGCTCAAGCTCGGTGTCCTGGCCAATATCAACACTAAAAGGTCTGTCTGTTCCCTCCTGTAACTTTGGAACTGGGGTGACACGTGTGTGTCAGGGTTTCCGTTAGCCGGTATTTACCGGTTTTTAGCGGGTAAAAATTATAAAAAAAACGGTAATTTAAAAACCTGCCAGTCAAAATGTCCGGTAATAATGCTCATACTAAACTTAGATCCTGGACATTTGAGTTTTGACAGCTTTATTACTCCCCCCTCCCCCCCAAAGGGTGACCGAATGAAGTGACCAATCAGCTGCCGCAGTGACCGAATGAAGTGACCAATCAGCTGCCGCAGTGACCGAATGAAGTGACCAATCAGCTGCCGCCCCTCTCATGACGTCAAGCGACGTCACTGAACAGGGGCCGTGGCCAAGCCACGTGCGCTGGCGGCCCACACACACACCTGTCGGCAATTGCGTGGCTGATTGCTATTCCCCTCACCTGGGATCAATATACCCTGGCTTCCCGTTACCCCGGGGTTAGGTCGTACGTCTTACTGCACGTCACACTTTGTTCATGTACGTCGTACATTCTGGACGGAATCGCCACGCTGATGTCCCGGAGATCCAGAACCAGCCTATCCCGTGTCACCCGCCTGTCTCACGGTACTCCGGTCTATACGAGCTCCCCGGTCATTATAATTACCTGTCTGGTACCTGTCGCTATTCCGACCTCCCGGTACCCAGACCCCTGGACTGTCCCTGACCACTCTTGTGTTGTGTTTGAGTTGTTTTGTGTTGCTTTAAATAAAGCTCTATGTTATAGCTCCACTGTCTTGGTCTGTGTTCTGGGTCCCACCGAACAATCCCACTTGTGACACTACAGATGTTACAGGTGTTTTGAAATAGCCTCGATTTCAAACGAGGTTTTGCTCAATCGTTCTTGTTCGTTTTGTTGTTCATTAAATAGTCAAATTGATTTGAGGTCTTAGTCATTCTTTCGTCAATCTAGGGGTACATTATAGTTGCGTTTGTAATATAGACTGTTTTTGAAACATGACAGGTAAGTTTTGAATTTGTCCGGTAAAATAAAATCTGTCCGGACACTTGACCGGCAAGAAAAAATACTAGCGGAAACCCTGGTGTGTGTGTGTGTGTGCGTTACATAAGTACACCTTTCAAATTACTTGCGAAGTTCAGACCTCACTAGCGTGTAACGTCTCAAACGATCGTGTTCTGCAAGCGCCACAATGACCTAGTCATAGGACTCTTTTGTGTGTTTGTCCCACTACAACAACAACAGTCCACTCATACCAGGACCTACCGCGG
The DNA here is from genome assembly GCA_027704905.1 of Muraenolepis orangiensis. Classification (NCBI taxonomy): domain Eukaryota; kingdom Metazoa; phylum Chordata; class Actinopteri; order Gadiformes; family Muraenolepididae; genus Muraenolepis; species Muraenolepis orangiensis. The sequence goes on from CM051018.1 coordinate 2,918,440, forward strand.
TCCGGGATGATCCCTTTAAAGAGCGGATTGTCCATCGGCGGGCTGTCCGGGCTGACATTCAGAAAGGTCCTCAGCTGGCAGATGAAGCTTCTGTGAGACGTGTCCATGTTCGTCAGCTCCTCGCCGCCGGTCCACACGCCATCGTCTGGCCTCCACTGGTAGGTGACCGGTCCCAGGTCCTGAGTGTCCGCCGAGCACTGCATAGCACACTGGTTCTCATCACACTTGAGGATGATCTCTGGTGTCGGGGGGGCCTCTGGTAGGGGGTGTGAGGGGGGGGGGTTTGAAACAGCGGAAACACATAATCTCAGAATAAAATCACTAAATAAGAACAAGACCACTACAGCTATTATACTACAGAGTGTACACATTGGAGTGCTACCCCAGTGCTTTTGGTTCTAGCACAAAAGGTGGATCCCAGCCCACCAACCAGACACAGGTAACCGGTAACAGGTAAACACGGTAGCATACACACAAACACTTACTGATGACTCGGACGTCAAAGGTAACCGGTAACAGGTAAACACGGTAGCATACACACAAACACTTACTGATGACTCGGACGTCAAAGGTAACCGGTAACAGGTAAACACGGTAGCATACACACAAATGCTTACTGACGACTCGGACGTCAAAGGTAACCGGTAACAGGTAAACACGGTAGCATACACACAAACGCTTACTGATGACTCGTACGTCAAAGGTAACCGGTAACAGGTAAACACAGCACTGGTATGGATGGCCATAACCCCACAGCATCCACCCTATGGTGCGTACCCCACACTCTCCCAATTTCAACCCCACCCGTATATCCTGAGTTATCTACCCAGTAATTCAGGACACAGTCCATGTCGCTATCGGACTATCGTGCCCGTGGGCAGTCGTCCCCCCCACCCCCACATGCTGAAGGCGCACACAGCTCACAACACCCCCAACACGTTCCGTATGACATTACAGCCCACAATAACTACAGCAACACAAATATCAATAAGGGAATCAATGGTCGAGAAATAGGCAGCCCCAATCCGAAACCCAGAGGCTCCCAGATAATTTCTCCCAACCCCTGGAAGACAGAACAAAATTATTATCAACGAAGCAACAAAGCATATGCCCACACAACCCTATGGATAAATAGCACAACCCCCCCGCCCCCCTGACTACAGCCGTGATAGCGCGTCAGCCAACACATTGTCCTTGCCCTTGACGTGAACCACGTCAACATCAAAGGCCTGCAGGAAAAGGCTCCAGCGCATTAGTCGCTGGTTCGAATTCCGCATCCTGCCTGTAAAGACCAACGGGTTGTGGTTGGTGTATATTTTAATCGGTACCTGGGATGAACCGACATACACCTCGAAATGGGAGAGAGCCAAAATCAAGGCCAATGCCTCCTTTTCAATTGTCGAGTAGCGCCGCTGGTGTATATTAAACTTTTTAGAAAAATACGACACCGGATGTTCTATACCCCGTCATCCCCAGAAAACACCGGAGGTCCCGACGTGTAGCAGGCTCTGGAAAGCCAAGTATCGCCTCCACCTTGGAGAGGACAGGGCGGACCTCCCCCCGCCCCACTACCTTGCCAAGATAGGTGACGGTCGCCCTGCCAAACTCGCACTTGGCCAGGTTTAGGGTCAAGTTTGCCTGACCAAGCCGGTCAGAATAGATGACGAGGTCATCGAGGTAGGCCTCACAATTAGCTACGCCTGATAGCACACGATTTACCAGCCTCTGGAAAGTCGCAGGCACGTTGCGCATACCAAACGGCATTACCGTATATTGCAGGAAACTGTCAGGTGTCACGAACGCAGAAATGAGTTTAGCGCGGTTCGTAAGTGGCACCTGCCAGTATCCTTTCAGCAAATCCAGCTTGGTTACATAAGACGCACTCCCCACCCTGTCGACACAGTCCTCCATTCTGGGCAATGAAAAACTATCAGGCTTAGTCACGTTATTTACCCGGCGAAAATCCGTACAAAACCTATCCTTCTTGTCCGACTTATCAACAATAAGCACGGCGAGCTCCATGGGCTGAAACTGGGCTCAGCGATATTGTTAGCGAGCATGTATTCAACCTCTTTCTGCAACCGCGCCCGCTTATGTGGATTCACGCGATACGCGTGCTGCTTAATGGGTAATGCCTCCCGCACATCGATGTCATGATGTAATACGTTAGTGCGCGAAGGAATGTCGGAGAACAGCTCACAATGAGACCTAACCAAACCCCTGATATCATCTCGCTGCGTCGTTGATAAATGGCCAAGATGACAGTCAAGAGTGATCAATGACTCAGTGTTTGTCAACCGTCCCTCCACGACCGCCTTGGACGGAATAATGACGTCATCTTCCAGTTCTCCAACCCCCTCTGAAAAACAAAGACCGTCATTACTCTCATCAACGCTAGATGGGGCCAACATACAAACTGACACCGGCACAGTGGACACACTCGCAGAGGGAACAACAATACTGTCAACAGGATTCACCAGAGGCTCCCTCACATAATATGGCTTAATCATATTAACGTGACACAAACGAGTCTTCCGCCCACAATCCACGATGGGACAGGCAGCAACACTAAAACCCTCTCCCCTGGCACAAACATTCTATCCCAAGCCTTCCTGTCATACCAGCCCTTCATCCTCTCCTGTGTGTCACTCAGATTTGTCCTCGCTAGTTCACATGCCCTCTTCAGCTTCTCCCTAAAGCCACAGACATAGTCTAACAGGTTCTTCGGCTCGCTCTCCCCAACCACTTTTCCCTCAGCAGCTTAAGCGGCCCCCTAACCGAATGCGCAAATATCAGCTCTGCAGGACTGAATCCCAAAGATTCCTGCACCACCTCCCTTGCGGCAAACAGCATTAAATGAACCCCTTCATCCCAGTCGTCCTTCGTGTCATGACAGAACGCCCGAAGCATTGTTTTTAGCGTGGAATGGAACCTTTCCAAAGCCCCCTGGGATTCTGGATGATATGGGCTAGAGAAACTATGCGATATATCCAGCTGCTTTAAAACCTGCGAAAAATGCAAGATAAAAAATTCGTACCTTGGTCGGACTGTACCACACGAGGTAAACCGAAAACGGAGAAGAACCTCACCAAGGCCTGTGACACTGTTTTAGCCGTTATCCGTTTCAGTGGAATCGCTTCCGGAAACCGTGTGTTGGCACACATAATGGTTAAAAGAAAGCTATTACCTGCCTTGGTTCTAGGGAGTGGACCCACACAGTCAATGATGACCCTCTCAAAGGGTTCCCCCACTGCCGGGATAGGGTAGAGTGGCGCCGGTGGAATGACCCCGTTAGGTTTTCCCACCACCTGACACGTTGAACACCCCCTGCAGTGCTGCACCACATCCCGTTTCAACCCTGGCCAAAAAAAATAGTATATGTCTTATTGACCCCCAGCCTGTGATCTTGAGCCAAACACAGAATATCGTGACGGTATCTAAACGGAACCACAACCTGCGTCACCACATTCCAATCATTCTCCGCTGACGCGTCGAGGCTAGGAGACCATTTACGCAGCAATACCCCGTCCCTCAGGATATAGCAACTTTTATCAGCTCACTCTCTCCCACTACCACAGTCTTCGCAAAAAGGCCTGACAGGCTTGGATCTCTACCCTGTTCCGCGATAAGCTCCTCGCGAGCAAAAGAAAACCCAGCCCCGCTACTGGCAGACTCACATGAAGAAGTAGAAGGCAGTAAAGGTCTGAGACCAGCTGGAATAGATGGAAGACCAGCATCAAATTCAAGATGGGCAATTTCAGGAACAAGCTGAGACGATGACAACAAGTCGGGTTGCCCCGGGAGCACCCCCTCCACCTCAGGCTCCCGTGGTACTGCACCCTGGGGATTATCCATAAGTGGGTCACGACACTCAGGCACCCCGTTATCAGTCGCTACGATGGTATCAAACAAGTCCACGTCGTCCTTTTCCTCGGCCAGAGCCTTAATAACCATGGCCCGCGTGACTGCACATGAGGAGAACACCCTTGGATACGCATCTGCCAGGACGTCCACCACACCAGACTCTGCTGGCACACAAGTCACATCTGCCTTCACTAGGACCCTACCTCCTGCCAGATCGTTCCCGAGGATTAATTACACGCCCTCGTCAGGAAAACAATTTTCCACCCCAATTACCACTGGCCCCGACACCAACTCAGATGTAATATGGATAGTGTGAAGCGGAACTTCCATGACATGCATCCCAAAAGACCTGACAGTTATCCCAGCATCCACCTCTGAACCACTGTCAAAAGGCAGCACATCCCTCTGAATAAATGGCTGGGACGCAGCCGTGTCCCTTAATATGGACACAGGATCCTTCACCCCTTCGCTGGACAAGGATACCAACCCCTCACTGATGAACGGTAAGAAAGCTTTCATATCCTCACCCCTTTGGGCATTCCTACTCAGAGACGTGTGTGTGGGTGTGGGTGTCATTACCAACGACTGCATAACAGTTCTCCTTTATGTGGCCTTTTTTCCCCACAGTTGAAACACTCGGGCGTTTCTCCCCTCATTCCCCGCTCAGCAACCTCGCCCACACTGCCACCGCCAGAGGCCACAGGCCTGTCACCAAAGCCCCACCTCGGTCTACTCTCCACACCGCGCACGGGATAATTAGGTCTGTCAAAGAGTACTTTGTGCGTCAACACAAACTCATCCGCAAGGCTCGCAGCCACCGAGCACTCAGTCACCTTATGTTCATTAATGTACATCGCCACATTATCGGGCAAACAATAGGACTTAAACTCCCCAAGAAGCACGAGTTCCCGCATCTTTACCAAAGTGTCCACTTTCTCCGACGCGCACCAACGATCAAACAACAGCTCTTTCTCGTAAGCGAACTCCACGTAGGTCTGCACATTGTTCTTTCTAAGAGCGCGAAACCTTTGCCTATATGCCTCCGGTACAAGCTCGTAAGCCCTAAGGATAGCAGCCTTCACCACGGCGTAATCCTGGGTGTTTGGGCAAAGTGACGCGTAAACGTGTTGTGCTTTCCCGGTGAGTGCGCTCTGGAGTAATGTCCACTGGTCATTAGGCCATTTTAGAGTTGTGGCTACATTTTCGAACATAGAAAGATATTTGTCAACATCCCTCTCTGAAAATTGCGGGACCAGACGTAGGTGCTTAGTAACATCGAACCTATCTTCATGATGCACTGCCCGCACCTCTACCCCAAGCCTTCTAAGCTCAAGCTCATGTACACGCCCATGTTCCGCCTCAGCGCGATCACGCTCAACACGTTCCAGCTCATGCACACGCACACGTTCCGCCTGTTCCGCTTCCCGAGCGCATAACTGCTCTGCATGTCTCAACTGCTCGAATTGAAACTCCAGTTCCATCTTCCTCAGCACTAACTGGTTAGCCGAAACCGGGTCACATGTGACTACCTCCTCCTCCTCCTCCTCAGGTTCGCCCACAGAGCACTCAATAACTTCCTGGGCGGTCAAAGCCTCCACCAGCGCTAACCGCTGCTGCTGCTTTTTCATGCTCGGGGCAAGCCTAACACCGTAATGCTCTGCTATCCCCGACAATTCCTCCTTAGTGCACAAGCCCAACAAACCCACCGTTGGCCTAGCCACAAAATCACATACCTTCACAGGCATATTTGCCCTAGTACCGTCGCACCGGGGGAGGAAGAAAAGAAAAAAACAGCTTCACCCTACACGTCTGTACAGTCTGTTCTTAATAACTCTGGCCACCGCTTCACTACTACAGTGTTTAGGATCGTCCCAACCCCAATCGCTAAACACTACAACTATACACTAAATAGAGAAGAGCACTGGTATGACCTTCTGAAGCATCCACACTTAAAATTATTCGCAAGAAATTAACAAATGTTGTGTGTTCAAAAATAACAACCTAAAGCCCATCCCTTAAACGTTTCCATCCCTCACTACAAGACCCCCTATATAACTAACGCTGACATACGCCGGCCTAGGAGGAGCCTGACAGGGTTTTCCTACCACCCCGACCAGCATAGACGGTATGTCTACCAGGCGAAGGAAGGAACCATAGAAAATGGTCCAGCTGCCCTAGCTGGATGAAAACGCTCCTTATTGGAGAATTATTTAACAAGAGGGTATAAAACATGGGCCACACACACGACACTGTCAACCATAATTCAAAGTGTGGATTAAGCTCAGCGGCCACCACCAAATTCCTGCTCAAATCAGTTTGGCACGAGCCCCCATATTACGTCACCATTGACAATTAGAAGGCTCGATGTCTGGTCAATGTAACATAATAAGGAGACGGTAGCCAAAGTAATCAACAAAGAATATTTTATTAATAATTACCATGGTTGAACAAAGGAAATAACGACAAACGATAAAGTAACGACAGACAAGAACACATAACTGCACAGACAGGATCAGCACCAGACAGAGGGGAAGACAGAATACTTATACATGAGGGAATGACGAGACGAAACACACCTGGGTTGATTACAAATGGGTACACCTGGAAGGGAAAACGATAAGGACTACAAAACCATGACAGGGAACTACAGCTAGACATGACACATCACACTAGGAGCGCCTGATCAGGGCACAAACACATAACACACGGTAGCATACACACAAACGCTTACTGATGACTCGGATGTCAAAGGTCCTGACGGGGCCCTTCCCCGTCTCCAAGTGGAACTTTCCGCCATCAGCCAAGGACACGGGTTCGATGGCCAACGCCAGGCTGGACAAGTTCAGGTGGGTGTGGGCCTTGAACCGACCGTAGTATTTCACAGGGTGAGGGTGAAACCGATCGACCACTAGGTCTTCGTTGAATTTCCACCGGATGATATTGATCGGTTTTTGAATGGCAGACAAGTCCTGAGGGGTCACCTCCAGCACCAGCCGTTGACCCACCTCCACGTAATCGGATTCTACGACATAAACAACAACAAAAAATACATTTGTTGGTTGTGAAAATAACATAACCTCTCACAGCCTTACCGTCGTGGAACATATCCACTAACTAACAGAACATGATGACTAACATACCCACAGACCCTGTCATATTTGTCTGTGGTGTTTGTGGGCTTTATGGAACTGTCAGTAAAAGAGAGTCTATCATTTAAATCTAAATCTGGAGGATTGAATCCTCTTCATTGGTGACATACATGAACACACACAGTGAAATGTGTTTCTCTGCATTTAACCCATCCTAGTGTTAGGAGCAGTGGGGCAGCTATTGTATAACCAGCGCCCGGGAGCTAGGGTGTAGGGGGTCTGGTGCCTTGCTCAAGGGCACCTCGGCAGTGCCCCAGGTGTTTCGGGGACTTGAACCGGCGACCTTCCGGTTCCCATGCCAAGTCAACTGAGCTACTGCCGCCCCCCTGAGGCGTCCTGGGGCGTTTTCTAGGGGTGTCAATCTTTCAGTATCTCACGATTTGATTTAAAAAAATCGATTCTCGATTCAAAACTCTATTCAGTACATATGGGTACTCATTTGTAGGATATACTCCAGTCCGCTGTAAACTAAGAAAGGCGATGTGGCAAAGTTAAGTGTATGAATAAAGCCATATCCACTGAGCAGTAATGTCTCCATGCTCAATCCGCCATTGCTCTAAAATGATCGGCCTGATGGAGTGAACTAAGAACAAGCAACTTAACACACTAATGTTAGACCAAACACTAATGTTACATACAACACTAATGTTAGACCAAACACTAATGTTACATAAAACACTCATGTTAGACCAAACACTAATGTTACATAAAACACTAATGTTAGACCAAACACTAATGTTACATAAAACACTAATGTTAGACCAAACACTAATGTTACATAAAACACTAATGTTAGACCAAACACTAATGTTACATAAAACACTAATGTTACATACAACTCTAATGTTAGACCAAACACTAATGTTACATAAAACACTAATGTTACATAAAACTCTAATGTTAGACCAAACACTAATGTTACATAAAACACTAATGTTACATACAACTCTAATGTTAGACCAAACACTAATGTTACATAAAACACTAATGTTACATAAAACTCTAATGTTAGACCAAACACTAATGTTACATAAAACACTCATGTTAGACCAAACACTAATGTTACATGAAACTAACACTAATGTTACATCAAACACTAATGTTACATCGATGTTAACACTGTTACACCAAACGTTGAGCATCGTAGCCTCGTACAGCGCGCGTGTGCGTGTGTGTGCGTGCGTGCGTGCGTGCGTGCGTGTGTGCGTGTGTGTGTGCGTGTGTGTGTGTGTGTGTGTGTGTGTGTGTGTGTGTGTGTGTGTGTGTGTGTGTGTGTGTGTGTGTGAGTGGTAAGTTGGGCGTGGTTGGTTCTCGGTTCTCGCATAGTTCATTTGAGGTGAGTAATAAGACATAACGGAACCTACCAGCCACGATCCACAGGACAGCCGACAGGACGGCGAACGTCATTGGAAACGCCATGGTGGTCGTTAACTCGGATCATTAATCTAAACTCTTTATTATAGATCACCGATTTACCGAAAACCCGATAGAAAAGACCTTTCGCAGTCGACGACCGGCCGAGTCGACCTTTACTTCCACATGATCTTTCCACATCCGTCGAAACCGAAAGTAACAATGTGTTCGTCCGACCACGTGACGGAAGACTCGAATGTCTGTAGCCTACATATTTATTGTATGAAGAATAACAGCGACCCCTATGGGCGAAATGGTACCATGGTTTTTGGACCAATGTTTTCACTAGTAGTGAGACGCTGATATTGGGCGTTTTAGTGTTAAAGTAGTAGTAATACTAATAATAAGAAGAACATTTTTAATGATAAGTGAAACAAAAGTCATATTTATTTAAACAATTGACAAGATGTTCAGTCCTATATTCTATACATATGTGCTACACGTTGGATAAAACAACAGGAGAGAGAGAGAGAGAGAGAGAGAGAGAGAGAGAGAGAGAGAGAGAGAGCAAGAGAGCGAGAGAGCGATAGTTGTGTAGCTTAGAAGGCTCTTTGTTCCTTGACATCTGCTTCAAACGCCACAAACTAGTCTACCTATGTCAATTTATATATATATTTTTTCAAGTAATTTTTTTTTTATAAAAGTGGGCAGGGTTAGGGGTCACCCACCCAAGTGCCATAACATTCCTCTCAGATCAAAGCCCAGGGCAGAATTTGGTTTTATCTTTCAAGTCGTGAAGAAAAATAAGAAGATGGCAAACTTGGGTTCGGAGCATGTGTTCAAAATGACGGTTTTGACCACATGGTACAGGACGCCGATAGCATCACGGTGACACACCGCGGCACTAGGGGGATGGATGGCCCTCGCTGATTCAAAACAGCAGGGTGTGTGTGTGTGTGTGGGGGGGGGGACAACCTGAAATTCAAAGCCACCAGTAAAAGCTTTGGTTACCAATCCTAAACCACGTGGTGAAATGTCAAGTTGGTTCCCTTGAGATAAACACAATCCAAATCACCAAACCATTCATAGGATGGCAATGAGAGTTCGACCCAAACAACTTTTATTTTAAATATTTCGTTTTTATTGTGTATATTATTTGTATGGTATTGTTTTTGTAGATTTATACTGCAGGAGGGAATGGGGAGTAAGCATTTCAATGGCAAATAAATATCTTGTATGTTGTATCCTCCCCCCCACTCAATATTATTTAGTTGATAATTCAGTGAAATATGACACATTAAGCTACTTTAGAGAGAACTATCCCTAACCCTAACCCTTATCCTAACCCTATATCCTATATAAATCTTCTCCTCAGGTATACAGACTACTCTGACTGCTTGTGGCTCTCTCTGTTCCTATAGAAGAATGTCTACCATGGGGGGGGGGGGGGGGGTGTAGCAATATGCATGGAATGTGCTTGGACTGCAGGAGAACCTCTCACCTGGGTCATGTGTGGGGGCAGACACCACACAGTGGTCAGTGCCTGTATTACAAAAACAAAGGAAAGGGGAAAGAAGTTGCCATTGATATATACATCTGGTTTGACAAGAGGTACATGAACTCTCACTCAATCATCTGCAGATTTAAAAAAAATAAAAATTATTTATTATTATTATTTATTATAATTATTATATTTAAAATTATTATTTTTTGTTTTGTTTTGGAATAGTCTTAAAGGAAACCCCGCATGGTTCAACAACCTACCTTTAACCTGTCGAAAATTGAGTGCTGAATCCAAACCCGTTGCAAAAAATATATTGTAAATCTGTAAATTGAAAAAGAGTATGAGCTTCGGAATTCATGGGCATAACAAAGATGCGCATTGCATTCTGGGTTGATGACGTTTCACGGTTGCTCACCTAAAAGCCCTGGTAACTTTTGGTTGTTTTGAGTGAGCAAGAAAGAGACATAGCCACCTACTTAAATGGCTTCAGAACACATCCAACCCTTCCAATTGGAGCCGGAACACTCTGGCTCTGAAGACGAGTCTTTATCACAAGCAACTAGCGAGAGGAACAGCGAAGAGGACCAAGTAGACATGAGATGAGGTGGACGGACGGGGTGTCGGTGAGAGTCCTGTATTCCTATGGCAACCGAGAGGGAGTCCATTTGCTGTAAAGAACCTTGTTTCCTTATTATTATATATATATATATATATATATATATATATATATATATATATATATATATGATAAATTTTAGGGGAAGCCAGTTTTTTTGGGTCAATAACGTAACCAGATGAGTGATTACAGCGCCCGGTATCATTTTACACAGTTGTATCATACAGATGCAGGACTTGCACACGCCTGTTATCTAACCGACAGGTCCGCACGCACTCTCCAGCCAAATCTCTCTCGTCTTATTAATTTAAGCATTCCCCCCCCCCCCCCCCCCCAAATGCATAACCAGCCGCTCAATGCGCAGTGCAGATTCGGTAATGAATAAAAAAGCTTCAATTTCACAGCACAATCTATGTGATTTTTTGATTTACCGTGCCTCTCAATTGACCGTGACAGGTTGGCAAGGTCGATGAATCCTGAAGTTGCCCAAGGATTGTTCAGGGAGCACGAATCCTTGTCAAAAAGAAGACATGGCCAGCAAAATAGACGCTGAAGTTCAGCGCTTCCAGTTAGCCACTCCGTGCGGACATAATTGTCCTCATTGAACGTCCGATTCGCTCCCTTTTTCCTCTGTGCACACAGCTCGAGTGTGGGCATGGGCCTGTCATCAGATTTAATTTTTAGTTGCTGCTGTAGCGGAAGTTTAGTAAAGTTGTTTTTTATTAAGTACGCCAAATCTCCACCCTCCATAATGCTTAATACTATCAAACGGCGAGGATGACAGTTACAGTACTACGTACTGATGTTGATGTGATTTGATTGGATTTGTGAGTCAAGGGATTCCCTTCAAATCGATCCAATGGGATCAAGGGATCCCATTCCCTTGAGGGGGGATGCCAGCCGTCTCTGGCCTCCCTTGGCATGGGCCCTGACCAATCACAGGTTGGCAGGGAGACATGACGTGGGCCTCATCTGATTGGTCAATCCGGGACAATCCCTCCATTTATTTTTTCACCAAGGGAAGCTCATTCGGCTGGCCTCCTCAATTTCACCATAATATCTAGGGGGCGCTGTTGTTTCACTCTTTGTAAAATACTCAATGAGAATGGGGGAGAGACAGTCCGGCAGCAACACACAGGCTGTGTGTTGCTGCCGGACCGTCTCTCCTACATTTTTTTAATTAAAATAAAAAAAATCGGTAATTATTTTATAACTATTTTTATTAAATTAAGTATTAATTAAGTTTAATTAAGTATTAAAATTATAACTACAATCCGAAAAACAGGGGAAGCCTGGCTTCCCTTGGCCTCCGGGAGAAAACGCCACTGTATATGATATAGCTTCGTATTCCAAGCTACAATCAATACAAAGTAGATATTATAAGCTTAATTGTTGTTAATGTTCTGGTTGTCAAACACACAAAATACGATATTTATAGCACTGTTATATATATATATATATATATATATATATAAATCTATAATATATAAGTAGTGCACACACACACAAAATACAATATATTTATATATAGCAGTGCTATATATGTATATCGTATTTTATGTGTGCACTCGAGAGACAGTGAACTTGGCTTTCTCTCGAGTTCTGTTTGACAACAATGTTTGACAACAATGAAGCGTATAATATCTACTTATATATATAAGATATATATGATCTATATAAATATATTTATAAATATATCTATAGCAGTGCTATATATATCGTATTTTGTGTGTGCTACTTCGCTTTCTCTCGATTTATGTTTGACAATGTTGTGCCGAGAGACGGGAGTCGAGGTGCGGTATTTAAAGTCCAAACGGGACGTTTATTCAGCATGAGAAGAACATAAACACCACATGACTTTCTACCGGAAGAGGAACTAAAACACGTGCACTAATGTCCCCGGCAACACAATACCCCACCCGTAGTTCCGTGGGTGAATTATGTCACTCCACCACACAAGCCCCCCCAGAATTCACCCATAGTCAAAATCTCTGTGTCGGGGAGGGACGATGACCCGACCACGGCGAGTGAGGACAACAGGGGCCGAGGTGGGCGGTGCAGGAGGCGGGGCGGTCGGTGGAGCCACAGGCGGGATCGCGCCGTCCACAAGGTCGGAGGTCAAGGGTGTCAACGAGGTCAAGGGCACCACGACAAGAGGCGGGGGCCACGACCCGGGAGGTCGACCTCGACGTGGGGGCTGAGCCAACTCCAATGGCCTGGAAATGTCCACATGCGCTGGCTTAATCCTGTCAACGGAGACAGTCTCATGTCTACCACCAACATCCACCACTAGGCTCTTGTCCCCGTGTTGTATGACCCCGAACGGGCCGTCGTAGGGGGGGCGTAGGGGTCCGCGGTGGGCGTCGTGGCGGATGAACACTAAATCCGCTGAGTGCAGAGGGACACCCGGAAGGGACACCCGGAAGGCGGGGGAGCCGTGCTGCGACGTGGGGACGGGCGTGAATGTCCCGGTGGGAGCCGGGACGAACACAAAATCCGCTGAGCGCAGACTCGGGGACACCCGGAAGGCGGGGGAGCTGTGCTGCGACGTGGGGACGGGTGCGAATGTCCCGGCGGCCTCCAGCAGGGAGGGGCGCTGAACTGGCTGCAGACCAGGGCACAGTGGCGTCCGGGATGAAATCACCTGGTACTTATAGAGTCTGGCCGTAGACGAGCTCTGCCGATGAGGACTGCAGGTCCCTCTTGGGGGAGAACCTGAGACTGAGCATCACCCACGGGAGCTTATCCACCCAGTGAGGCCGGTGCGCAGGGCCGCTTTCATGGATCGGTGGAAACGCTCACATAAGCCTGTAGCCTGGGGGTGATAGGCGGTAGTGCGGTGCAGCTTGACCCCCAAACCTTTGACAACCACGTTCCAGAGCTAAACTGGGAGCCACGTTTGGAGGAGAGGTTGGTCGGGATCCCAAAGCGCGCAACCCACGTGCTGATGAATGCGCGGGCCACATCGGAAAACTCTGTCGAGGAGAGGGGAGCTGCCTCGGGACAGCGTGTCGTCCTGTCCACCATCGTGAAGAGGTAGGTACAGCTGTGAGAGGGAAGTGGGCTTATGAGGTCGACATTCACATGGTCGAACCTCCTCTCGGGCACAGCAAAAAGTTTGAAATGGTCTCTAGTATGGCGGTGTATTTTAGCCCATTGACAGGCCACGCATGAGTCGACCCAGGTTTTCACATCCTTCTTAAGTCCCTGCCACACAAACTTCTGAGAAACCAACTTCGCAGATGGTTTCCTGCCGGGATGAGAAGGGTTATGTATCGCCTCAAAAACGGGCCGGTGCCAGTTCGCAGGGACTAGCGGCGAGGCTGGCATTTGGAGACATTGCACAACAACTTTGTGCCCGAGTCACCGACAACGACCTCCTCCAGGCATAATCCTGTGTCCGAGGTCTTGAGGATCTGGACCCCGTGGTCAGAGGCCTGGTTCGTGCTCATGAGGAGGTAATCAAGGCCCAGTTGAACAGCACCGATGACTGCTCTGGAGAAGCAGTCCGGAACCCTGTTGGCCTTACCAGCGATGTGTTGGATGTCCGTGGTGTACTCAGAAATGTACGAGAACTGGCGCAGCTGGCGGGCAGACCACAGCTCGGCCACTATGGACTTGCAGAATATGAGTGGCTTGTGGTCCACGAATGCCGCAAACTCACGCCCTCTAGCAGGAACCGGAAGTGGCGTATTGCCAACCAGAGGCCAAGGAGTTCTCTGTCGAACACACTGTACTTGCGCTCTCTGGGGGTTAACTGGCAACTGAAAAAGGCAAGTGGCTGCCAGGCGCCGTTGACCCATTGCTCGTGCACCGCACCGACGGTGTAGTCAGGCGCGTTGGTTGTGATAGCGATGGGGGCTTTGTGTGACGGGTGAGCCAACATTGCGGCTTGGCTCATCGAAGGTGGTCTCTCTTTCGGGCGTCCAATCGACAGTCTAACTGGGGGAGGTGCCTTTCAGAGCCTCGTACAGGGGTGCATGGTGTGGGCTGCCCGGTGGATGAACCGGTGATAAAAAGTCACCATCCCGAGGAATTCCCTGAGCTGTGTGTGGGCGGGGAAAGGAGGAAACGGCCTCCACGTTTGACGGGAGGGGGGGGTGGCTCCATCTTTGTCGATGAGATGCCCGAGGAAGTGGATGGAGGACACCCCAAACAGACACTTCGCCGGGTTGATAATCAGGCAGTGTTGGTTGAGCCTCGTAAAAAAGTCCATTAGCCGCTGGAAAGATTGAGCTGCATTTTTAAGCCCAAACGGCATCCTCATGAACTCAAACAGCCCCAATGGCGTGACCACCGCCGTCTGTGGGGTGAACCTGGTGGTAGCCACACACCAGGTCAACTTTGGAAAACACAAGTTTGCCTGCCAGGTGTGCAGAGACCTGGATGTGGGGGATTTGGGTAGCGGTCGGGTGTTGTAGCATCGTTAAGGCGTCTGTAGTCCCCACACGGCCACCACCCGCCGTCTGGTTTAGGGACCATGTGGAGCGGCGAGGCCCAAGGGCTGTCTGATGATACCGAGGCGCTCCATATTGGCAAATTCCGACTTAGCGACCGCCAGCCTGTCGGGGTTAAGCCGTCTGGCCTAGCATAGACGGGGGGGCCTTTAGTGTCAATGTGGTGCTCAACACCGTGTTTGGTAGTGGTGGCGGAAAAGGTGGGCTGCATCAAGCTGGGAAACTCACGGAGGAGACGTTGATATTCGTCAGCTTCTGAGAGTGAGCTGGAGAGCCCGCCGTATGTCGCCTCGCAGCGGACACATGCGAACAACGAAAATGTCAGTGCAACTCGGGGGCGGAACGCTGAGTGGCGTCAGCTTCTTCGGCTAAAGCGGGGAGTTCAGTTGTATTTGCGAGTGCTACCTGGACATGAGGCGGCATGTGCTGAAGCATAATTTCCATGTGTTTGGAAGGCTTGCTGTCTCCAAGGCCATGAATAGCGAGCAGACGTCGGGCTTGTTCCGACTGCGATAGCTCGAAGGTCTTGAGGAGGTAAGCCTTGAACGCTTCATATCTATCCAGTGCAGGGGATGTGCAATGAAGGTCGTCGTCCGTAATCCCGCGGAGGGCGAATTGGGCCTCCGTCTGCGCGAACCACAATGTCGCGTTTGTCTCCCAAAACTCCGGCAATTTGATAAAAACAGCGTTATTTCCATGTTCGGTTCAGTCTCGGATACTTCAGAGAGACGGGAGTCGGGGTGTTTAAAGTCCAAACGGGACGTTTATTCCACATGAGAAGAACGTAAACACCACATGACTTTCTACCGGAAGAGCAACTCTAACCGGTCCCATGCACTAAGGCAACACAATACCCCACCCGTACTTCCGTGGGTGAATTATGTCACTCCACCACACATCGATGTTAACACTGTTACACCAAACTTTGAACATCGTAGCCTCGTACAGCGTGTTGTGTGTGTGTGTGGGGGGGGGGGGAAGTTAGGTGTGGTTGGTTCTCGTCAGTTGTTTTGGGGTGAGTAATAAGACACAACCGAACCTACCAGCCACGATCCGCAGGACAGCCGACAGGACGGCAAACTTCATTGGAAACGACATAGTCGTCCGTTAACTCGGATTGATTAATCTAAACTCTTTATTATAGATTACCAATTAAGTTTAAAACACTATTTCAAAAAACAATCACACAGGTTAAGATGTTAAAAAGGGGGAGGGAACCTAACCAGAAGCTGAGAGTTACCAGTGGGGAAGGGTCGACAAGGGGTGAGGGGAATCCCAAATCAAAATCTAAGTCACCACAGTCACACGCAATAACAAAAACCCATGCACACTAAAGGAAAATCAAAACCCGGGGGGAGCACAGCACACAGAAGGGGAAGCCACCACCCAGGACACCAGTACCACCACCTTCGGTTCTCAGCAACTGGAGAGGAGACAAGGGGGAAACACAATCAGTGGGATTACATTTAAGTAAATCAAATGATGTACAAAATAAACATAGAATAAAGTAAATAAGGCAAACCTGGCTCTAATATTCAAACTAAATAATCCATCCATCCATCTTCTCCCACTTATCCGTAAGACTTGGTAGATCGAGAGCTTTGCCTTCTGGCTCAACTCTCTTTTGGTTACAACGGTTCGCCAAAGTGCACCCAATACCGCTCCCGCTGCACCTATTCTCCTGTCAATCTCACGCTCCATCCTCCCCTCACTCGAGAACAAGACCCCGAGATACTTGAACTCCTTCACTTGGGATAAGGACTCCCTCCCTACTTGGTTTAGACAATCCACCGGTTTCCTGCTAAGAACCATGGCCTCAGATTTGGAGGTGCTGATCCTCATCCCAGCCGCTTCACATTCCGCTGGAAACTGATCCAGTGAGTGCTGAAGGTCACATACTGATGATGCAAACAGGACCACATCATCGCCAAACAGCAGCGATTCAATCCTGAGCCCACCATACTGAAACACCTCCCCTCCATGACTACGCCTTGAAATCCTGTCCATGAAAATCACAAGCAGGATGGGTGACAAAGAGCAGCCCTGGCGGAGGCCAACACCCACTGGGAACAGGCCTGACTTACTACCGAGAATCTGGACACAGCTCTTGCTTTGGGAGTACAGAGATTGGATGGCCCTCAACAGTGACCCCCGCACCCCATACTCCCGCGGCACCGCCCCACAGTATTTCCCGAGGGACCCGATCATATGCCTTCTCCAAATCCACAAAACACATGTAGACCGGATGGGCATACTCCCAAGCCCCTTCCAGGATCCTTGCAAGAGTGAAAAGCTGTTCCATTGTTCAACAACCAGGGCGGAATCCGCATTGTTCCTCTTCAATCTGAGGTTCGACTATCGGCCGAACCCTCCTTTCCAGCACCTTGGAGTAGACTTTCCCAGGGAGGCTGAGTAATGTGATACCCCTGTAATTGGCACACACCCTCTGGTCACCCTTTTTGAACAGGGGTACCACCACCCCCGTTTGCCACTCCTCAGGCACTGTACCAGACTTCCACGCAATGTTGAAAAGACGTGTCATCCATGACAGCCCCTCAACACCCAGAGCCTTTAGTATTTCTGGACGGATCTCATCAACCCCTGGGGCTTTGCCACTGCGGAGATGTTTGACTACCGCAGTGACATCCTCCAGGGAGATTGATGTTTGCCGTCCTTCATCCTCCAGCTCTGTCTCTACCATTGAGTGTGTCAAACTAAATAATGTCAATACCAAAACTAAACAACTAATCAAAAACAGAATAACCAAAATAAACAAAACCCCTAAAAAGCAATATGTTGAAACAATATGATATTAGAATGAAATAAGGTAATGAACCCCACACTCATACAAATTAAGAGTCTGGCCTTAGCCCTAAAAGAGTGCAAGGCTGTCAGCCCTGTAATAGTCCAGTGCCGGTAGCTCTACGCGAGGTTCGGCCAGCATGCAGTCGGTGGAGTACCAATCCTAGATTGCGGTGGAGTACCGATCCCAGATAGCGGTGGAGTACCGATCCAAGATAGCGGTGGAGTACCGATCCCAGATAGCGGTGAAGTACCGATCCCAATCGCGGTGGAGTACCGATCCCAGATAGCGGTGGAGTACCGATCCCAGATAGCGGTGGAGTACCGATCCCAGATAGCGGTGGAGTACCGATCCCAGATAGCGGTGGAGTACCGATCCCAGATAGCGGTGGAGTACCGATCCCAGATAGCGGTGGAGTACCGATCCCAGATAGCGGTGGAGTACCGATCCCAGATAGCGGTGGAGTACCGATCCCAGATAGCGGTGGAGTACCGAGCCCAGATAGCGGTGGAGTACCGAGCCCAGATAGCGGTGGAGTACCGATCCCAGATAGCGGTGGAGTACCGAGCCCAGATAGCGGTGGAGTACCGAGCCCAGATAGCGGTGGAGTACCGATCCCAGATAGCGGTGGAGTACCGAGCCCAGATAGCGGTGGAGTACCGAGCCCAGATAGCGGTGGAGTACTGATCCCAGATAGCGCGTTTAACACACAGCAGACGAACACCGGCAGCGGGGCAGAGCAGCCAAGCAGCACAGCAGCAAAGCAGCAGAGCAGTACAGGCGACAGCACAGATGCACTTTAACAACGGCACAACAACATGCACGGCAAAGCAGCGTTCAGGCAAAACAGCAGCGTTTCTCCTAACGCTGAAAAGACAGGCCAATGCTAATGAATAGCCATACATACCGATCAGGCTGGGAGACCGGGAGAGGAGAGCTTTACGCTCGGGTGACAGGAAATAGTGCAAGCAGGAATAGCGAGCCGTTTAACACAGTAATCCCTCGCAAGGATCTATAGACGTACAAATGTTAATCAATATAATTGATGGCAATGGGCTACTTGCACTAAACTGTGTGAAGTATTTCCGGCTTCAAATAATGTGGCTCAGCCTGTTCCGGTGTATTTGTTAACTTCCAACTAGCTAGCTACAGCTCCTGAGGTCATATTCCACTTTGTTCGGCATCATCGAAATGTAATTAATGGTATTTAGAGTTTCCATGGCGTTTTGGGG
Source organism: Muraenolepis orangiensis (assembly GCA_027704905.1). Taxonomy (NCBI): domain Eukaryota; kingdom Metazoa; phylum Chordata; class Actinopteri; order Gadiformes; family Muraenolepididae; genus Muraenolepis; species Muraenolepis orangiensis. The sequence goes on from CM051018.1 coordinate 2,937,418, forward strand.
TTTGATTGAGCCTTCAATTTACTAAATGGTTCGGGTCTCCAGAGCCAAGAGCCTCCAGATCACGTCCATCAACGGTAGGTTATTGTCTGAGCTGGTCTGAGCTACTACAGCAACTCAGTTTTTCTCCATGGTATGGTACACATAACCATTATAAAACATTTAGCCAAACAAGAGCACAGCCTTACTACTTTCTAACTTAAAGTAGTAACCTTTTTTTTAACCTTCCAGAGACAGCTGCTCCAGCCAATCTACGAGTTCTTTCTTTTCCTCGTCTTCCTGTCGGTTGGTTTGAAGGAGAGGGATCCGGCGCATCGATTCAACATACACCAGTCCACAATGAGACGCATTATTGCAACATGGACACGTTTTCTAGCCACCTCACTGGGGTCTCAATGCATCTGGCTCACGCTTGCAGAAGTGCAAGCTTACCTCCCTGAGGAATTCAGATCTTGCAGATGCATTTTGGACTGCACTGAGCTCAAGTGTCAGACACCATCCTTACCACTCCTGCAAAGTGAGATGTACTCCACCTACAAATCTCACTGCACCATGAAAGGGCTTATTGGCAGACATTTACAGTGGCATGCCTGTTGTCAAACTACCAAAACAAGGCATTAGTTAAGGCAGTGGTTCCCAACTTTTTCCAACTCGGGGCCCATTTGAAAATCTCAAAAATGTTGGCGGCCCACATCCGATCCCATAACAATACAGAGGCCAAATCATATGTTCTCAGAGCACTTTTTATTTGAATGATAACGATCAAACGGGACCGACCTGAATGCAGAGAAACATGTAGCAGTATTGCAGAGTTTTAAGGAGATGTCCACACGGAAATCCGAAATTTAAGCGTGGGGCTGTCTGCAATAGGCTAATTAACGAATAATTAATTACAAATTAAATAAGGGTATCATTCAACAATGGAGCAATCCAACCAAAACATGCCAAAACAAGTGCATTAAATGAATTCAACTGAGCCAGATGAAACTTAAATACAAGAAAAAAGCAATAGTTGCAACAAAATTAAAACATTGCACTCTTTTTTATGGCTTTTTATAAAACAATATAAACACATATACAACAATAGGCCACAATATGTTATATAGCTCACCTAATGAGACGGCTGATGTTGCATAGCGGCCAGCAAATGCTTAATGTCTGGCACAATGGATGACAGTCTCAGATCTGGCTCAATCCGAAATCTCTATTGGACAAAAAGAAAGCTCTATTGGACAGATCAGGATACTCTGAAGCAACATGAAGCCAGAAGTTTGTCAGGTGCTTCTGTGAGAAGACCAGTTTCAGCGCGGTGTCGGAAGAGAGATCCACAAAACTATCTTGCTCTTTTGCGCTCAGGGCTGCGAGGGCCTCGTCACTGTGGCTGGCCAATGGGGTTTCGATCCAACTGCGCTGCACATCTGGGATGGGGAAGTAGTTGCGCAGCTGTGTCTTCAAACTTTGCAGGTGCTCTTTGACAGCGTTGGTCATGGTGATGGGAAGCTGAATCTCTTCCTTTGTTTTCAAATGAGTCATAGTTTGACTGGTCAACTCGCTTTGCCCACAGCTCCAGTTTTTTTATGGTTGCTTCGACTTTATTCTGGACATTGAACATGTTCACCGCTGTTCCTTGGAGACTGAGGTTAAGTCCATTTAAGTGGCTGAAAATATCGGCCAGGTAACCCAATCTAGCCAACCACTCAAAATCACTGAAGCGATGTGTGAACTTTGTGCCAAGAAAAAACATCCGCACCTCCTCACGCCACTCAAACAGGCACGTCAGTACCTTCCCGCGAGAGAGCCACCGCACTTCAGTGTGTAACAGCAGCTGGTGATGTTCACTGCCCATCTCTCCACATAACACTGCAAATATATGTGTTTGCAGGGGACGGCTCTTGAAGTTGACTGCTTTGACCGCCTCATCTAAAACAGTCTTTAGATCTGGGGGCATTTTCTTTGTAGCCAGTGCTTCACGGTGTATACTGCAGTGGATAGATGCTACGTGTGGAGCCACCGCTTTCACATGCCTGACAACTCCACCAGCTCCATCAGTGCTCACTCCGACACATTTGGACCAATCAATCCCGTTGGAAACAATGAAAGTTGAGCGTGTGAGCAGAGATTTACAAAATAAAAACTCTTTGATCTCGCCGTTGTTCTCATAACGCACATCAGCAAGCAGGTTGGACAGATTTGCAATGTCTGTTGATTCATCCAATTGGAGGGCAAAAACACGGCTCTCTCTAATGCTGTATATCAGCTGTTCTGACACATTATCTGCCATGTCATTAATTCTGCGTTTGACGGTGTTACCCGACAATGAGATGAGGTTAATAGGCTGAATTGCCTTCTCTCCCAACATCACCCCCACTATCTTTTTTGCTGCGGGAAGAATTAAATTCTGTCCGATGGTGTGCGGTTTACCCGCCTTGGCTATGAGTTGGGAGACGTGATAGGATGCTACCACTGCCTTCGTGTTCTTGCTGCCCATATACTTGATAACTTTTGTCTTGCTTTGATATTCCAGAAGCTTGTCCTCAAAAAAATACAAGTGGTTTGGTCACGTACTGCCCATGTTTTGTCTCGAGGTGACGTTGCAGTTTTGATGGCTTTAAAGCTTCATTTGACAATGTCTCAGAACACACCACACACAACGGTAACGGTTCGGCTTCAGTACCTGTCCAAAAAAAATCCTTTCTGCTGGAAGGGGTGGGGGGGGCAGCTTGGTCGGACCAACTGATTGTCTGGACTTCAACTTGGCAACTTGGTCCTTATTTTGTCACTGTGTCGCAATTGTCCTTCGCCCCCTGAGTGTTGAAACGACACTAGACTTCACAGAGCCAGCAGTGGGGCATGGTTCACTGATTGATGGCAAAGTTATGAAGTGCTGGTTAATTTAAAAAGCCGGCTCCAGCAGATATAAAAACAATATCTAAATAAAACTGTGCGTACACATTAAAAACAACCTCAACAAACAACATTGTAACATTGCTCTTTTACAAAGCTTCCACGGGAAACAGAATCGCTAGGCCTCCGACACGCGTGTACGTCGCAGCAAGGTATCCGTTCGTCCGATCTTTGGTTGGCTGATTCAACGCGTTGCCGGATGTACAGCGACCTGATTGTTATTTTGGTGACAGCTGATAGTCTGCAGTAGTGGAGAGATGGTCGGCAGTCCCTTCGAGGTGTCGTTGATTCACGGGGAGACAGCTAACACACGACTGCTGTGTGTGAAGGACAAAAAAGCACATGCCATGAACAAATTGACCGATTGTATTCAACAAAGCAGTTATTTTACATCCAAATGTAACTTATTTACGACGGGAAAGAAGGCAAACGTCTCAACATCTTTCCAGCCGGGTCCTAAATAATTTTACACATCCGTTACGAGCTGAGGAGAAACAACAGGATAATATTGTTAGAATTCTGAAAACTACAACACAATCTTGCCATGACCGTGGAAAATAAACATTTTCAGTTTTGGTCGATTCTGCTCTGTCGTGCATCAACGCTGTGCAGGACAAAATATTCCAACAATAAATCATTTGCGTTCTTGAGCCTTCATCATGTCCTCACCGTGCTCAGCAGGTGGTGAACCCAGGAGTCCCGTATTTTCTGGAAACACACATGGAAGGGCAGAAATACCATATTTAGCGTATGACTGTTGCCATGCTAAACAACATTAAAAACATTTTTTTTTGTCTACAAACCTTACTGGTTGCGAGTTAAAAGCCCTGAACGGAGGCACAAGGCCTATGCCAAGAAATGTGACTAACTGAAACCTGAGGCTGCCCTTTACAAAGTAGTGAGAGTAAAGTTGGTCTCATACCGGGAATACATTTCATACCACTTGCGCTATAAAATCGGCAATTGAGTGTTTAATGTGAAACTAACTTTAGCCCGGTCACCTCCGCTATGCTCTAGGGTTGCAAAGTTATGGGAATTTTCAAAGTTGTAAACTTGCCATGGGAACTAATGGGAATATATGGGAATTAACTGCGTTTTGGGTCATTTATAATACTGTAATTACCTTGCACCTTTACAGACATAAATATAACCATTTTGTTTACAACCATGGATTCAAACATTCCTAATACAAATTAGAAAATTATTGAACAATGAACAACTTCTTAAGGTTTTAGTTGTAGGTTTTTATGAGGTAGAAAATACATCCAACATGTTCATTAGACTACAAGGACACATCGAATGTATTTGAAAAAAATTGAAGTTTCGATTGTTTTTGGGCTATTTTTTTTCGGTCCAAATTCCCAAGCTTAACTTCTCGTGGTAAATTTCCCGGAAACTTTCCACCCCTTTACATCTCTACATGAGACTGACCTTCTGCTGGGGCCTCCTTGGTTGGTCCATTTGGTTCTGGGTGAAGTGAAAACAATACAAAAACATTTAGGCAACAGTAGGATGAGATTTCAACACTTTGTACGGTTTATAATCACAATCATCAATATATATATATATATATATATATATATATATATATATATATATATATATATATATATATACACACACACACATACACACACACACACACACATATATACCTACACAATCTATCTCCACACACACACATATACACTATCCATACACGCAGATCGGTATATAGATCGGTCGATATATATATATCAACCTATATATCTATTTCTACATCAATATAGAGAAACCATGTATTGAATACTTACAGAACTTCAAACATTACGGCAGCAATCAGGCCGAAAACAAAGAAAAGGCCTGCTAAAACGATACCAACCATCTCCCCGGGAGTTAACCCTGCAATTAAAGAGGAAGCAGAGACGTGTTAGCATAAAGTGACCGATCATAGCATCCGTATGCCAATGATATGTGTTAACACACACACACACACACACACACACACACACACACACACACACACACACACACACACACACACACACACACACACACACACACACACACACACACACACACACACACACACACACACACACAGTTGGTCTCGTCAACGATCAGATCAACGATCACACTGGTGTCGGCACACAAGTCTCTGTCTTTAGGGCAACACAAACTCACAGCAACACGCCTTAACATGTGTGCCAGGCATCGCCTAAACGGGCAACGGAGGACGGGACACCTCGCCACGCGTTTACAGAGCAATCCCTAATTCACTAGAACTCACCGA
>CM051018.1:2943590-2966090 GCA_027704905.1 Muraenolepis orangiensis
CCGCGCTCGCCCCGCATCCACGTTCGCTCCGTCAGCTCGGCCGCCGGTGAGCGACGCTCGCCTGCTCTCTGGATGCTCGCCCGACCCGGACGGCTCGCCTGGTCTCAGCCACCTAGCGCCCGCAGAGCCTCCCCCACGCCTCCCCGCCTCTGCCTGACCCCCGCCTGCTACCTGTTGCGTACTACTCCGTCACGCACAGACCGACACCGCTGGCCCTGCAGAACTACGACGCCGTCGCCGAAGATCTTCTTTTTTGCCCCCCCCTCCCCCCCCTCCCCCCCCCCCCCCTCCCCTTCCCCCCCCCCAAACCCCCGTATGTATACTAGCACTTAGATATATAACTACTATATATACTATGTAGTGTTCCCTGCTGGGTGTGTGTGTGTGTGGTGTGTGTGCGGGTTGAGGGGCTTCCACGCGCCTGCCCCTCGCTCGATGGGCACCCGGCGGCGCCCCCGGCTTGGGTGTTTCGGGGGGGGGGACTTCGAACGGCGACATTACGGTTCCCCTCCCCGACGGGCAGCAGCTTTCCGGCGCGTCCGATTATCCAGAAGGAAGCGAGCAGCGTTCCCTCCGGAAGACCTTCGCCCTCAGAGGGCGGTGTGAAGGAAGGAAGCCGCCCGAGAGCGACACAGCGCGGTCGTGGCCACTCACCAACGCCAAAGAAGAGGCCGAGCGCGGACTCTGGGGGTCACACGCAGGGGGACCCGCCGGTCTCCACGCAGGGGGACTGGGTCAAGCAAGGGGGACCTGGGTCAGCAAGGGCCCGACCCGAGTCCACGGAGGGGGCGACCAGAAGGGGGACTGGGTCTATAGCAGTGCGGGACCTTGGGTCCAGCAGGGGGACTCGGTCCAGCCGGGGGACCGGGGCCTCCACAGCAGTAGGGCTCCAGCAGCCCACGGGACTGCGGTCGCAGGGGACGGGGTCACAAAAAGCAGGTGACCTGGGTTTAAACAGGGGGATCCTGGGTCTAGCAGAGGGACTGGGTCCCGTAGGGGACCAGGGGTGTCCAGCAGGGGGACCCGGGTCCAGCAGGGGGACCGGTCCAGAGGGAAGCCGCCACCGGGTTTCCTAGCAAGGGGATCATCAGGGGGACCTGGGGGGCTCCAGTAGGAGGACTAGGGGGGGTCCAGAGGGGGACCCCCGGGGGGTCAGGACAGGGGGCACCGGAGGGTCAGCAGGGGGGACCTGGCAGGTCCAGCAGGAGTTGTGTGTCCAGAAAGGGGGCGGACCTGGGTCCAGCCGGGGAACCCCTCAGGCCCGCTCCTCAGGTCCCCGACCGTCATTCCCTAGTTCCTAAAACCATAGTTCTAGTCCGTGAGTCTCTAGTCTCTCAGTCTCTAGTGCTACTACCCCCCACACACCACACACAACACAACCACACACAACACACACACACAACTGTGTATTGGTGATCTGACTTTCGATAAGGAAGCATTTTTACACAGACACAACAGGACAAGATCAAATCCGACACAAACCTATTGAATAAAGCACATGAAAGAGAATTAATATAAAGAACAACATCAGACACAAACCTATTGCATAAAGACCTCATGAAGCATCGAAATTAATATATAGATCAACATCAGACCCAAACCTATTTAACTTAAAGACCTAATGAGAGATGAAGTTAAATCTAAAGATCCACATCAGACACATAACTATTGAACTAAATGACCTAATTGCAAAAGGAAATTAATATAAGATCACAATCAGACACAAAACTATTGAACTAAGCGGAGAGAGAGGTTCTCCTCTTCTCCTCATCTGAGAGAGGTTCTCCTCTTCTCCTCATCTGAGAGAGGTTCTCCTCATCTGAGAGTGGTTTTCCTCTTCTCCTCATCTGAGAGAGGTTCTCCTGATCTGAGAGAGGTTCTCCTTATCTGAGAGAGGTTCTCCTGTTCTCCTGATCTGAGAGAGGTTCTCCTCATCTGAGAGAGGTTCTCCTGTTCTCCATATCTAAGAAAGGTCCTCCTGTTCTCCTAATCTGAGAGTTCTCCTGTTCTCCTCATCTGAGAGAGGTTCTCCTCATCTGAGAGAGGTTCTCCTCATCTGAGAGAGGTTCTCCTGTTCTCCTCATCTGAGAGAGGTTCTCCTCATCTGAGAGAGATTATCCTGTTCTCCTCATCTGAGAGAGGTTCTCCTCATCTGAGAGTTCTCCTGTTCTCCTCATCTGAGAGAGGTTCTCCTCATCTGAGAGAGGTTCTCCTCATCTGAGAGAGATTCTCCTGTTCTCCTCATCTGAGAGAGGTTCTCCTCATCTGAGAGAGATTATCCTGTTCTCCTCATCTGAGAGAGGTTCTCCTCATCTGAGAGAGGTTCTCCTGTTCTCCCCATCTGAGAGGGAGGTCTTTGTACGAGACCACCGCCACAAATTGGAGAAAACCTCTCGACAAAAGACGACACATAACTGAATCATCCATGAATTACCCTTTACACACACACACACACACACACACACACATTTCATACACAAAGGCCATGTTACAAAAACAGAAGAAGAGAGAGAGAGAGAGGAGAGAGAGAGGAGAGAGAGAGAGAGAGAGAGAGAGAGAGAGAGGAGAGAGAGAGAGAGAGAGAGAGAGAGAGAGAGGAGAGAGAGAGAGAGAGAGAGAGAGAGAGAGAGAGAGAGAGAGAGAGAGAGAGAGAGAGAGAGAGAGAGAGAGAGGAGGCTTGGAGGAGGTGAAGCGTGAGGCTTATTTTAGGCTTGAGCCTCATCCCTATTCACAGGCAAGAAACACAGCAAGCCTGGCAACACACAGATCTACACTAACACCCTGATATACACACACATACACACACACGCAGACACACAGACACACACTGATACATACGTATATATACACACACACGCACACACGCACACACACACACACACACACACACACACACACACACACACACACACACACACTGATTTATACATATGAACACTGATACATACATACGTATACAAACACACACGCACACACTGATATAAACATATATGCACACACACACACACACACACACACACACACACACACACACACACACACACACACAACAAGGTGTTTCTAGACAGCCGTGGTCACTAACAGTATGACACACACTTTGAGGGGTTTCCACCGTGTCTGAGAGGAGAACCACATCAGTTATTATCTAAAGGGAGTGGAAGTCTCCTCTCTCCTCCTCTCTCCTCTTTCATCCTCCTCTCTCCCCCTTCTTTCTCCTTTTTCATCCTCCTCTCTCCTCTTTCATCATCCTCTCTCCTCCTCCTCTCTCTTCTCTCCTCCTCTCTCCCCCTCCTCTCTCCTCTCCCCTCTCTCCTCCTCACTCCCCCTCCTCTCTCCTCCCCCTCTCTCCTCTCTCCTCTCTCCTCCTCCCTCTCCTCTCTCCCCTCTCCCCTCTCCCCTCTCCCCTTTCCCCTTTCCCCTCTTCCCCTCCTCCCTCTCCACTCTCCACTCTCTCCTCTCTGCCCTCTACTCTCTCCTCTCTGCCCTCTCTCCTCTCTCCTCTCTCCTCTCTCCTCTCTCCTCTCTCCTCTCTCCTCTCTGCCCTCTCTCCTCTCTCCTTCTCCTCTCTCAATGAATCAACGTTGGTTCATCCACTTTGTTCAGAGCCTCTGAACAAAACACTACACACTACAGCCTCTGTAGTGTGTGTGGTAGTCCTGGCTTGAGGGGGTGTGGTGTGGTGTGGTGTGGAGGTGGTGTGGTGTGGTGTGGTGTGGAGGTGGTGCAGGTGGAGGTAGTGGAGATGTGAGAAGGACAACACCGCCTCTACAAACCAACCACCACCAGCCACTGTAAGCTCCGGCGGAGGCTGGGATGAAGGACAGCAGGTGTAGTACTCACGTAGTTGGAGGCCAGGTCCGGGTGGAGGTAGTCGATGCCTGGAACCAAACGTACAATAATCACAACTACAGAGAGAACTAAAGATAATAGATAAAGATAATCAGGACTAGAGAGAGGACTAAAGATAATAGATAAAGATAATCAGGACTAGAGAGAGGACTAAAGATAATAGATAAAGATAATCAGGACTAGAGAGAGGATTAAAGATCATAGATAAAGATAATCAGGACTAGAGAGAGGACTAAAGATAATAGATAAAGATAATCAGAGCTAAATAGAGAACTAAAGATAATAGATAAAGATAATCAGGACTAAAGATAATAGATAAAGATAATCAGGACTAGAGAGAGGACTAAAGATAATAGATAAAGATAATCAGAGCTAAAGAGAGGACTAAAGATAATAGATACAGATAATCAGGACTAGAGAGAGGACTAAAGATAATAGATAAAGATAATCAGAGCTAAAGAGAGGACTAAAGATAATAGATAAAGATAATCAGGACTAGAGAGAGGACTAAAGATAATAGATAAAGATAATCAGGACTAGAGAGAGGACTAAAGATAATAGATAAAGATAATCAGAGCTAAAGAGAGGACTAAAGATAATAGATACAGATAATCAGGACTAGAGAGAGGACTAAAGATAATAGATAAAGATAATCAGGACTAGAGAGAGGACTAAAGATAATAGATACAGATAATCAGAGCTAAAGAGAGGACTAAAGATAATAGATACAGATAATCAGGACTAGAGAGAGGACTAAAGATAATAGATAAAGATAATCAGGACTAGAGAGAGGACTAAAGATAATAGACACAGATAATCAGAGCTAAAGAGAGGGGATGGGGAGGTCCTCACCGTCGTCCATGATGGCGATGGTGACCCCCCGTCCTGTGTAGCCCAGCCTCCAGGCCTCGGCCACGTTGAGGTCCAGACCCGGAGTCCCGTCCGCCTGGCCTGTGTTCACCTAGCGGGTCGGACCGGGTCAGACTCAGTACTCACTCAGTAGAAGACCACACCCATATGGATATTCATCTTATGCACATACGCACGCACATGCAAGCACGCACACACACACAAGCATTCACACAAAAATTTCTTGTATCTTGCACACGCACACACCAAATCCCAGTTAATATCTAAATGTATTGATCCTGTGAAGTGTCCCCATTATGATCCATTCATGATGTCATCCCTTCATGATGTCATCCATTCATGATGTCATCCCTTCATGATGTCATCCATTCATGATGTCATCCCTTCATGATGTCATTGTCATCCCATCATGATGTCATCCATTCATGATGTCATCCATTCATGATGTCATCCCTTCATGATGTCATTGTCATCCCATCATGATGTCATCCCATCATGATGTCATCCCATCATGATGTCATCCATTCATGATGTCATCCCTTCATGATGTCATTGTCATCCCATCATGATGTCATCCCATCATGATGTCATTGTCATCCCATCATGATGTCATCCCATCATGATGTCATCCCATCATGATGTCATCCCATCATTACATTTCATTACATAACAGACGCATTAGCAGACGCTTTTATCCAAAGCAACTTACAATAGTATCATCCTCAGTATTTGTTTTTTCCAATATGACCACAGCCACACGGCACAACTACAACATTAGAATTAGAATTATTATTTTCTGAAGTAAAAAAATTCACTATTCATCCGTTAATGTTGGTAACCATAACCAACCATAGCGGTTGGTAAACCGCTGGTAAACAAACAGGACGAACCAAACGACCAGGGAGGGGCCTTAACAGAACGGGGCGGGGCTTTGTGGGGGCGGGGCTTTGTGGGGGAGGGGCTTAGCGGGGGCTGGAGCGGTCCAGACCCGGTACTCACCAGGTACCACTGCTTGGAGAACAGCGGGTCACTGATGTTCACCTCCATCTCGTTGAGGTCCCGGTAGCCACGCTTCTGCCGATCGAAGCCGGGCTGCTCCAAGACATACCTCACCTGGAGGGGGAGGAGAGGGGGAGACGGGAGACGGGAGGGGGAGACGGGGGAGGGGAGGGGGAGAGAGGGGAAGACAGGGGAGGGGGGAAGAGGGGGAGACAGGACGGGGGATGGGGAGGAGAGGGGAGGGGGAGAGAGGAGGAGACACAGGAGACAGGAGGGGGGAGGGGGAGAGAGGAGGAGACACAGGAGACAGGAGGGGGAGGGAGAGAGAGGAGGAGACACAGGAGACAGGAGGGGGAGGGGGAGAGAGGAGGAGACACAGAAGACAGGAGGGGGAGGGGGAGAGAGGAGGAGACACAGGAGACAGGAGGGGGAGAGGGGAGAGAGGAGGAGACACAGGAGACAGGAGGGGGAGAGGGAGAGAGAGGAGGAGACACAGGAGACAGGAGGGGGAGAGGGAGAGAGGAGGAGACACAGGAGACAGGAGGGGAGAGGGAGAGAGAGGAGGAGACACAGGAGACAGGAGGGAGGAGGGAGAGAGAGGAGGAGACACAGGAGACAGGAGGAGGAGAGGGGAGAGAGGAGGAGACACAGGAGACAGGAGGGAGGAGGGGGAGAGAGGAGGAGACACAGGAGACAGGAGGGAGGAGGGGGAGAGATGGAGAGACGGAAAAGAACACGTCTTCAATCAAACAGTGTTTCAGGGATACCGTCTCACAGAGGTGGAGGAGGAGTATGGAGGGCAGAGAACTGGGAGGAAGGAGGAAAGAGAGAAGGTTGAATGTCTCATGGAGAAGAAGAAGAGAACGATGGGAACCTCCAGCTCCATGGACCGTGTGTGGACATGACGCTGAACCAAAGGTGGGACATCCGTCCCTGAATGCTAATGTTCTCCATGTGTTTCTGGACTGAAGGACGTTTGCTTTGAGGGACTAGGTGGCTCTGGTCCTTCTGAGGACCAGGTGGTTCTGGTCCTTCTGAGGACCAGGTGGTTCTGGTCCTTCTGAGGACCAGGTGGCTCTGGTCCTTCTGAGGACCAGGTGGTTCTGGTCCTTCTGAGGACCAGGTGGCTCTGGTCCTTCTGAGGACCAGGTGGCTCTGGTCCTTCTGAGGACCAGGTGGTTCTGGTCCTTCTGAGGACCAGGTGGCTCTGGTCCTTCTGAGGACCAGGTGGTTCTGGTCCTTCTGAGGACCAGGTGGTTCTGGTCCTTCTGAGGACCAGGTGGCTCTGGTCTTTCTGGCTAAATGCATATATTGGTTGTGTTACGTAGAGGATGATGGTGGCTATTGAGATGAACACTCTTATTTCCTGGGCTGTTCATCATCTATGGCCTCAGGCAGATGGGGGCTGGGGGGCACACACACCACACACACACACACACACACACATAAACACACACCGTACACACACACACACACACACCGTACACACACACACACACACACACACACACACACACACACACATACACACACACCATCAAACAGATACTTCCCGCCGGCACACACACATACACTCCCTGCCTCTCTCCCCCCCTCTCTCTCTCTCTCTCTCTCTCTCTCTCTCCCTCTCTCTCTCTCTCTCTCTCTCTCCCTCTCTCTCTCTCTCTCTCTCTCTCTCTCTCTCTCTGCCTCTCTCTCTGCCTCTCTCTCTCTCTCTCTCTCTCTCTCTCTCTCTCTCTCTCTCTCTCTCTCTCTCTCTCTCTCTCTCTCTCTCTCTCTCTCCTCTCTCTCTCTCTCTCTCTCTCTCTCTCTCTCTCTCTCTCTCTCTCTCTCTTTGTTCTTGTCAGTTGTCAGGGGTGATGATGAGGAAGATGTTTATTCATTTCCATCATCCTCCGTGATGTCCTGGCGTGTCCCAGAGAACGACCCATGATGTGTCTCTCCTCCGGGTGGACAGACTACTGACCATCAGGACCAGGGAGTCCCTGCTGATGACAGGAGACTGTGACATGTCTCCAGCCAGGGTTTTGATTGACACTAAACGGCGGTTTGTCCATCACTGTCTGTACTATGAGTCCTGTTTTAGAACATCATTGTGTCCCTCAGACACTCAGATATAGAACACTATCTCCCCTTAACACGTTGGCTGTTTCTTACTTAACAAATGGCTGTATGATCTGTACCAGTTGGCTCTGAAGCACCAGTGAACACTTAAGTCAAGACGCCATCCTATTTTATACAAGTAACAGTTGTGTTAAACCATTAAAGTGCGTCTGTTTAGGTCTTGTAGGCGTGTAACATGATTATAAGGGTGGACTAAATGCAGACCTTTGTTTTGTGTTACGTCTGAGGTTGTACTAGTGTTAGTACTGGTGTAAGAACTGGTCTTCTAAGTCACTCATACATGGTACTGATGACGTCTGCATGAATACAATGGGTTCTTCTGAATCGTAATCACATATATCAAATAAACACGATAAGCGGTGACTAGCCTCAGCGATGGGTGTTTTGAAATGCATCCTCTGAGTGCAGAGAGCGGGTGATGCTACACGGCGGGTCTTTCTGAGGACGTTGATCCAGAGTGAGTGGAATGAAGAACACGCTGGAACTGAAGATGGTGTCGTGGACGTTGAAGCCTCACACCTGACCCCATACAACAGCTGAGAGTCCTGAGTTCAGGAGGGTATCCTAAACCCTCTTTGAACTGTGTCCACACATACACCGTAGAGACTAGGAGAGTCCAAACAGGAAGACCTGCGTTCTCACTGCAAACATGTGTGTGGTCACAGTTTGTACTATAGAATATATATAATATATATATATAGTACAGAATAGTATAGAATGACATCAGAGGGAGAACAGCAGGACGACACCAGGCATCACCTGTTGAAAACTAAAGATCCAGGATTTAGCAGGCCTATTGTATTAGTACAGTATATTAGTACAGTATATTAGTATAGTATATTAGTATAGTATATTAGCATAGTATATTAGTATATTGTCCCTTCCTTGTCATGGTGTGGCCTCGAAGCCTCGGGACACAAGATGAGAACCTATCAAAAAAGCAAGCGATGATGCCTGTCTCTATAATTGGCTGTCCCGTTGCCATGACTACACCTTTCCAGTGCAAAATTAAATGTTTTAGTTGTTAGGAAATTCTATTGTCCAGTCTCTACCAGCTGTCCAGTACTCAGTATATCTCAGGAATAGAGCGAGGTGTGTTTCAGATATACTCTGTGGACCATGACTTGGTACTACAGAAGGTTTTCCTTGGTGTGTATGAAGTCTTGGGGACTGTGGATCTGTGGTTTACAGGCTCAAACATCTGGACACTCAAACATCTGGACACTCAAACATCTGGACACTCAAACATCTGGACACTCAAACATCTGGAAACTCAAACATCTGGACACTCAAACACCTGGACACTCAAACACCTGGACGGGGCTGATGTGTCAGGGAGACCATCAGTGTCACGAACAGCAGCCATTGGCTTCACCTGATCCCAGTGCCTAGTCTAGTACCTAGTCCCCTGATACGTGAGGCAGGGGGTCCCCGGGACATCAAGCTAACCGTCTGGACCATCCAAGACCAGATTTGCAGCTATAACAGAAGGTTGAGAAGGACCAGGGGGACAGGAGGCCAGGAGAAGCTACCAGAGCAGTACTACTGTCTCTGTATGAAAGTGTTTTGTCCAAAAGGGTAAAACTGTGGATTTATTTTGGCATTGGAAGTGATCGGTTAACATTAACACATTTTTTATTTCTAATATTTCCACTACGCCACTTGAAATGCTCCCAGCCAACCAGAAGACCCTCCTGGCGCCTCACGGATTATCGGGGCAACAATTGGACAACGAGAGAAGTGCCTGATTAAAAGCTAGCGCCACCTCAATTAGCCACATTAGCTACCTAAAGTGGCCTGCATTCATTTTGAACAGCGGTGCTGGACACCATCATTAGACAGCAGAGGGACTTGTTGTGCGCTAGCTATAGCGAGGAGCTACCTCCCACGGAACAGCTTATTAAAAACCAGTCGATACCGCGAGGAGACAAGCTGCTTTATCACCCAGAAGGCTTCTGGGGGCTCTGTGTCCCAATGGAGTGTTTTTTAAATCTGTTTGATTCTACCTGATTCTATGTCTCATTGATTTAAAAACAAGATCTCCCTGGTTTGGTTTGGTGAATATTTGGTTTAGTTAGCTAGATGTTCCTTTTGGATTAGACCGTAGTCATAGTCTTGGTGATAGCATTGCTATAAGTAGTATTGGTAATAGTATCTGTACGTGAAAAATGTACGTGAGCAAGTGTTTAGTGTGATTATGGCGTGTCTGATAGATGGAGCTGTGGGATGATTAAGACTCTTAACTGAGACCCTGTATCCTCAAACACCCGAGACTTTACTCACCGGAGATGAGATGAGACATGAAAGATAACCTGACTAAAATAACATTACAGGATTGGACAAGATAACAAAAAAAGGCTGATAAGAAAGAGGAAGACAATGGTGACCCATTTCTCTGTGGCAGAGAAACTGTCACGGTTACGGTGGGTGACAGGGGGCGTGGCCAAGGCGCGGGCTTTGGCGGCGCACACACACACCTCACCTGGGTGTATATATACCCTGGCGTCCCCTAACACCGGTGCTAGGTCGTACTTTGTACTTTGCGCTTTCTGGATGGAATCGTTCCGATCTATGTCCCGGTATCCAGACTCCTCGCCTGTCCCGCGCTACTCTCCTGTCTAGTACCTGTCGCTACTCCGACTTCCTGGTATCCGTCCTGGACCACGCGCCTGTCTACTACCTGTTGGTACTCCGCTGATCGACCTCCCGGTATCCAGACCCCTGGCCTGTCCCCGATCCCTCTATTGTTGTGTGTACTTTAATAAAGCCTCCCGTTATCACTTCACTGGTCTTTGGTCTGCGCTCTGGGTCCCACCAGCACACCCATTGTGACAGAAACTACCAAGTGTAGCTTTAGCTGCGCATGTTACACGGTTAAGAGAGATGTGTCTATGAGATGGATGGATAAGAGAGAGAGAGAGAGAGAGAGAGAGAGAGAGAGAGAGAGAGAGAGAGAGAGAGAGAGAGAGAGGAGAGAGAGAGAGAGAGAGAGAGAGAGAGAGAGAGAGAGAGAGAGAGAGAGAGAGAGAGAGAGAGAGAGAGAGAGAGAGAGAGAGAGAGAGAGAGAGGGGGAGGGAGAGAGAGAGAGAGAGAGAGAGAGAGAGAGAGAGAGAGAGAGAGAGAGAGAGAGAGAGAGAGAGAGAGAGAGAGAGAGAGAGAGAGGGGGGGGGGGGGGAGAGAGAGAGAGAGAGAGAGAGAGAGAGAGGGGAGAGGGGAGAGGAAGAGAGACAAAGATAAAGACAGAGATAGATAGATGTATAGATAGATGTATAGATAGATGGATAGATAGATGGATAGATAGATGGATAGATAGATGGATAGATAGATGGATAGATAGATGTATAGATAGATGTATAGATAGATGGATAGATAGATGGATAGATAGATGGATAGATAGATGGATAGATATAGATAGTTAGATTACCCGTCTGTCATTCTGAAGTCGTTGTCTCTTCCTTGTGTTGCGTTTGCTCCTCTTGGTCGACTCCTGGGGGTAGAAGTGGAACAGTCCATCCCCGAACGGAATCTTCCGGAAAAAGACAAAGAAACAGAAGAATAGAGTTAATATATATGGTCCATTAGAAGACGGAAACAATAGAGTTAATAAACAAGATAGAATATGAAACAATTCTGTTAATAAACAACATAGAATTTGCTAAATGTCTTCTTTATGACATGTTTTTCCTGGTCTGGTGTCTCTGGTCTGGTGTCCCTGGTCTGGTGTCCCTGGTCTGGTGTCTCTAGTCTGGTGTCTCTAGTCTGGTGTCTCTGGTCTGGTGTCCCTGGTCTGGTGTCTCTAGTCTGGTGTCTCTAGTCTGGTGTCTCTGGTCTGGTGTCCCTGGTCTGGTGTCCCTGGTCTGGTGTCTATGGTCTGGTGTCTCTGGTCTGGTGTCTCTGGTCTGGTGTCTCTGGTCTGGTGTCTCTGGTCTGGTGTCCCTTATCTGGTGTCCCTGGTCTGGTGTCTCTGGTCTGGTGTCTCTGGTCTGGTGTCCCTGGTCTGGTGTCCCTGGTCTGGTGTCCCTTATCTGGTGTCCCTGGTCTGGTGTCTCTGGTCTGGTGTCCCTGGTCTGGTGTCTCTGGTCTGGTGTCCCTGGTCTGGTGTCTCTGGTCTGGTGTCTCTGATCTGGTGTCCCTGGTCTGGTGTCTCTGGTCTGGGGTCCCTGGTCTGGTTTCCCTGGTCTGGTGTCTCTGGTCTGGTGTCCCTGGTCTGGTGTCTCTAGTCTGGTGTCTCTAGTCTGGTGTCTCTGATCTGGTGTCCCTGGTCTGGTGTCTCTGGTCTGGGGTCCCTGGTCTGGTGTCCCTTATCTGGTGTCCCTGGTCTGGTGTCTCTGGTCTGGTGTGTCTGGTCTGGTGTCCCTGGTCTGGTGTCTCTGGTCTGGGGTCCCTGGTCTGGTGTCTCTGGTCTGGGGTCCCTGGTCTGGTGTCCCTGGTCTGGTGTCTCTGGTCTGGTGTCTCTGGTCTGGGGTCCCTGGTCTGGTGTCTCTGGTCTGGTGTCCCTGGTCTGGTGTCTCTGGTCTGGTGTCCCTGGTCTGGTGTCCCTGGACCTATAGGATAACTGGCATCTTCTTTCATTGATCTGCTCTCACTCCTCCTTCTCTCTCTCTCTCTCTCTCTCTCTCTCTCTCTCTCTCTCTCTCTCTCTCTCTCTCTCTCTCTGTTTCTATCTCTGTCTATCTCTGTCTCTCTCTCTCTCTCCCCCTCTCTCTCTGTTTCTATCTCTGTCTATCTCTCTCTCTCTCTCTCTCTCTCTCTCTCTCTCTCTCTCTCTCTCTCTCTCTCTCTCTCTCTCTCTCTCTCTCTCTCTCCCCCTCTCTCTCTGTTTCTATCTCTGTCTCTCTCTCTCTCTCTCCAATGCCATTAAGATAAAAATAGACGACAAGCACTTACGTAACGGAGGAGGGGGGGGGGAGGAGAGAAGGGGAAAAGGGGGAGGGGAGGAGAGGAGAGAAGGGGAAAGGAGAGAAGGAGAAAGGGGGAGGGGAGGAGAGAAGGGGGGGAGGAGAGAAGGGGGAAGGGGGAGGGAGGAAGAGGGGGAGGGGAGGAGAGACGGGGGAAGGGGAGGGAGGAAGAGGGGGGAGGAGAGAATATGGAGGGGGAGGGAGGAAGGGGAGGGGGAGTTTCCCTTTAAAATCAGGAACATTTAGGGGGTATTTGGCTCTGTATATAGCATTCAAAGGACACACACACACACGCACACACACACACACGCACACACAGACACACACACACATACACACTCGCACACATTGTGATGACTGGCAGGTGTGATTGTGGTTGTGGAGAAGCATAATGGAGAGCAGTTATTATTATTATTATTATTATTAGGATTATTATTATTATTATTATTTATTCAAAGTAAAGTATTGTCTATGAGGCCGCCCTGTGCTGAAGGCCCAGGCTCCTGCCTGTCACGCCCACGCCTCGACAAGAGGCTTCTACCCCCACATGGCGGGGTGGGGGGACGTCAGGGGACTGCTGACATGAGCTAGTTACTGGTGCTGATGATGGGGACTGTGATGAAGATGATGGTGGTGAGGATGAGGATGATGATGATGGTGATGATGTTTAATGAGAGACTCGTTGACAATAAAATGTCTTGTTTATCTGAATGCACATGGGTGGCATGGGAATAGGCTGTGTGTGTGTGTGTGTGTGTGTGTGTGCGTGCGTGTGTGTGTATTTTCAAAATGATGGAACCTTTTTCTCCAAAATTGTCTGAGAGGCTGGTTTAACTACTTTTAGTAATAAAGTAATAAATATGATGCTAAATATGAAGATAAATATCATCATAAATATTAAGGAAGATACACATAAAGGAAGACAATTATAATATATTTCTAACCAATGGTTACTCAAAGCGCTTTACATATCAAGTCTCACATTCAACCACCGACGGCAGAGTCAGCCATCAAGGAGACAGCCAGCAGGTCAGGAGCTGTTAGGGTTAGTGTCTTGCTCAAGGACACCTCGAAAGCTTTTTGCTAGGAGGCGGCGGGGATCAAACCAGCAACCTTCCGGTTGTGAGGCGACCGCGCTACCTCCTGCGCTATACTGCCGTCCCCCATGATAAACATGAAGGATGGTAAATATGAAGGATGATAAACATGAAGGATGATAAACAGCTTTTCGTCCAGAAAGTTGTTGTTTTAATCCTTCCTCTCGATCAGCAGGACGCTGCTTGATTCTTCATTCTTCCATTGCTGTCAGGGCCTTTTTAAGGTTAAGATGACGTCATGTAAACGTAATACTCAACTCAACATCTCATAATTATAACAATTATAATAAAAAATAATAATAATACTTTAAAAGAGACCGTCCAGAGCCTATTTCAGAGCAGGCTGTTCTCCACGCAGCGTCACATGATGTGTTAGGCCGGTCCTGCTAGGCTCAGAGGATGATGGAGGAGCACACGGTGCTACACACACACCTCACCTGGAGCCCCTTGGAGCAACTTCTCTTCTCTGATATGACATCCTGACTACAGACCGAGTGTTTACCTCCCGGACGCTCTGGAACCCGTGCTGCACCGCCAGGCGCTGCGCGTCACCGGGCGAGCCTCCTCCGTGCAGCTGGACCAGGACGTGGTCCGTGATGCCCTCCTCCTCTCCTGCGTGCAGCGGGACCAGAACGTGGTCCTCCTCTCCTCCCACTCGTCCTCTCTCTCCTCCTCCTCCTCCTCCTCTCTCCTCCTGCCCCGCGACGAGCAGCAGCAGCAGCGCGCTGAGCAGAATCACGCAACCGACTGTGGCTGTCCCGCGCATCGTGTCTGTGGCGCTACGGTCGGGGAACGTGAGTGTGTGTGTGTGTATGTGTGTGTGTGTGTGTGTGTGTGTGTGTGTGTGTGTGTGTGTGTGTGTGTGTGTGTGTGTGTGTGTGTGTGTGTGTGTGTGTGTGTGTGTGTGTCGTCGCGAGGTGTTCTTCTCCTCCTCGGTGAGATTCAGAGCTGCTGGTGGGTCGTCATGTCTCCTCGGCGCTGTGTGACCGTGTGGTGGTGATGTGATGCCCGCAGCCTCCTCAGCCTCTCCTGCATCCCGGAGTCTGAGCCTCCGTCCGGGGGCTCCTCCGCGTGACGCTCCGCCAATGAGCGGCCGGCGGGTGTGTCCCGCTCCTTCCTCCCCGGGAGGATGAAGAGGGTCCTGAGAGGGACCCTGGAGAACTCCCCCCTTTTCTCCCCCCTTTGGGTGGTCTGACGACTAACTGATAACACAAATATTTTTGTGTTCAGTTATTTTATTTTGTGATGTTGTTTTGTTATTTGTGAATTTATGACACCTAATTATAGTTCATATCAGCATGTATTTATTTATTTATGTAACCAATTAATGTATAGATGGATTTATTTATATTGTCATTTTAGACGAGTAGCACTGTGCATTCGATGCTAATTGAGTAGCATGATGTGATGCTCACCCTTTGACCTTTAAGATTTGCCTTTGAAATGTAAATCTGATTTGACCAAAGGCCAGAGAGAGATTCTCATTAAATTCAACCTGCTTTCCCCCCCCCCCGCCGGCATGGGAATAGAGATGAGTGTGTGTGTGTGTGTGTGTGTGTGTGTGTGTGTGTGTGTGTGTGTGTGTGTGTGTGTGTGTGTGTGTGTGTGTGTGTGTGTGTGTGTGTGTGTGTGTGTGTGTGTGTGTCTGTGTCTGTGTGTGTGTGTGTGTGTGTAGTGTGTCTGTCTCTGTGTGTTAGTGTCTAAATGCTGACATCCACGTGAGCTGTCGTGTTTGTGTTTGTGTGTGTGTGTGTGTGTATGTGTGTGTGTGTGTGTGTGTGTGTGTGTGTGTGTGTGTGTGTGTGTGTGTGTGTGTGTGTGTGTGTGTGTGTGTTGTGTTTGTGTGTGTGTGTGTCTATGCAAGAGAGTGTATGCACATGTATGAGAGAGAGAAAGAGACAGAGAGAGAGAGAGAGAGAGACAGAGAGAGAGAGAGAGAGAGACAGAGAGAGAGAGAGAGGGAGAGAGAGAGAGAGAGAGAGAGAGAGAGAGAGAGAGAGAGAGAGAGAGAGAGAGAGAGAGAGAGAGAGAGACAGCCTTGAAATCAGGCCGAGAGTCTTCAGTGAACATCTAACCCAGTGGTCCTAATCTAGCCCTGATAGGGAGGATATCTCCCTGGTCGTATCGTCTGCATGGTTAACTGCGTTCTTTAGAAAGTGGAGAACTAATTCAAATGCTTATCTTATATTCCTCTTCAGTAAAGTTTTCAAAAATATATGTTATCCACCCGGAGAAAATAGGTCAATTATCTTAACTGTGCATCACAAACCGTTCATAGTCAGCTTCTTCATCAGATAAGTTCAGGGTTAAGGAAACACCACACAGAATAATATTAATATCAAATACCCCTGAAATCATAGTTATTGATCAATTGGTGGGCCAAATGTGGGAGTGTCTTACACGTGGGCACACATATTGAAATAGAACCAAGAGATATGATTCAGAACTGGGGATATTATTACACAACCACCACCTCCCCCCTCTCTTCACATCTGAACACAACCATTCAAACGATGGACTCAGAAACACTACCAATACTTTAGCTTTACCGCCTCAGTTGCCTTGGAAACTACAGGAGTCCATCCTCTCCAAAAAGTTGAACCTGCCCTAGAATGCGTTCAGTCCCTGGTGGATTCTGCCTCCAAAGTCAACATGAAACCACTACGCTCTGCTCTCTGCTCTCTGCTCCCTGCTCTCTGCTCTCTGCTCTCTGCTCCCTGCTCTCTGCTCTCTGCTCTCTGCTCTCTGCTCTCTGCTCCCTGCTCTCTGCTCTCTGCTCCCTGCTCCCCGCTCTCTGCTCTCTGCTCTCTGCTCTCTGCTCCCTGCTCTCTGCTCTCTGCTCCCTGCTCCCCGCTCTCTGCTCTCTGCTCTCTGCTCTCTGCTCTCTGCTCCCTGCTCCCTGCTCCCCGCTCTCTGCTCTCTGCTCTCTGCTCCCTGCTCTCTGCTCCCTGCTCTCTGCTCTCTGCTCTCTGCTCTCTGCTCCCTGCATGCTCTCTGCTCTCTGCTCTCTGCTCTCTGCTCTCTGCTCCCTGCTCTCTGCTCTCTGCTCTCTGCTCCCTGCTCTCTGCTCTCTACTCTCTGCTCTCTGCTCCCTGCTCTCTGCTCTCTGCTCCCTGCTCTCTGCTCCCTGATCTCTGCTCTCTACTCTCTGCTCTCTGCTCTCTGCTCCCTGCTCTCTGCTCTCTGCTCCCTGCTCCCTGCTCCCTGCTCCCTGCTCCCTGCTCTCTGCTCCCTGCTCTCTGCTCTCTGCTCCCTGCTCTCTGCTCCCTGCTCTCTGCTCCCTGCTCTCTGCTCCACGCTGCAGGGCTGTCTCAATGTATAGAGAGCATTATTATACGCTGTATAGTGCACTCATCGTATCCCACAATGCATTGCGACAAGTAGCGTACAACCGACAGTCACTAACCCTAACCCAGCATATATCCCATCATGCATTGGGCTGAAAGAAACATGACAGACGGACGGAATAAGTGACGTCCACCGATGAAGAGCTGACACGTTTAATTATGAGACAGAAATGACCTCATTAACGGAGACTCCAGTAGTGTCCTAAAGTGTTTAACTATACAGTCCTCTACACTGAACTACTAGAGAGGGAGTAGGGAATGAGGGAAGGATTTCACTATATAGTCCTCTACATTGAACTAGTAGAGAGGGAGTAGGGAATGAGGGAAGGATTTCACTATATAGTCCTCTACACTGGACTACTAGAGAGGGAGTAGGGAATGAGGGAAGGATTTCACTATATAGTCCTCTACACTGGACTACTAGAGAGGGAGTAGGGAATGAGGGAAGGATTTCACTATATAGTCCTCTACATTGAACTACTAGAGAGGGAGTAGGGAACGAGGGAAGGATTTCACTATATAGTCCTCTACATTGAACTACTAGAGAGGGAGTAGGGAATGAGGGAAGGATTTCACTATATAGTCCTCTACATTGAACTACTAGAGAGGGAGTAGGGATTGAGGGAAGGATTTCACTATATAGTCCTCTACATTGAACTACTAGAGAGGGAGTAGGGAATGAGGGAAGGATTTCACTATATAGTCCTCTACATTGAACGACTAGAGAGGGAGTAGGGAGTAGGGAACGAGGGAAGGATTGAGGACACAGAGCTGAAGAACAGTGAGAGAGAGATGACAATAAGAACCTTCCTCTCTCTCCCACGTTGTCGTGTTCTGAGAGCAGAGGATCCTGGGGATTATATCTGGTCAGATCGCATAAACGATAGTGTTACACTAATTACACTTCTGGATGTATCCCCTCTCTCTCCCTCTCTCTCTCCTTCTCTCTCTCCTTCTCTCTCTCCTTCTCTCTCTCCTTCTCTCTCTCCTTCTCTCCCTCCCTCTCTCTCTCCTTCTCTCTCTCCTTCTCTCCCTCCTTCTCTCTCTCCTTCTCTCCCTCCTTCTCATGTTCTCTCTCTCCTTCTCTCCCTCCTCCTCATGTTCTCTCTCTCCTTCTCTCCCTCCTTCTCATGTTCTCTCTCTCCTTCTCTCCCTCCTTCTCATGTTCTCTCTCTCCTTCTCTCTCCTTCTCTCCCTACTTCTCCCTCCTTCTCTCCCTCCTTCTCTCCCTACTTCTCTCTCTTCTCTCCCTCCTTCTCCTGTTCTCTCTCTAGTCTCGATCATTGTGGCCCAGTGTCCGTCTCTGGCTGTGTGAGATAAGATGTGTGCTTTCAGGGAGGGGATGTAATAGCAGCCCAGAGACTGCTGGTGACACAATGTCACATGACCTCTCTCACCTCAGACCTCTTCCTCCGCAGGCTTTAAGAACCCACAAGTACCAAGACATCATTCACCCAAGGATGCTGGAGTAAACACAGGAGAATATAAGAGTGTAATGTATGGGTGCTGTGTGAAGACACCTAAAGAGTTAGCTTCTTAACGAGTCCCTCTGCTCTGAAAGAGATCTTTATAGATTACACAGAGAGGGAAGAAATTAAATATCTGGTCTGTACAATGCCCATGTATCCATCTCATCTTCCCTTCCCTCTCTACGTCTATCGGTCTCTCTCTCTCTCTCTCTCTCTCTCTCTCTCTCTCTCTCTCTCTCTCTCTCTCTCTCTCTCTCTCTCTCTCTCTCTCAGTATTTTCAGAGATATCATCATCATCATCCTCATCATCATCATCATCATCATCATCATCCTCATCATCATCATCATCACCATAATATATTTGTTTTAATTGGAGAATTGAGTTAGCATTTATAAACAAGCAATAATTGTATTGATTGGAATACAAAGCTGTGTTATTAAAAGATTTAACAAAACTGATGCCAAGTGATAATGTATATTAATAGACCCTTTAATGACCTTCTTTGAAGTACTGAACTCCTCCTGTTAAAGGTGCAGTAGATCTAACAATGACCCCAGTGTTTAGGCCCCGCCCCCTTCTCCTCCAGTAGATCTAACAATGACCCCAGTGTTTAGGCCCCGCCCCCTTCTCCTCCAGTAGATCTAACAATGACCCCAGTGTTTAGGCCCGCCCCCTTCTCCTCCAGTAGATCTAACAATGACCCCAGTGTTTAGGCCCCGCCCCCTTCTCCTCCAGTAGATCTAACAATGACCCCAGTGTTTAGGCCCCGCCCCCTTCTCCTCCAGTAGATCTAACAATGACCCCAGTGTTTAGGCCCTGCCCCCTTCTCCTCCAGTAGATCTAACAATGACCCCAGTGTTTAGGCCCCGCCCCCTTCTACTCCAGTAGATCTAACAATGACCCCAGTGTTTAGGCCCCGCCCCCTTCTCCTCCAGTAGATCTAACAATGACCCCAGTGTTTAGGCCCCGCCCCCTTCTCCTCCAGTAGATCTAACAATGACCCCAGTGTTTAGGCCCGCCCCCTTCTCCTCCAGTAGATCTAACAATGACCCCAGTGTTTAGGCCCCGCCCCCTTCTCCTCCAGTAGATCTAACAATGACCCCAGTGTTTAGGCCCCGCCCCCTTCTCCTCCAGTAGATCTAACAATGACCCCAGTGTTTAGGCCCTGCCCCCTTCTCCTCCAGTAGATCTAACAATGACCCCAGTGTTTAGGCCCCGCCCCCTTCTACTCCAGTAGATCTAACAATGACCCCAGTGTTTAGGCCCCGCCCCCTTCTCCTCCAGTAGATCTAACAATGACCCCAGTGTTTAGGCCCCGCCCCCTTCTCCTCCAGTAGATCTAACAATGACCCCAGTGTTTAGGCCCGCCCCCTTCTCCTCCAGTAGATCTAACAATGACCCCAGTGTTTAGCCCCCGCCCCCTTCTCCTCCAGTAGATTTAACAATGACCCCAGTGTTTAGTCCCCGCCCCCTTCTCCTCCAGTAGATCTAACAATGACCCCAGTGTTTAGTCCCCGCCCCCTTCTCCTCCAGTAGATCTAACAATGACCCCAGTGTTTAGGCCCCGCCCCCTTCTCCTCCAGTAGATCTAACAATGACCCCTGTGTTTATGCCCCGCCCCCTCCTGGCCCCGCCCCCTTCTCCTCTCAAAGCTCTCGCGGGTTGCCAGGTCGAGCCTCGCTCCATGAGCATGCTGTGCTGTGGTCATGGACCGAGGCTTACAATCGGTTCCAGTCCCGGTTGATCCGGTTGGTTTGTTGACTTCTAGGTTCTAGGTTCTAACACAGTGTGTTTTTTTCATACCTGGCAACCCGGAGCTGGTCAGACCCCACATGAACAGAGGACAACATGCGGGTCAGAGAAGACATGTTCAGCTTTATTACAGTCCAACACCTTTAAGGTAATTAACATGAACACGTGTCATCCCCAACCCTAATTAACAAGTGAATCAACACAGGAACGGAATGTTCTAGCAGGGTCATGCGGACCTCCGATAGAGCTGCAGCGACAGGCGTGTGCACTCAAGAAAGCGTACACGTGGGAGCGTGCACGTAGGAGCGTGCACGTAGGAGCAGGCATGTTGGCAGTGATAGGTGTATGGTAATTGGAGAGGGCTGAGCATAAATCATCTGTTGGTTGATTTACATAACTTTATATATATATATATATATACAATTATATATAACTAATAATAACTTCATCAATTAGCTTCAGTTACAGAAAGAATCTCTCTAAGGATGAGCATCACCATTACCATTCAGAGAGAGGCCTTTATTATGGGGGTGATGATGATGATGAGGATGAGGATGAGGATGAGGATGAGGATGAGGATGAGGATGAGGATGATGATGATGATGATGATGATGATGATGATGGTGATGATGATGGTGATGGTGATGATGATGATGATGATGATGGAAGATGATACGTTTCAGATAGTAAGTGTTAGTGTTGACATTAAACATTCTAATGACATCGACACCTGACTAAACATGATTTATGGATAAGTCAGAAGCTGTTCAAATAATTCAACAACCATTTTTACCAAGAAATGAAAAACCCATTTATTGTCCATGTGTAAGTACAATGGGACGTTCACTCCCCTTTAACTCCCACATTATGAATAATACTCAACAATAATATTTGCATGATATATACATTTGGGGAATGGTGCAAGAAGCATTTTACATTTGAAATAAGGTCATGTAACTAAGGTCAGGTGACTCAGGTCACTAAACCCCTGTGATTCCCCTCTGATCTTCAGTGGTAAAACAGCCTCCCAGCGCTCAGCTAATCCCCTTCCTTTGAGGCCGAGTGTCTCCTTTAAATGTCCTTTAAATTGTGTTGACCTTTGGAGGCGGAGCGGTGGGCTCCCGAGGAGAACCGGAGGTTTGTCGCCACGCTGAGGAAACGTTTGCCTAATTTACGGAAAATGTGACATTAGCCAGAAAGGTCAAACGTGTTGCAGGACCACTACGGTAAGACACACGCTGCACTGGTTAACTGACAACCGCTGCTCCTGTGTGTGTGTGTGTGTGTGTGTGTGTGTGTGTGTGTGTGTGTGTGTTCTAAAGATACTATTTAATGGAGTCATTCATTATGTGCTTACAGACGCACGTTGGAAACATCAACACCAGACCGAATATTTTAAAAGCGAGCTTGAGATTGATTGTGTACCGTAGCGGTTCTGCTCAGAGGCTAATCGCTAATGTAAAACAACGTGTGTGTGTGTGTGTGTGTGTGTGTGTGTGTCTGGTGTGTGTGTGTGTGTGTGTGTGTGTGTGTGTGTGTGTGTGTGTGTGTGTGTGTGTGTGTCTGGTGTGTCGTGTGTGTGTGTGTGTGTGTGTGTGTGTGTGTGTGTGTGTTCTCATGCTCTTTCCATTAGGAGCCTGAAGGACATTAGTGGTGGAGGTAATGTTATCTCTCGGAGGTTTCCATCCAGCCTCACGGCGAGGCAGCTGGACGGAGCTCCATTAGCAGAGCAAACAGAGGACCTTTCTTAAAAGCCACATCATCAAAATAGGACCGTGGCCGGCTAACGCTGAGTGTTCTTGTGTCTGTTTGTGTGTTTGTGTGTGTGCCTGTGTGTGTGTGTGTGTGTGTGTGTGTGTGTGTGTGTGTGTGTGTGTGTGTGTGTGTGTGTGTGTGTGTGTGTGTGTGTGTGTGTGTGTGTGTGTGTGTGTGTGTGTGTGTGTGTGTGTGTGTGTGTGTGTGTGTTTGTCCGCCGGCATCCTCACGGAGATGATGAATGAATGAGAAGGATCCAGACAGAAAATTACTTAAAGGTGAAAACACCTTATCACCAATCACTGTTGACACAAACAGAGGTTAGGATGAGGAAGTGGT
>CM051018.1:2971090-3006090 GCA_027704905.1 Muraenolepis orangiensis
AATGAACAGTAAAGTGCAGGTGATATAATGAACAGTAAAGTGCAGGTGATATAATGAACAGTAAAGTGCAGGTGATATAATGAACAGTAAAGTGCAGGTGATATAATGAACAGTAAAGTGCAGGTGATATAATGAACAGTAAAGTGCAGGTGATATAATGAACAGTAAAGTGCAGGTGATATAATGAACAGTTGTTGAATAAGATGTAATAACAGTCTACTAAAAAATAACTACTACTAAAAACAGGTATAAAATAACTTATAGAGTAGGTATAAGATATGTGCAGAAGGTGTATATATATATATATATATATATATATATATATATATATATATATATATATATATGTATATGTATGTACATACAAGGTAAGTATACAAGTATCAACAGGTAGTGAGCAGGGGTATGCAGTTGTATCAATAGATACATATATATAAATGTATACACAGCAGGTAGTCAGCAGGGTGTGTAGTTATATCAGCAGTTGATGATTAATATATATATATTTATACGTAAGTACAGTACAAATGTACATGACTATCATACAGGTATGTAAACAATAAATATGTAAACAATAAATATGTCAACTGTAGCTGGAGGTAGAGAGTTATGATACAGTGGCGTTGAAGACATTGGTGACAGGATGTAGTCAGCAGGGTTCGTATGTTGGGCAGCAGGGGGGGGAGGGGGGGGGGGGGGCTGTGGTACAGAGGGGGGGGGGCTGTGGTACAGAGGGGGGGGGCTGTGGTACAGAGGGGGGGGGGCTGTGGTACAGAGGGGGGGGGGGCTGTGGTACAGAGGGGGGGGGGGGGCTGTGGTACAGAGGGGGGGGGGGGGCTGTAGTACAGAGGGGGGGGGGCTGTGGTACAGAGTTCAGAGGGGGGGGGGGGGCTGTGGTACAGAGTTCAGAGGAGGGGGGGGGGCTGTGGTACAGAGGGGGGGGGGGGGGCTGTGGTACAGAGGGGGGGGGGGGGGGGGGGCTGTGGTACAGAGGGGGGGGGGGGGGGCTGTGGTACAGAGGGGGGGGGGGGGCTGTGGTACAGAGGGGGGGGGGGGGCTGTGGTACAGAGGGGGGGGGGAGGGCTGTGGTACAGAGGGGGGGGGGGGGGGGCTGTGGTACAGAGTTCAGAGGGGGGGGGGGGGGCTGTACAGAGTTCAGAGGGGGGGGGTGGGGGCTGTCTTCGTGGTTCAGAGTTCAGGGAGATGACAGCTGAGGGGAAGAAGCTGTTCCTAAGCCTGCTTGACTTGGAACAAAGGTTTCTATAGCGCCTCCCGGAGGGGAGGAGGGCTAACAGTCCATGGTTGGGGTGAGAGGTGTTTTTTTGTGCCTTCCTCAGACATTGTTTGTGGTGGGTAGTGTTTAGTGCAGGGAGGGGTAATCCAACGATGCGTTGGGCGGTTTTCACCACCCTCTGCAGCGCTTTCCAGTCGGAAACAGTGCAGTTGCCGTACCTCACTGTGATGCAGTTGGTGAGGATACTTTCAATGGCACAAAAGATCACCAGAATCTGAGGGGACAGGTGGGCTTTCCTCAGTCTCCTCAGGAAGAAGAGGTCCTCAGAGATGTGGACCCCGGCCAAGGCCAAACGCATCATAACAGACATTGCCCACCCAGCCACGAACTGTACTCACTGTTACCGTCAGGCAGGCGATAGAGAGTATAGAGTGTATAGAGGGTACTATAGAGTCTATAGTACCCTCTATTCTCTCTACACCCTATATACCCTCTATACCCTCTATACTCTCTATACCCTCTATACCCTCTATACCCTCTATACCATCTATACCCTCTATACCCTCTATACTCTCTATAGTACCCTCTATACCCTCTATATCCTCTATACCCTCTATACCCTCTATTCTCTCTATAGTATAGAGGGTATAGATGGTATAGAGGGTATAGAGGGTACTATAGAGAGTATATAGGGTATAGAGGGTATAGATGGTATAGAGGGAATAGAGGGTATAGAGGGTATAGAGGGTATAGAGGGTATAGAGGGTATAGAGGGTATAGAGGGTACTATAGAGAGTATATAGGGTATAGAGGGTATAGATGGTATAGAGGGTATAGAGGGTACAGAGGGTATAGAGGGTATAGAGGGTATAGAGTAATTGAGGGTATAGAGGGTATAGAGGGTATAGAGGGTACTATAGAGAGAATATAGAGGGTATAGAGGGTATAGAGAGAGTATAGAGGGTATAGAGGGTACTATAGAGAGTATATAGGGTATAGAGGGTATAGAGGGTATAGAGAGAATAGAGAGTATAGTGTCGCGGGTGTGTGTGGTGAGGTTGGACCCAGAACGCAGGCGGAGACCAGGAAAGGAAGAACAGGGGTTTATTAATGGCACAAAACACAATAGAAGGTGATTCCCCAGGACCGACGAGGGAGCGGGGACCGGGAGATCGAGGTGCGTCAAGCCGACAGGTAGGAGACGTAGGGATCGTTGAGGACAGGCGATGGTCAGGTTACCGGGAGGTCGAGGTGCGTCGTGCCGACAGGTAGTAGGCGAACGGATCGTTGGGGACAGGCGATGGTCAGGTTACCGGGAGGTCGAGGTGCGTCGTGCCGACAGGTAGTAGGCGAACGGATCGTTGGGGACAGGCGATGGTCAGGTTACCGGGAGGTCGAGGTGCGTCGTACCGACAGGTAGATGACGGGCGGAACTCCGGGACCGACGAGGGGGGCTGGAACAGCAGACGGGCGGACTATCTCTCCGATAGTCCGTAGCAGGGTGATCAGGACCAGGGATGAATGTCACCTGGGGACTGGTAGCGTACCGGTTTACACGTAGTACGAACGAGCGACGTCTCTCACTGACGCCGCTGTATAAATAGCCCCCAGGTGAGATCAATGGTAATTAGCCACGGTAATGGTTGGCAGGTGCGTGTGTGTGCGCCTCTAGCGCACGCGGCCTGGCAACGCCCCCTGTCAACCACCGTAACCGTGACATATAGAGGGTATAGAGGGTATAGAGGGTATAGATGGTATAGAGGGTATAGAGGGTATAGAGAGTATAGAGAGTATAGAGGGTATAGAGGGTATAGATGGTATAGAGGGTATAGAGGGTATAGAGAGTATAGAGGGTATAGAGAGTATAGACGGTATAGAGGGTACTATAGAGGGTATAGAGGCTATAGAGGGTATAGAGGGTATAGAGAGTATAGAGGGTATAGAGAGTACTATAGAGAGTATAGACGGTATAGAGGATATAGAGAGTATAGAGAGTATAGAGAAAATAGAGGGTATAGAGGGAATAGAGGGTATATAGAGTGTAGAGGGTATAGAGGGAATAGAGGGTATATAGAGTGTAGAGGGTATAGAGGGTATAGAGGGTATAGAGAGTATAGAGAGTATAGCGGGTATAGAGTAAATAGACGGTATAGAGGGTATAGAGTATATAGAGAGAATAGAGGGTATAGAGGGTATAGACGGTATAGAGGGTATAGAGAGCATAGAGAGTATAGAGAGTATAGAGGGTATAGAGGGTACTATAGAGAGTATAGACGGTATAGAGGATATAGAGAGTATAGAGAGTATAGAGAAAATAGAGGGTATAGAGGGAATAGAGGGTATATAGAGTGTAGAGGGTATAGAGCGAATAGAGGGTATATAGAGTGTAGAGGGTATAGAGGGTATAGAGGGTATAGAGAGTATAGAGAGTATAGCGGGTATAGAGGGTATAGACGGTATAGAGGGTATAGAGTATATATAGAGAGAATAGAGGGTATAGAGGGTATAGACGGTATAGAGGGTATAGAGAGCATAGAGAGTATAGAGGGTATAGCGGGTATAGAGGGTATAGAGGATATAGAGAGTGTAGAGGGTATAGAGGGTATAGAGGGTATAGAGAGTGTAGAGGGTATAGAGGGTATAGACGGTATAGAGGTTATAGAGAGTATAGAGGGTATAGAGGGTTTAGAGGGTATAGAGAGAATAGAGAGTATAGAGAGTATAGAGGGTATAGCGGGTATAGAGGGTATAGCGGGTATAGAGGGTTTAGAGGGTATAGAGAGTGTAGAGGGTATAGAGGGTATAGAGGGTATAGAGAGTGTAGAGGGTATAGAGTGTATAGACGGTATAGAGGGTATAGAGAGTATAGAGGGTATAGAGGGTTTAGATGGTATAGAGAGTATAGAGGGTATAGCGGGTATAGAGGGTATAGAGGGTATAGAGAGTGTAGAGGGTATAGAGGGTATAGAGGTTATAGAGAGTGTAGAGGATATAGAGGGTATAGACGGTATAGAGGGTATAGAGAGTATAGAGGGTATAGAGGGTTTAGAGGGTATAGAGAGTATAGAGGGTATAGAGGGTATAGAGAGTATAGAGGGTATAGAGGGTATAGAGGGTATAGAGAGGGTATAGAGGGTATAGAGAGTATAGAGGGTATAGAGGGTACTATAGAGGGTATAGAGAGGGTATAGAGGGTATAGAGAGTATAGAGAGTATAGAGGGTATAGAGGGTATAGAGGGTATAGAGAGTATAGAGGGTATAGAGGATATATAGGGTATAGAGAGTATAGAGCGAATAGAGGGTACTATAGAGAGAATAGAGAGGGTATAGAGAGTATAGAGGGTATAGAGGGAACTATAGAGTGACTATAGAGGGTATAGAGGGTATAGAGGGTACTATAGAGGGTACTATAGAGGGTTTAGACGGTATAGAGGGTATAGAGAGTATAGAGGGTATAGAGGGTACTATAGAGGGTATAGACGGTATAGAGGGTATAGAGAGTATAGAGGGTATAGAGGATACTATAGAGAGAATAGATGGTATAGAGGGTATATAGAGTATAGAGGGTATAGAGGATACTATAGAGTGATTAGAGGGTATAGAGGATGTGGATGGTATAGGATGGATGGTCCCTCTTCTGTGTTCCTCCAGGTTTCTTCCCATAGATTTTTAATGTGGTTAAGGTTAATTGAATTGCCCTTTAGAGGGCTTAGGGTTCGGTGGTGTTGCATCCTGTGGTCTGTGAAGCTGTCTGAGACTAACTTGGATTGGGTGGTGTCATGTTGAGAGACTGTACCTATGATCGGGTGGTGTCATGTTGAGAGACTGTAACTATGATCGGGTGGTGTCATGTTGAGAGACTGTACCTATGATCGGGTGGTGTCATGTTGAGAGACTCTAACTATGATCGGGTGGTGTCATGTTTAAAGACTTGTTGAGACTTAAGGCTGTAGTTGTTTTGATATTTTGATATCTGGTATTATGATACCTGATGTTATGATATCTGATGTTATGATACCTGATGTTATGATATCTGATGTTATGATCAGAATCAGAATCAGAAAGTGGTTTATTGCCATATACAGTTGACCCGGGTCCGGAGCAACACTGTAACATGCTAAACAAAACAGTACAGACAAGGCAAAACAATAAGTCCTGTGCAAATTTAGCATTTTTAAATATAAGTCTAAATATGAATATGAATATAAATATAAATATTGGTGTGTCTGTGTGGGTGTATGAGGGCTGGGTCCGGTCGGGGGGGTCGGGGGAGCCTCCTGCTGGAGGGGAGAGGAGCAGAGAGACTGGGGCCTGGGTGAGAGGAGGGGAGAGGAGCAGAGAGACTGGGGCCTGGGTGAGAGGAGGGGAGAGGAGCAGAGAGACTGGGGCCTGGGTGAGAGGAGGGGAGAGGAGCAGAGAGACTGGGGCCTGGGTGAGAGGAGGGGAGAGGAGCAGAGAGACTGGGGCCTGGGTGAGAGGAGGGGAGAGGAGCAGAGAGACTGGGGTCTGGGTGAGAGGAGGGGAGAGGAGCAGAGAGACTGGGGTCTGGGTGAGAGGAGGGGAGAGGAGCAGAGAGACTGGGGCCTGAGGGGTGAGAGGAGGGGAGAGGAGCAGAGAGACTGGGGCCTGGGTGAGAGGAGGGGAGAGGAGCAGAGAGACTGGGGCCTGGGTGAGAGGAGGGGAGAGGAGCAGAGAGACTGGGGCCTGGGTGAGAGGAGGGGAGAGGAGCAGAGAGACTGGGGTCTGGGTGAGAGGAGGGGAGAGGAGCAGAGAGACTGGGGTCTGGGTGAGAGGAGGGGAGAGGAGCAGAGAGACTGGGGCCTGAGGGGTGAGAGGAGGGGAGAGGAGCAGAGAGACTGGGGCCTGGGTGAGAGGAGGGGAGAGGAGCAGAGAGACTGGGGCCTGGGTGAGAGGAGGGGAGAGGAGCAGAGAGACTGGGCCCTGAGGGGTGAGAGGAGGGGAGAGGAGCAGAGAGACTGGGGTCTAGGGGAGAGGAGCAGAGAGACTGGGGCCTGGGTGAGAGGGGTCAGACTAAACAGAACAAGACTAAAACAATACAAGGAACAACAATATGTACAAAGATATTCAGTGAGGACTAAGTCCAGTGCAAATTTAGCATTTTAATCTAAAATCTAAAGTATAAATATGTCTGTATGAATGTATGTGTGGGCATATGAGGGCTGGGTCCAGTGGGGGGGGGGTAGGGGTGGGGAGGGTAGGGGGGCAGGGGGATGTTCAGAGGGGGAGTCGGGCCTCGTTGACGAGGCTGGAGGCCGTGGGGAAGAAGCTCCGTTTGTGGCGTACAGTTCTTGTCGTGATGGCCCGCAACGGGGAGCGGTGCAGAGAGACTGGGGCCTGGGTGAGAGGGGTGGGCCATAATCTTCCTGGCCCGCTTCAGGGCCCTGGAGTCATGCAGGGAGGGAAGGCAGGTTGCAGCCGATCACTCTCTCCGCAGAGCGTATGACATGCCACAGGTTGGACCTCTTGCAGTGGCAGTGGGAAACCAGGTGGTGATGGAGAAGGTGAGGATGGACTCAATGATGGAGGTGTAGAAGAGAACCATCACGAGGCATGTTGAATTTCTTCAGCTGCCGCAGGAAGAACAGCCTCTGCTGGGCCTTCTTGGTCAGGGAGCTGATGTTCAGATCCCACTTGAGGTCCCGGGAGATGATGGTTCCCAGGAAGCGGAAGTTGTGTAGGGTGATGGGGGGAGGGGGGGCTGGGCTCTTTCTGAAGTCTACAACCATCTCCACTGTTTTTAGAGAGTTTAGCTCCAGGTTGTTACCACCGCACCAGGTCAGCAGTCTGTCGATCTCCCTCCTATAGGCAGACTCGTCACCCCCAGAGATGAGTCCGATGAGGGTGGTGTCATCTGCGAACTTCAGGAGCTTGACAGACTCGTGGCTGGAGGTGCAGCTGTTTGTGTACAGGGAGAAGAGTAGGGGAGAAAGAAGGCAGCCTTGTGGGGAGCCTGTGCTGGTGGACCTGGAGCCAGAGATGGTTTTGCCCAGCTTCACATGCTGTTTCCTGTTGGTGGGGTTGATGGGTGTGGGGGGGGGGGGAGTCCGTTCTGTTTAGAATCTGCAGTAAAACTCGTTCAGGTCGTTGGCAAGGCGTGAATCACCAGATGAATGGGGGGACTTCGGTTTGTAGTTAGTGATCTGTCGGAGGCCTTTCCAGACAGAGGATAATTAGCCATCTGAGAACTACGAGTAGCGTCGTCTGGCCTCCTTGATGGCCTTGCAGCAGTGTATGTACTTGCAGTACTTGGCCTCCTTAAATCGGGTTTCTGAGTTTTACTGAGAAACAGGGTTTGTCATTATTGTAATTAACTCTGGACCGAGAAGGTACACAAACATTCTCACAGTAACTAGTGAATGACGTCACAATGTCTGCGTACATATCTAGATCATCTAGATTTTCTCCTGGGCCTTGCTAGTCCACAACTTGAAAGACCTGACCACAGGCTTAGAGAGTTTTAGTTTCTGCCTGTATTTCGGTATCAAGTGGACGATGTCCTGGTCAGAGGGACCTAGCGCAGCTCGGGAGGCGGCGTGGGAGGCGTTGTTGAGGGTCGTGTAGCAGTGGTCTGAAGTGCGTTCCCCTCTGGTTGCGCATTTAATCTTCTGCCGATATTTCGGGAGGTCGCGGCTGAGGTTCGCTGTGTTGAAGTCGCCGAGGACGACAACAAATGAACAGGGTTTCCAGCGACGGGCAGCAATGCTGATAAATGTTCAATACATTTAGATTTCATTTAGAGTTCATTTAGTTATGTCTTGTTTATACTAGTTTAGTTTAGTTAGTTGTTATTTAGTTTTTAGCTTTAGGTATTAGTATATTTGTGTGTGCATTTATTCCCCCTGTGTCAACTGTTGCACCTTAATTTCCCTCGGGATAAATAAAGTAATCTGAATCTGAATCTGAATCTGAATAAATCACGGTCACGTCCGTACACCAAGATTCATTCACCAAGAAGCAGACCGTCCACCCTGCTTCCTCCGCTCAGCGAAGCGACACGGTCCGCTGGAAAAGTTTAAACCCTTCGAGCTGAAGAGTGAAATCAGGTATCGATTCCCTCAGCCGAAATGAAAAGAACGAAAAAGAACCGAGGATGAAGAAAAGTCACTATTTCTCGCCACCATAAGTATTAGTTCATCCATTTTGGCGCGCTTACCCCGTCTGTGACGGATCCAAGTTTTGGCATGAAAGGCAAAGGCTGTGGTTCCTCTGATATATCCAGTAAATCGGTAGAAAAAGTTAGAAAGTCGGGGATTAAATCCGCAGTTGTGGATCCCCTTATGTTAACTAACTCCTCTCTGCTGTAGGTTTTGCCGTGCCGTGCAGCGGAACACCACATCTTACCACTACCGTTGTGTTATATTATGATACCTGATGTTATGATGTCTGATGTTATGATGTCTGATGTTATGATGTCTGATGTTATGATGTCTGATTTTATTTGCGGTGTTTGGGGAGAGAAGACAAGATGAGACCAGAGTGTTCAGACGAGCATCAGACATTTGGAAGCTGCTGATTTGTCGATTCTTAGCCGCTTTGTGATGCTGGAGTGTGGGTGTGTGGGTGACACCCAGCTGCTCCCTTGATGGGCACACACACTCACACTCACACTCACACACACACGCACACGCACACACACACACACACACACACACACACACACACACACACACACACACAGCCCCACACTTTTTTTGATGCAGGTCGTCTCTGCCTCCTCCTCCTCCTCTGTCACCATGGCAACGTCCTAAATCTACAGCTGCTGCCAGAGATGGACAAGGTCCGGTTCCACCGGGGAACCGGGTACCTTGTATAAAACTGTGAAAATTAGAGAAGTGTGTCGACTGAAGTGAGAGAGAGGGAGAGGTTCTTCCAGAACACGTCATGAAGAAGAGGAACAGCTCACAGCTGCTGCTGTTCAACTGAAGTTCCTGAATGTTTTAGTGATAACACGTAGGACTTTACCATAGACAATCATTTTGTTATTTCATTTGTCTTTGTGACGGTATCAAATTAAAATAACAATGAATAATATCTAACTAAATAATAAAGATAGAAATCAAACAGGAATAAATCAGTAAGTCAGTCATGGTGTAACCTCCTGGTTGATGGACCATCAGGGATCCACAGCATGCTGGTGGGTCAGAAAAACCCAGAGGACTGAGGACCTAAAGGAGATCAGGTCAGAGACCCAGAGGACTGAGGACCTAAAGGAGATCAGGTCAGAGACCCAGGGGACTGAGGACCTAAAGGAGATCAGGTCAGAGACCCAGAGGACTGAGGACCTAAAGGAGATCAGGTCAGAGAGACCCAGAGGACTGAGGACCTAAAGGAGATCGGGTCAGAGACCCAGAGGACTGAGGACCTAAAGGAGATCAGGTCAGAGACCCAGAGGACTGAGGACCTAAAGGAGATCAGGTCAGAGAGACCCAGAGGACAGAGGACCTAAAGGAGATCAGGTCAGAGACCCAGAGGACTAAGGACCTAAAGGAGATCAGGTCAGAGACCCAGAGGACTGAGGACCTGAAGGAGATCAGGTAAGAGAAATCCAGAACTGAGGACCTAAAGGAGATCAGGTCAGAGAGACCCAGAGGACTGAGGACCTAAAGGAGATCAGGTCAGAGAGACCCAGAGGACTGAGGACCTAAAGGAGATCAGGTCAGAGAGACCCAGAGGACTGAGGACCTAAAGGAGATCAGGTCAGAAAGACCCAGAGGAACAAGGACCTAAAGGAGATCAGGTCAGAGACCCAGAGGACGTAAAGGAGATGGGGTCTGAAACACAACAGAAGGACTCTAAACAACGAAAGACCATTCCGACCCATCCCAAGATTTTGAAAATAATTTAACAATAACCATCATATTTTGTATAATTATTGCAACAATTATTGTAATAGTTTTGGATAAAATCCAGAGATTTTCCTATTAGGTTTTGTCTTCGGCAAAACAGAAACGCTGAACAGAAAATGAGAAAAGATGTATTCTGAAAAGACAGGAAAACAGCGAAGCCAAAACAGATTATTTGACTCAATATAGTCTGCGATTGTCCCGTTAATGTCAGTAATCCACAGAGAGGGATCGTGATGATGATAATTATGGAACATTATTTGGCTGCTCTGCTATCGCTCGATCACAGAATAAATCCTGTCAGAAACACAAAGAGATGTGCTACGAGAACGGCTTCATCTGACTGTATCTCTGACTGTGTCTTACCTATCATATCTAACTATGTCTTATGGTCTGTAACTGTGTCTGTCTTAAGGTCTGTAACTGTGTCTGTCTAAAGGTCTGTAACTGTATCTCTAACTATGTTTGTCTTATTGTCTGTAACTCTATCTGTCTTATGGTCTGTGACTGTATCTCTAACTGTGTCTTATCTATCATTTCTAACTGTGTCTGTCTTATGGTCTGTAACTGTATCTCTAAGTGTGTCTTGTCTATCAAATTGAACTGTGACTGTCTTATGGTCTGTATCTGTGTCTGTCTTAAGGTCTGTAACTGTATCTCTAACTGTGTCTGTCTTATCTACCATATTAAACTATCGGTCTTATGGGTTGTAACTATCTGTCTTTTCTATCCTATCTAACTGTTTCTCTAACTGTATCTGTCTTACTGACTGTATTTGTTTTAAATCATCAACCCCTGACCAGTATATTCCTTGAAGGTTAGTTCTTCTAGTTCTAGTTACTTCTCCAAGGTGTCAGGGAAGGATCCTACAGTTGAGGTGACGTTCAGCGTGAAGCTGACGTTACCGTCACAACGAGTGATTGAATGAACTCTGATCTCTCCAGGAGATTCGTAGAAAGCCACACTTCCAGACCGAAGGACAGCAGCGCCCTCTTCTGGCAGCATTTTAGAACACACACACGCACACAATTCACTCACTAGCGCCTTCTACAGTACAAGACAGAGATGACTCACTAGCGCCCTCTACAGGACAAGACAGAGATGACTCACTAGCGCCCTCTACAGGACAAGACAGAGATGACTCACTAGCGCCCTCTACAGGACAAGACAGAGATGACTCACTAGCGCCCTCTACAGGACAAGACAGAGATGACTCACTAGCGCCCTCTACAGGACAAGACAGAGATGACTCACTAGCGCCCTCTACAGGACAAGACAGAGATGACTCATTAGCGCCCTCTACAGGACAAGACAGAGACGACTCACTAGCGTCCCCTACAGGACAAGACAGAGATGACTCACTAGCGCCCTCTACAGGACAATACAGAGATGACTCACTAGCGCCCTCTACAGGACAAGACAGAGATGACT
Source organism: Muraenolepis orangiensis (assembly GCA_027704905.1). Taxonomy (NCBI): domain Eukaryota; kingdom Metazoa; phylum Chordata; class Actinopteri; order Gadiformes; family Muraenolepididae; genus Muraenolepis; species Muraenolepis orangiensis. Next base: position 2,982,621 of record CM051018.1, read on the forward strand.
CACTAGCGCCCTCTACAGGACAAGACAGAGATGACTCACTAGCGCCCTCTACAGGACAAGACAGAGACGACTCACTAGCGCCCTCTACAGGACAAGACAGAGATGACTCACTAGTGCCCTCTACAGGACAAGACAGAGATGACTCACTAGCGCCCTCTACAGGACAAGACAGAGATGACTCACTAGCGCCCTCTACAGGACAAGACAGAGATGACTCACTAGCGCCCTCTACAGGACAAGACAGAGATGACTCACTAGCGCCCTCTACAGGACAAGACAGAGATGACTCACTAGCGCCCTCTACAGGACAAGACAGAGACGACTCACTCGCGCCCTCTACTGGACATATAACGGCACTGCGTCCATTTAAGGTGGACTGAAACAGTTGAATAAAGATCTGTCTTTTGTTATCTTGTTATGTTTGAGTGCGATGCAGATGAAGGCCATCTTTTACTGTCACACATTTTATTGTAATATTTTTTAATTTTTTATGTTATGTTGTCATACATTTTATTGTCTTTTATTGTTGTATATTTATTTGTCGTATATTTAATTGTAATTTATTTAATTGTAATTTATTTTATTGTCATGTTTTATTGAAATATGTTTTATTGTCGTTTCTATTGTATTGTCATGCTGTGTTTCCTTTTGGCTGCACGGTGTGACGCCATGATGACGTCATCTCCAACCACAGCAGTAAAGACTAGAAAATATATGCTAATGATATGTTTAATTTGTACTAAAATGTCTAATGTTGATATAACTGCATACCCCTGCTCACTACCTGTTGATACTTGTATACTTACCTGTATAATATAAATACATATATCTTATACGTACTCAATAAGTGATTTTATACCTGTTATACTGTACTTAATTAAAATACATTTGAATCTAATCGAATCGAATTGATTAGAAATCGTTGACGTCACTCCTTTGGTAAGCGTACAGGATAGAAGCCTCGTCAGAGGGACACTATTTAACAATACAATACTTTTAATAATACTGTTAATAATACTGTTAATAATACTGTTAAAAATACTGTTAATAATACTGTTAATAATACTGTTAAAAATACTGTTAATAATACTGTTAATAATACTGTTAACAATACTGTTAATAATACTGTTAACAATACTGTTAAATAATACTGTTAAATAATACTGTTAATTGTGTCCCGATCAGGTGATCAGTTGATCATATTTTCCAACAGCCAACGTGACGCAGACAGCATGACGTTACGAAACACACAGTAGGGCCCACCCTAAGTGTGTGTGTGTGTGTGTGTGTGTGTGTGTGTGTGTGTGTGTGTGTGTGTGTGGTGTGTGTGTGTGTGTGTGTGTGTGTGTGTGTGTGTGTGTGGTGTGTGTGTGTGTGTGTGTGTGTGTGTGTGTGTGTGTGTGTGTGTGTGTGTGTGTGTGTGTGTGTGTGTGTGCGTGTGTGTGGTGTGTGTGTGTGTGCGTGTGTGTTTCCCGTAGTGGGCGGGCCGCTGAGCCCACAGAGGAACAACTTAAGAATCCTTGACGCCTAAAAGTCGACGGACTGACGCGCACCAGGAAGCCGCTCCTGAGAGGATACCGTCCGTGAAGTAAGCACCAAACCCTCCTTCTAAATCCACTCGTGATTATCGATCTGCGAACACCAGAACGTTATAACATTATAACATTATAACATTCTAACGTTATATCCTGTAGTTTGATGATCGGCGGTCCGATCCGTCCGCGGGTTCGAGTCCGGGCTGCGTCGTCGTTGTTTTTCTCCCCGCTTATAAATAACCGAGTGTTTAGGACCTTAGATCATCGGCCTTTGGCCCAGCGGGGGTCTGTCCTAGGAGACGAGGATACGAGGAGGCCTCTCCTCGTCTCCTAGGACAGACCACTATAGTGCTCGATTCAAGGAGACTCAAACCGAACCACCACGTATCTTGAATAGGATCCAAGTCGGAACAGTCGAGTAAGAGAGAGTCCTGATGTCATCAGCGTTCACTGTCATTCAGGTTCACTAAAGCGAAACGAATCGAAGTGCACAGTAATATACCAGTGTGCACAGTAATATACCATGTACAGTGGTTAGATAGGACGTTAAAACAGTCTGCTAGGTATAACAACAGTCTAACAGTCTAGTAGGTATAAAAACAGTCTGCTAGGTATAAAAACAGGTGTGTATACAGTATGTTTATGTACAGAGATAGAGTAGTATACTATGGTAGCCATACTACTGGCCAGAGGTATAACTTAGAGATATGTGCATGTATTATTATGTATATTAATAATAATAATAATAATAATAATAATATATGTTTTATAATAACCATTTATAAAAACATTGATGATATATATATATATAGTATAAGTATAGAACATATAAGTGTGTTATTAAGTGTGTTATTAAGTATGTTATAAATAACGTTATTTAGTATGTCAGTGGCTTTTCAACCAGTGTGTCTATACTTATTTCCTATTTAAATGTAACGTTAGTTAAGTTAACGTTTGTTCAATTAACGTTAGTAAGTAAGTAAGTCACTTTAAGTAATCCAATTAGATTGTCATATAAATAACCTCCAAGTCAGTTTAGACCAAACGTGTTACTGGTAAACATTCCCTGGTGTAAACGGTGTGTTGTGGAATATAGTGTTTATGTTTGGTTTCCATGATTCCAAATAATAATGGTAATAATAATAATAATAATAACAATAATAACAATGGTAATTATAATAATAGGCTGATGGTTATTCATTCATTAATGGGAGGGGTCAAGTCGTGGTTCCGGTGTCCTGCCTCACTCTGATTGGAAAAATATACAATGGACACACCTTAACCTGTAGTTGTTGATTACCTTATTACTTAGTCTGAATGGTATTTTCTCTCCCTCTCAATTCCTAAAATATCGTCATGTCATGTGCTTCATGACATTTATGACTATTATACATGATCTAATACGTAGGGTTGCTTGTTGGCTGTAGAAAACGTTTGCCTTGACAGTTTGTGTACCGTTCCCCTGGTCTACCGGACTAGCCAGAACAACCACCTGGAACCTCCTTCTGCATTCTGGAATGTTCCTCAGGGTCTCCGAGGAGACTTAGACTCAACCTCGGATCGGAAACAAAGACCAACATTGAGTTTACTATGTGAGGGTGTGTTTTCAACTCTGACGTTGCCGAGGCAACACTTTCAAAGTCGATAAACAAGCTGACTAGTATGGAACTCATGTTCATTCATACTTTCAACAAACTCCTAAAGAATAAAGAAAGAATAAAGATGGCGTTTGGTGGATGCTTTTCTCCTGGTGTCTTAGTGCAAAACTTGATCCTTCAAAAAGTTTCTAAAAGGATTCTTTAGCATATAACACATATTTTGCAATACTTCACAATGTTACTAACATATTTGCATAAAACTTGATGGGGGTTTAGGTGAATGCCAATTACGATGTAAGAACATTTTAGGGAAATATTGGGATACCAATCCAGCAGATCCCGGAGTTTTTTGAAGGATTCTTTAGCATTGGGAGATAGGGCAAAAGAGGAATTGTTAGGCATAATCATAATCATGATGTCATTCATTCATCTATCCTTAATGTTTCAATCTTCCTTCACTAGACCTAAGAAACCATGAGCTACCCTGGATATCCACAGCAGGCCGGGGGCTACCCTCCACAGCCCGGGATGTACCCTCCTCAAGCTGGAGGCTATCCTCCCCAAGCTGGAGGCTACCCACCACAAGCTGGAGGCTACCCACCACAAGCTGGAGGCTACCCACCCCAAGCTGGAGGCTACCCACCCCAAGCTGGAGGCTACCCACCTCAAGCTGGAGGCTACCCACCTCAAGCTGGAGGCTACCCACCCCAGGCTGGGGGTTACCCACCCCAGGGTGCAGGCGGGTACCCTGCCATGCCACCAGCAGGTAAAAGAACACATATTTACCTCTGTCCAACACTGTTTGTTTGTTTGTTTGTCTGTTAGCAAGAGGACTCATAAAGTTATGTACAGAATTGGATCGGGAGATCAGGATTCAGGATTATTTTGCATTGGGAGATAATTGGGAGAGAGGATAAAATTGACATATTGTGTAATATTTCACAAAGCTGCGAACATATTTCCATAACACTTGGTGAAGGTTTAGGTAGAATGGCAATTACATTAAATTAGCCTCAGAAATAATAGGACGAAGGGGACTTTTTGGTGTGGTGGAGGTTTGGACTCGACTGAGGGCCTTCTAGTTTTAAAATGGTCTCTGGTGGACGGTTGAGGGAAATGCACTTACATTTTGGGTGAATAGACAATAGAGAATTTGGAAGTGAGAGTGATGACACGATACTGAGGCATGGCCTCTATTAGAGGCAGAGAGCCGTGATCCCGAGGTTTGTGTTAGGCTGTCATTGTGGGGAAACTAAGGAAGCAGGGTTGACTTAGTACTCTCTCTCTGTGTCCGGTTCTCTCTCTCTCACCTACTTGTTAAACCAAGTAGGGTCGTGAGAGACACACAGAGTTCACTGACAACAGTCTGTCAAAAGAACCTCTGAACTTGTGTGATTCAGTGGCGTCCCTATGGATACCCACAGGGGACACAGTGCGGTCACCTTCACCCGTACCTCTTCTCTTGTGCAGGCAGCTGGGGAGGAGGGCCTACCGGGGGATACCCCGCCATGGGTCTCGACAACATGTCCGGGTACGGTCCGGCCATGGTGAGTTTACCACACAGCCATCCTCCAAATGATATGAATCTGTGGTTCTCAACCGGTGGGTGGCAGAGCAGACACCAAACCAGCCCATGAATTAACTAATGTGTTAATTGACTAATTAAACATACTAGTTCATTGAGTTTAGCCCCAACTGTCGCATCTTTTTATTTGATGAATGTTTTTGATAGTACATGAACGCACTGTTGATTACTGTCATTTTGGTAAATCAATATAGTAACATGTTTTGGGTCCTGACATGTGGGTCCTGAATCTAAATGAATATATGTGATGTTTCACATCAGATCTTCCGCTGTAGTAATTGTGTGTGAAAGTGTGTCCACGGGAAGACGTTTCTCCACGTTTTGCATCATGAATCCCAGCAGCCTTCTGTATCCATGACTCTCCCCTTGTGTGTTGCATGAGAAAACACTTACCCTACTGCAGCGCCCTTACTTTCCTATTTTACTTTCAACATTCTGTTTCCACTTTCCTTCTTCTGTGTTGCACCATCACCACCACCACCACCACACCACCACCACCACCACCACCACACCACCATCACCACCATCATCAAACTGAAAACATGGCCACACTTTGTATTGGATGCGACGTCTCTAGCTGATCTGGTCCTCTTCCCGATAGTCAGCATCTTTTAACTTTAGTGTCTCGTCTGGAGGAAAAACCTCCTTTTTGAACTATTGTTCATGTGGTTATGAAGATGCTACCATGTTGTAATGAAACATGGCAGTTGTAATCTTGGCATAGAAAATCGCACGCAGTTTCTGTGCAAGTTCAATCTTGAAGTTAAAGTAATGGAGCTTCTTTGTATCTGGAAAGTTTGCCAAACCAACACCTTTAACCCACTATTATCCAGCAGTCCCCCCCCCCCGTGTGTCAAGCAAGCAAATGCTGCAAAACGCAGATAACAGGAGATTCCTCACACATTGTAGACCCACTTCATCTGGATTATCCACAGACAAACAGCAGACCAATCCAAACAAGGTGTGGCGCTAAACCCTCGCATGCCAATACGTGTCCCTTTGTGCTTCCTCTGTGCTTCCTCTTCCATCTCTCTTCCCAACGCAGGCTAACCTGATCTCCTCGCCTATGGGGGGTTACCCTCCTAACCCGCCCGCCTTCTCCCACGCCCCCGGGGCTCCCGGGATGTGCTACGGCACGCCCCCCTCTAACCATCAGCTGTATGGCCTGTACCCGCAGCCAGGTGGACCCGCCCAGCAGCACCCCCAGGGATACCCCGGGCAGCCCATGCCCGGGTACGGGGGAGCCCCCCAGGCCCCTAACAACCAGCCCATGCCCGGGTACGGGGGAGGCCCCCAGGCCATGCCCTCCTACCCTAAGGTCCCGTCGCCCAACCCATCCGTGCCCGGCTACGGGGGAGGGGCCATGCCAGGAGCACCTGCCATGAAGGTAAGAGCCGTTTAAAGAGAGACCGTTAGAAAGAGACCATTAGAGAGAGAGGCCATTAAAGAAAATATATTAAAGAGAGTCCATTTGAGAGAGACCATTACAGAGAGACCGTTAGAGAGAGACCGTTAAAGAGAATCCTTTAAAGAGAGTACCTTACAGAGACTGTTGAAAAGAGATCGTTAGAGAGAGACCATTGAAGAGAGACCGTTGAGGAGAGTCCGGTAGAGAAAGTCCATTAGAGAGAGTCTGTTAGAGCGAGACCGTTGGAGAGAGACCGTTGGAGAGAGACTGTTAAAGAGTCCGTTAAAGAGACCTTTAAAGAGAGTCAGTAAGAGAGAGACCATTAGAGAGAGAGACCGTTAAAGAGAGACCATGTGAGAGAGAGTCTGTTAAAAAGAGACCGTTAGAGGGAGTCCGTTAAAAAGAGAGATTGTTAGGGAGAGACCCTTAGAGAGAGACCGTTGGAGAGAGACTGTTAAAGAGAGTCTGTTAAAGAGAGACCGTTAGAGAGAGACCGGTAAAAAGAGATCATTAGGAGCTGGGTTGAGTAAAGCCAAGCTGAGTTTATACCCTGAGGGGTGTGATACCCTGAGGGGTGTGATACCCTGAGGGGGTGTGATACCCTGAGGGGTGTGATACCCTGAGGGGGGTGATACCCTGAGGGGTGTGATACCCTGAGGGGTGTGATACCCTGAGGTGTGATACCCTGAGGGGTGTGATACCCTGAGGTGTGTGATACCCTGAGGGGTGATACCCTGAGGGTGTGATACCCTGAGGGTGTGATACCCTGAGGGGTGTGATACCCTGAGGGGTGTGATACCCTGAGGGGTGTGATACCCTGAGGGTGTGATACCATGAGGGGTGTGATACCATGAGGGGTGTGATACCCTGAGGGGTGTGATACCCTGAGGGGTGTGTCTCCATGGTGCTCTGATGTGTGGTAGTAACAGGTCTGTATGGTTCTCCTAGAAGGGATTCAGGGGGTCCCTCAAAGACTTCCCTGGTGCCGACCCCCTGAGGGACGCCGAGGTCCTCCGGAAGGCCATGAAAGGATTTGGTAAGTAAAGGATTCTAAATGTTTTGTATTTTAGTCACGTGGTCCACCAACCTGTCCATGAAGCCTCAACATCCCATAAACAAGGGAACACCGTTGGATGTTGTGTTCTCTCTGTCCCCTGACCCGGAGTGTTCTCAGAGTGTGTTGTTGTTGACGGTGTGTTGTTGTGGTGTCCAGGGACGGATGAACAGGCCATCGTCGAGCTGCTGGGGAGTCGGTCCACCAAGCAGAGGGTTCCCATCCTCAAGTCCTTCAAGACGGCCTACGGGAAGGTGAGTCCTGGAGCAGCAGAAGGGAATATTACAGCTGATCAAATGTTTCACTCCTAATACCCATTCTGATCCATGAACTTTGAGTATCGGCTGAGGGTCACGTGACTCGGAGGTCCTTTATAACCCGAGGGTCACGTGACTCGGAGGTCCTTTATAACCCGAGGGTCACGTGACTCGGAGGTCCTTTATAACCGAGGGTCCGTGACCGGGTCTTTATAACCCGAGGGTCACGTGACTCAGAGGTCCTTTATAACCTGAGGCTGTTGGCTTCAGACAGCAGACTGTTAAGATAACAACACTCATCACCTGCTCCCTGGAGCTACTCTACCACCACTAGTTTGTTGTGATAGTAGTAGTAGTAGTAGTGGTGGTGGTGGTGGTGGTGGTGGTGGTTCAGCATGCCTTTATTGTAATTGCACAATACACAACTTGTGAGTAGCTCACTCTTTACACACATAACAGCAATTGAAAAATAAAAATGTTTAAAATAAACTAAACTAAATAAAAAAGGTTGTTATTATATTGTTGTATATTGTTATTATATATATAATTATGATGTGCAACGTCCCCAGGACCTGATCGAAGATTATTATTATATATTATAATTGTATTATATGATGTGCTACTTCTGTAGGACCTGATCAAGGACCTCCACTCTGAGCTGTCTGGAGACTTCCGGAAGCTGGTGATGGCCATGATGAAGTCTCCGGCAGAGCTGGATGCCTTCGAACTCTACAGCGCTATCAAGGTTAGCGTTAGCAATGCTGCGTACGCCGTTTACCTTTAGCTGCGTCACACAACGCTAAAGACAGAAGCAACACCAAATTTACAGATAGCTCAGTCCCTTTTAATTACATCTGAATTATATCTGAATTAATCATTAGTCATTTTTGTCTGAATTCACTTTCATTTGCTTTGAATAAAAGCTTCTGTTAAATGACTTTAATAGGAAATATACTGGAATATTCTCTCCTTCTACATCCACTGTTCTTTCAAATCTCTGGTCCACAGTGATGACTTTAACCACTCAGTTTACACCGGTTTGTATTTCCTGTTCACTGGTCTCTCTTTAGAGTGTCTCCATAAGGTCCATAAAGTCCCTAACCATTATCTGAAGCTAAGACAACCTTCAGTTATGTTAATAAATGAATAATATTGATCTTAATAACCATACACAGGGCGCTGGGACGGACGAGGCGTGTCTGATAGAGATCTTGTCTTCTCGCTCCAACGCTGAGATCAAAGAAATCAGCAGGATTTATAAACTGGGTGAGTCTGACTATCAGTACCCTTACTCTCTGTTGTTCTACCTCAGTATCACAAGGTTCTGTATTATTATAGTTCCTCATGTGTTACCTCAGTATCAGAAGGTTCTATATTAATATAGTTCCTCATGTTGTACCTCAGTATCACAAGGTTCTGTATTATTATAGTTCCTCATGTGTTGCCTCATAGTATCAGAAGGTTCTATATTAATCCTCATGTTCTACCTCAGTATCAGAAGGTTCTGTATTAATATTCTTCCTCATGTTATAGAGAATAAGAAGTCTTTGGAGGACCACATTAAAGGAGACACCTCAGGCCACTTCCGCCGGCTGCTGATCTCACTGTCACAGGTAGGACCTGTGGTCTCCTTGGTCCCCTGTATGAACACCTGTGGTCTCTTTGGTCCACCGTATGAACACCTGTGGTCTCCTTGGTCCACCGTATGAACACCTGTGGTCTCCTTGGTCCCCTGTATGAACACCTGTGGTCTCCTTGGTCCACCGTATGAACACCTGTGGTCTCCTTGGTCCCCTGTATGAAGACCTGTGGTCTCCTTGGTCCCCTGTATGAAGACCTGTGGTCTCCTTGGTCCCCTGTATGAAGACCTGTGGTCTCCTTGGTCCCCTGTATGAAGACCCCTGGTGGTCTATGAACGGCTGGCCGTTGGGAGTCGCTGGTCCGGCCCAATCGTCCAGCCAGCTATGAAACGATTTCTTAAATGTCTTCAGTATTAGATTCAGAGGAGAGGGTAACTGAACCCTTCCTCTAGAGCCAGTTAGGGTTAGGCTGTCTTGCTCAAGGACACCTCGACAGCTTTTTGCCAATAAAGAACCCTATAACTCCTGCTAGGAGGAGCCGGGGATGGAACCAGCAACCCTCCTGAGGTCTGTACCATACTGAGTGTCAACCTCTTCTTCTTCTTCTGTTGTCAGGGAAACCGCGACGAGCGACCCAACGTGGACGTGTCTTTAGCCAAGCAAGACGCTCAGGTACCAATATAACATTACCTATTCATATTATTACATTAGATTATACATAATATGTCAGTAACATGTATATCAGTTATCTCATGTTATCTTATAACATGTAATGTCTATATTATATTATTTTATATCATGTTGTAGGATGTTATGTCATGTTTTGTCATGTCATGTTATGTTTTATCATGTTATATCGCAATGCATTTTATTTGTATTGCAAATCTCAGAGCACTACAAGGGTTAAAACCATAGCAAACAAACACAATACAATTACTAAGAATAGTGAACACAAATATTAACATAAAAAGGTCTTCCTAAATAAAATATATTTTTAGTCTTAAAAGAGTCTGTGGTGCCCTTAAAGTAGGAGGAAGGCCATTCCACAGGCGTGGAGCAGCTGAGCTAACGGCCCGGAGGATGAATCCTGGGCCTGAGGTGCTGTTGGCCGCTGTCTGAGGGTGCGGGTGGCGCTTTGTGGAGTGATGAGTTCTTGTAGACAGGGTAACAGGAGATTGTAGTCGATCCTGAATGAAACCGGAAGCTAGTGCAATGAAAAGAGTCTGTGTTATTTGCTCATGTTTACAAATTTTCATCAGGATCCTGAAATGAACTGCATCTTCTGGATGCTCCTTCCAGGGATCCCAATACAAAGCCCACTGCAGTAGACTAGCCTAGAGGAGATAAAGACATGAACAAGCCTCTCTGCTTCTGACAGGGTTAGAGTAGGGCGGAGTTTGGAAATGTTTTTGAGATGATAGGAGGAGGTTTTACACTGACACCCAAATGAGTGACTGATGAGGAGAGGGGAATGACCTGACCTTTGAAGGTGAGATGAGATATGGGGGATGACTGAACATGATGTGGGGTTCCAACAAGAAGAGCTTCAGTGTTGTAACTGTTGAACTTTGAAGAAGTTGTTGCTCATCCATGCCTTCATCTCCTCAAGTCAAGTGGTGAGGTTGGACATGGCTGCAGAGGGGCTTGGGGCGGTTTTAATGTACAGCTGTGTTTCATCAGCATAACAATGGAAAGACATCCCATGTCTGCTGCTGACACCACCAGGGAAAGCATGTACCTAATGAAGAGGATGTATCTTCCAGGCTCTGTATGCGGCTGGAGAGAACATGGTCGGAACTGACGAGTCCAAGTTCAACGCTATCCTGTGTGCCCGCAGTAAACCACACCTGAGAGCAGGTACATGCAAACACACGCACACACACACACACACACACACACACACACACACACACACACACACACACACACACACACACACACACACACACACACACACACACACACACACACACACACACACACACACACACACACACATTGTATGAAGAAGCTCATGAATCTTCTTGTCTTAAACACACTTGACATAGCATGGATGACCTTTCACTGTGAAGCACCTACAGTGTGTGTGTGTGTGTGTGTGTGTGTGTGTGTGTGTGTGTGTGTGTGTGTGTGTGTGTGTGTGTGTGTGTGTGTGTGTGTGTGTGTGTGTGTGTGTGTGTGTGTGTGTGTGTGTGTGTGTGTGTGTGTGTGTGTGTGTGTGTGTGTGTGTGTGTGTGTGTGTGTGTGTGTGTGTGTGTGTGTGTGTTTAGTGTTCCTGGAGTACCAGCAGATGAGTGGACGGGACATCGAGAAGAGCATCATCCGTGAGATGTCTGGAAACCTGGAGAGTGGCATGTTGGCCGTCGGTAAGATCTCTCTCTCTCTCTCTCTCTCTCTCTCTCTCTCTCTCTCTCTCTCTCTCTCTCACACTCACACTCACACTCACACTCACACTCACACTCACACTCACTCAAGATACAAGATACAAGATATTTATTGGCCATTTGTAACATGTACATAGGAATGCTTACTCCCCATTCCCTCCCACAGTCTACATCTCCTTTAAAACACCATCAAAATATATATATAATAAAATAATATATACAATAAAAATAAACAAAAAAGAGCAGCAAAGTGACTTAAATGACATGTACATGTGTTGAATGTACATGTTTTATAGTTTTTTTACAAAAATCTCTAAAAGCATCAAGTGCCAGTAGGGCAGCAGCATCATGACTACAGAGCAGTCACTGGGATGAGTCCAGAGAGTCCAGAAAAGTATGAAAGTGTAATGTTAATGACATGTTATGAAAGTGAAAGTGAAACTCACCCTCTCTCACACTCACTCACTCTCTCACTCACTCTCTCTCACACTCTCTCTCTCTCTCTCTCTCTCTCTCTCTCTCTCTCTCTCTCTCTCTCTCTCTCTCTCTCTCTCTCTCTCTCTCTCTCTCTCTCTCTCTCTCTCTCTCTCTCTCTCTCTCTCTCTCTCTCTCTCTCTCTCAGACTCACTCACTCTTTCTGTCTCTCCCACCCACTCATTCTCTCTCTCTCTGTCTCTCTCTGGTCTCTCTGTCACTCACTCACTCACTCCCATGACCTCAGAGTGAGTCAGAGCCCCCCCACACATCGGTATGACAGACATGAACACATGAAGACTGTTCCTTCTGTGACGCTAACAACAAAGACAACAAAGAGATTCTCATGCTCCTCACATGTGGACCTGAATGAGTCATGAGAGACACGCCTCAGTGTCTAAATGTGTACTTAAATGTATAAATACTTTTGTGTGTGTTTGTTTTTTCCTCAACATTGCCGTCTCTGCCACAGGGTCATGGTACAGTAGCTCTTTGAACATATGGGTTCATTTTTTGTGTTTTTTATTTTTATATGAAGATTCATCTTCATAGTAAACCTGTGTGTGTGTGTGAGTGTGTGTGTTCTGTTTAGTTCTTTATTCTGTTCTCTTTAAATCCTTCCATCCTCCTGGTCTCCGTGTTGGTTTGGTTTGGTTTGGTTTGAAGTCACTTTCAGGGTTTGAGTTTGGTTTGTTTCCTGGTCATCACCACCTCACCACTGTGCACCGAGGGGTAGGTTCTAACGGTGTGCTGTCTCCTCGTCTCCTCCTCTCTAGTGAAGTGCATTAAGAACACTCCTGGCTACTTCGCTGAGAGGCTCTACAAGGCCATGAAGGTGAGGCTGCCTCCAAGACACAACACACTAATGAGTTTGTGTTTATTTATGAATGTGCGTGTGTATTTATGAATGTGTGTGTGTGTGCATTTATGAATGTGTGTGTGTGTATGTATTACTTTGTGTGTGTGTGTGTGTGTGTGTGTGTGTGTGTATGTATTACCCTAACCCTAACTGCTCCTGACCTGCTGGCTGTCTCCCTGCATGGCTGACTCTGCCGTCGGAGGTTGAATGTGTGTATGAACGGGTGAATGTGTGTATGAATGGGTGAATGTGAGACTTGATATGTTAAGCGCTTTGAGTAACCATTGGTTAGAAAAGCGCTATATAAATGTCCATTTACCATTTACTTTGTGTGTGTGTGTGTGTATTCATGAATTGGTGTGTATGTGTGCGTATTCATGAGTGTGTGTGTGTGTGTGTATTTGTGTGTATGTATTACTGTGTGTGCGTGTGTGTGTATGTATTACTGTGTGTGTGTGTGTGTTCATGAACGTGTGTGTGTGTGTGTATGTATTACTGTGTGTGTGTGTGTGTGTGTGTGTATGTATTACTGTGTGTGTGTATTCATGTGTGTGTGTGTGTGTGTTACTGTGTGTGTGTGTGTGTGTGCGTGTGTGTGTGTGTATGTATTACTGTGTGTGTGTGTGTGTGTGTTCATGAACGTGTGTGTGTGTGTGTGTATGTATTACTGTGTGTGTGTGTGTGTGTGTGTGTATGTATTACTGTGTGTGTGTGTGTATTACTGTGTGTGTGTGTGTGTGTGTGTATGTATTACTGTGTGTGTGTGTGTATGTATTACTGTGTGTGTGTGTGTGTGTGTGTGTGTGTGTGTATGTATTACTGTGTGTGTGTGTGTATTCATGTGTGTATGTGTGTGTGTATGTATTACTGTGTGTGTGTGTGTGTATGTATTACTGTGTGTGTGTGTTCATGAATGTGTGTGTGTTCTCAGGGAGCCGGGACCAAGGACACCACGCTGATCCGGATCATGGTGACCCGCTCTGAGGTGGACATGCTGGACATCCGCCAGGAGTATGTGAAGACCTACGGGAAGTCCCTGTACACACACATCTCTGTGAGTACTAGGGTCATATGTTTACTATTCTACTTTATATTGTATTGGTTTAGCAGGGAGACACGTGTTGAGACTACAAGATGATACATGCTGGATTGTATATATGTATTATTATATGTATTACTGTACTTTATGCTATATTGTTATATATATATATATTGTTTTTTGTTTTTTTAGGGAGACACGTCTGGAGACTACAAGAAGCTTCTCTTGAAGCTGTGTGGAGGGAGCGACTAGGAACCAGAAGCATGTTGTCCTGTTCCTCGTCTGTCATGGTCTACAAACACAAGAAGATGTTCTCTCTCGCTTGTGTAATATCTATCATGCTTCATATTTCTATCAAATGTCCCTTCAGGTTAGATTTATATAAAACGTATAGTACAGGGCATTTAAAAGCTATATATTTTTTAAAAGGATACCGTGTCATATTTTGAATTGTGCCAATATCGCCCGAGCTTGTTTATCCACCTGTATGTTTTTATATTCAGCGAGTAGTCTGCAGTCCAGCGACGGGTGAACACCAAAGATAAACCTATTAGCCATGTGGTAGGCTCCGCCTCCGCTCTCACGCTTCACTTTGCTTCAGTTCACGTTTGGCTTCTCATCCATTTTTATCCTCTGCATGTTCCTGTTTAACCCTAAAGAGACATCCACAGCACAATCAACCACTAGGGCGTGTTTGTGTTCAGGGCTCAGTCAATAAAGACTACCAATACACAGTGGGGATGGAGTCTTACCTCGCTCTCACATGCTAATCAACTACAGTACACGCAAACATACTTGAGAGAAAGAGTTAAAGAGTTAAAGAGAGAAGGATGCTGCTGTTGACTCAGATCGTCTTTACAGGCAGGAATCTCAAACTTCAGGAAGAGCCCTCAAAGTTAACATAACTTCTGGAACTATGACATCACTGGTCATGTGATTCTTACCTTATTGTTCACATATATGAATGTGGCAAAACCAGAGTGATTTATAGTGTTGTGCAGCTGCCATGTAATAACGTGTGTATAACTTCGTACTATAAACGATAATATGGATGCTGGATGCAATGGACTCACATTCACACAACATTGTATGAAGGGTTTGTTTTGTTGCCATCCTGCAGTTTTCACCATCCGCCTCTAGAGGGCAGTAAAAGCCCCTTTAACGCCAAGCACACAGACCATAATACAAATCCATTGATAGACGTCGCAAACTAAATGTTTAAAGTCCTGCACTCCGTGTGAACACGTGGCCGCTGAATTATGTTGATAACAGAATATTTGATAACCTTTAAAATACAATAACAATGTTCTTTATCTATAGGATTCCGCAACGCATACAATTTCAATATTTGAAGGGTTATATGTGGACTTATGTCTGTTATATTTGTTCTATATTTGCACTAAATGAAACACCATTGATAATCTTTGATAACCGATCGATAGCAGAGGACCGGGAGGTGTGGTAGCACCTACAGGATATGGAGGCAGTTGCCATGGCAACGCCTCTATATATCTTATACATGTTATTTATAAGATATATAGATGTTATATATACAAGATATGTAACATCTATATATATTATGTGTTACTTAAGATATGTCGATGTTATATATTAGATTTATAGATGTTAAAAATGATATGTTATATATGATATTTAGATGACTTGTATGAGATATATAGATTTGACATATAAGCTATATATTCATGTTATTTATAATATCTATATATGTTATATATAACATATCTAGATGTTTTATAAAGGATATATAACGTTATATAACGTTATATCTTAACACACAACAATATGCTCTTAAGAGTTCATTAAATAATGTAAGATAGACATAAGGTATGATATAGTGTTTTCCCCTCATATTAAAATATAAATCAATTAAAATGTGTTTTCTCTATTAAGCCCCGCCCCCCCTCCCCACGTGTCCTCCCATTGAAAAAGAGGGCGTGTCTCCGCTCAGCCCCGCCCTCTTTTGACCATATTTGGTCATCGAGGGCCGTTGAGTGACAGCGGGCAGCAGCTGCTGAAGACATGGCGGAGGGTTCGGCTTCTCGGAGCCTCGGGTCCGGGTCCGGAGGGGACTGATAAGAGTTCGGCTCCTCGGTACCGACCGGATGGTTCTTTACGACACATGAACATCCGGTGGAAGAATCCGATCCCTTCCGACCTGCGAGGCGTCCGGAAGATGGAGAGCCGGGTCCTGGTCCCTCTGGACTCCCTCTGGGCTTCTTCTGTTCGGAACCACAACCCGCAGTCCCCCCCGAGGACCAGTCCCGTGTCCGAGGAGTAGGACCCCGTGTGGTCCTCCGGACGGTCCCAACTCAGCAGGTTCGGACCGTCCGGACTCCATCTGGGCTTCTTCTGTTCTCCACCAGAACCAGGACCAGAACCAGAACCCGAACCCGCAGCCCCCCTGAGGACCAGTACCGTGTCAGAGGACTCAGACCCCGTGTGGTCCTCCTCGTACCTCCGGACGGTCCGCAGCAGCAGCAGCAGCGATGGAGCCGAAGCACAAAGACGTGCTGGACCGGTGCCACCAGAACCTTCTGGACTCGGTGTCGGACGCGGACCGCCTGGTGGACCTGCTGGTCCTGTCGGGCACCCTGAGCCCCACCGAGAGGTTCGAGCTGGAGCAGAACTGCGCGTCCGGCGCCGAGAAGGTGGACCTGCTGCTGAAGATGCTGATGAACCACAAGGAGCGGGACCACTTCCTGGACCTGTGCGGGGCCCTGGAGACCTCGGACCCGGACCTGCACTCCGCTCTGTTCAGACCAACCAACGGAGGAGAAGGAGAAGGAGGAGGAGGAGGAGGAGGAGGAGGAGGAGGAGGAGGAGGAGGAGGAGGAGGACGACCCGTGGACCGCTCCACTGGTAAGACCCCAACACAACCGGACCACATCTGGGGGGGGGGGGGGGTCTCTGATGACACACACACACACACACACACACACACACACACACACACACACACACACACACACACACACACACACACACACACACACACACACACATACACACACACACACACTGACCCCCCCTCATCACGTCATTGTGAGGCTTCATGTATTATTATTATTATATGTACAGTATTGGTTAAATATTAATATTATTTGTATTATTATTACTATGTTTCTGTCACAGCACGTTCTCGAATACTAAGTGATTTAGAAACACTGGTGTGTGTGTGGGGGGGGGGGTCAGTGTGTGTGTGTGTGTGTGGGGGGGGGGGGTCAGTGTGTGTGTGTGTGGGGGGGGGGGAGTCAGTGTGTGTGTGTGTGTGTGTGTGTGGGGGGGGGGGTCAGTGTGTGTGTGTGTGTGTGTGTGTGTGTGTCTGTGGGGGGGGTCAGTGTGTGTGTGTGGAGGGGGGGGGGTCAGTGTGTGTGTGTGTGTGTGTGGGGGGGGGGGGGGGTCAGTGTGTGTGTGTGTGTGTGTGTGTGTGGGGGGGGGGGGGGGGTCAGTGTGTGTGTGTGTGTGTGTGTGTGTGGGGGGGGGGGGGTCAGTGTGTGTGTGTGTGGGGGGGGGGGGCAGTGTGTGTGTGTGTGTGTGTGTGTGGGGGGGGGGGGTCAGAGTGTGTGTGTGGGGGGGTCAGTGTGTGTGTGTGGGGGGGGGGGGGGGGTCAGTGTGTGTGTGTGTGTGGAGGGGGGGGGGCAGTGTGTGTGGGGGGTGGGGGGGGGTCAGTGTGTGTGTGTGGGGGGGGTCAGTGTTTGTGGGGGGGGGGGGGGGGTCAGTGTGTGTGTGTTGTTGTGTCATCAGGAACCCCTCAGATGTATAGATGTACTACACAAACCAGTAGTACATTTTTATGACACTGGTTCATAATAACACTACTGGTTCATAATAACACTACTACTGGTTCATAATAACACTACTACTGGTTCATAATAACACTACTACTGGTTCATAATAACACTACTACTGGTTCATAATAACACTACTACTGGTTCATAATAACACTACTGGTTCATAATAACACTACTACTGGTTCATAATAACACTACTGGTTCATAATAACACTACTACTGGTTCATAATAACACTACTGGTTCATAATAACACTACTACTGGTTCATAATAACACTACTGGTTCATAATAACACTACTGGTTCATAATAACACTACTGGTTCATAATAACACTACTACTGGTTCATAGTAACACTACTGGTTCATAATAACACTACTACTGGTTCATAATAACACTACTGGTTCATAATAACACTACTACTGGTTCATAATAACACTACTGGTTCATAATAACACTACTACTGGTTCATAATAACACTACTACTGGTTCATAATAACACTACTACTGGTTCATAATAACACTACTGGTTCATAATAACACTACTGGTTCATAATAACACTACTACTGGTTCATAGTAACACTACTACTGGTTCGTAATGTGTGTGTGTGTGTGTTGCATCATACCATCAGTTCTCCTGTAAGCTGGATGACTTGTTTCCATGACAACAGGCATGTCTCCATATCAACCTGTACACACACGTATGTTGTGTGCATAACCTCCATCTACCTGGTGTCATGGCCCTGGTGTCATGGCCCTGGTGTCATGGCCCTGGTCTCATAGTCCTGGTCTCATTGGTCTCATAGCCCTGGTCTCATGGCCCTGGTCTCATGGCTCTGGTCTCATAGTCCTGGTCTCATGGCCCTGGTCTCATAGCCCTGGTCTCCTGGCACTGGTCTCCTGGCTCTGGTCTCATAGTCCTGGTCTCATAGCCCTGGTCTCATGGCTCTGGTCTCATAATCCTGGTCTCATGGCCCTGGTCTCATAGCCCTGGTCTCCTGGCACTGGTCTCATGGCTCTGGTCTCATAGTCCTGGTCTCATAGCCCTGGTCTCATGGCTCTGGTCTCATAGTCCTGGTCTCATGGCCCTGGTCTCCTGGCACTGGTCTCCTGGCACTGGTCTCATGGCTCTGGTCTCATAGCTCTGGTCTCATGGCCCTGGTCTCATAGTCCTGGTCTCATGGCCCTGGTCTCATAGTCCTGGTCTCATAGCCCTGGTTTTGTCTTATAGGCTGCCTTTCTAGTTTACTATGGATCATAACATCGACAGAGGAGGATTTAGGGAGCGAGGAGAGACTGCTGGAACACATCATGGAGCTGGAGTCTCATATCAGACTAATTCCTTTTTAATTCACATTCAACCTCCCTGCTGTTAGCTGTGTGATGCTAACCACCGCTACCGGCCAAGGTGTGTGTGTGTGTGTGTGTGTGTGTGTGTGTGTGTGTGTGTGTGTGTGTGTGTGTGTGTGTTTCCATGACAACAGGCATGTCTCCATATCAACCTGTACACACACGTATGTTGTGTGCATAACCTCCATCTACCTGGTGTCATGGCCCTGGTGTCATGGCCCTGGTGTCATGGCCCTGGTCTCATGGCCCTGGTCTCATAGTCCTGGTCTCATTGGTCTCATAGCCCTGGTCTCATGGCCCTGGTCTCATGGCTCTGGTCTCATAGTCCTGGTCTCATGGCCCTGGTCTCATAGCCCTGGTCTCCTGGCTCTGGTCTCATAGTCCTGGTCTCATAGCCCTGGTCTCATGGCTCTGGTCTCATAATCCTGGTCTCATGGCCCTGGTCTCATAGCCCTGGTCTCCTGGCACTGGTCTCATGGCTCTGGTCTCATAGTCCTGGTCTCATAGCCCTGGTCTCATGGCTCTGGTCTCATAGTCCTGGTCTCATGGCCCTGGTCTCCTGGCACTGGTCTCCTGGCACTGGTCTCATGGCTCTGGTCTCATAGCTCTGGTCTCATGGCCCTGGTCTCATAGTCCTGGTCTCATGGCCCTGGTCTCATAGTCCTGGTCTCATAGCCCTGGTTTTGTCTTATAGGCTGCCTTTCTAGTTTACTATGGATCATAACATCGACAGAGGAGGATTTAGGGAGCGAGGAGAGACTGCTGGAACACATCATGGAGCTGGAGTCTCATATCAGACTAATTCCTTTTTAATTCACATTCAACCTCCCTGCTGTTAGCTGTGTGATGCTAACCACCGCTACCGGCCAAGGTGTGTGTGTGTGTGTGTGTGTGTGTGTGTGTGTGTGTGTGTGTGGTGTGTGTGTGTGTGTGTGTGTGTGTGTGTGTGTGTGTGTGTGTGTGTGTGTGTGTGTGTGTGTGTGTGTGTGTGTGTGTGTGTGTGTGTGTGTGTGTGTGTGTGTGTGTGTGTGTGTGTGTGTGTGTCAGCCTGCAGCCACCAGATAAGACTCAGCAGGGTCCTGAGGACTGGGTCATGTAGTGCTGGCCTGCTCTTCATCACTTTCCTCTTCATCACCTTCCCATTCAGCGTCCAATGACCACCATGTGTATCATATGGGTGTTTAGCCTGTGGAGGGGAGGGGCGAGGGGTGAGGAGCAAGGGGCGAGGAGTGAGGAGTGAGGGGCGAGGAGGGGGTAGTGGGTATTGAGGGGTAAGGAGAGGTGAGCAGGGGGTAGTGAGGAGGGGAGTGAGGGGTGAGGAGAGGTGAGGAGGGTAGTGAGAGGTGAGGAGGGTAGTGAGGAGAGGTGAGGAGGGTAGTGAGGGGTAGTGAGAGGTGAGGACGGTAGTGAGAGGTGAGGAGGGTAGTGAGGGGTAGTGAGAGGTGAGGAGGGTAGTGATGGGTGAGGAGAGGTGAGGAGGGTAGTGAGGGGTGAGGAGCGGTGAGGAGGGTGGTGAGGGGTGAGGAGGGTAGTGAGGGGTGAGGAGAGGTGAGGAGGGTGGTGAGGAGAGGTGAGGGTGAGGAGAGGTGAGGATGGGAGCGAGGGGAGAGGAGGGAAGTGAGAGGGGTGAGGAGGGAATTAAGGGTTGAGGAGAGGTGAGGATGGGAGCGAGGGGTGAGGAGGGGAGTGAGAATTGAGGAGAGGTGAGAAGGGGAGTGAGAAGGAGTGAGGGGTAATGGTAATGTTAAGGTGAGGGGTGAGGAGGAGAGTGAGGGTGGAGGAGAGGTGTGAGAAGGAGAGTGAGGGTGGAGGAGAGGTGAGAAGGGGAGTGAGGAGGGGAGTGAGGGTGAGGAGAGGTAAGGATGGGAGCGAGGGGTGAGGAGGGGAGTGAGGGTGAGAAGAGGAGTGAGGGTGAGGAGAGGTAAGGATGGGAGCGAGGGGTGAGGATGGGAGTGAGGATGGGAGTGAGGGTGAGGAGAGGTAAGGATGGGAGCGAGGGGTGAGGATGGGAGTGAGGGGTGAGGAGGGGAGTGAGGGTGAGGAGAGGTAAGGATGGGAGCGAGGGGTGAGGAGGGGAGCGAGGGGTGAGGAGGGGAGTGAGGGTGAGGAGGGGTAAGGATGGGAGCGAGGGGTGAGGAGGGGAGCGAGGGGAGTGAGGGGTGAGGAGAGATGAGGAGAGGAGCGAGGGGTGAGGAGGAGAGTGAGTGGTGAGGATGGGAGTAAGGGGTGAGGAGAGGTGAAAGGGGAGCAAGGAGTGAGGAGGGGGGCGAGGAGAGGTGAGGAGGGGGGCGAGGGGTGGGGAGGGGAGTGAGGAGAGAGGAGGGGGACACAACAGGGCTTTTGTTGTTGAAAAGTTGAATGGACTCAAAGTGCGCAATCAGCAGCTTTCTCTGTGGCCAGCGGCCCAGGGCCTGGTGCTGGGTGATGGTTCTGAGGGTACTGGATGCAGGATGCAGGGTGCTGGGTGCAGGGTGATAGGTGCAGGGTGCAGGCTGCTGGCTGCAGGGTGCAGGGTACTGGATGCAGGGTGCAGGGTGCCGGGTGATAGTTGCAGGGTGATAGGTGCAGGGTGCAGGGTGCTGGGTGCAGGGTACTGGATGCAGGGTGCCGGGTGATAGGTGCAGGGTGCAGGGTGCTGGGTGCTGGATGCAGGGTGATAGGTGCAGGGTGCAGGCTGCTGGCTGCAGGGTGCTGGCTGCAGGGTGCAGGGTGCTGGGTGCAGGGTGCAGGGTGCTGGGTGCAGGGTGCAGGGTACTGGGTGCAGGGTGATAGTTGCAGGGTGCAGGGTGATGGCTGCTGGGTGCAGGGTGCTGGGTGCAGGGTGCAGGGTGCTGGGTGCAGGGTGCTGGATGCTGGGTGCAGGGTGCCGGGTGCAGGGTGCAGGGTGCCGGGTGATAGTTGCTGGGTGCAGGTTTCTGGTGGTGGATGCTGGTGCAGCGTGCTGTGAGGGTGGTGCTGATGGCTCTTTGGAGCCATGTCCTTGTCCCAGTCCATAAACCACAGGATGAATTATGAGCCTGACATTCTGACCGTCTCTCTGTAAGGAACTCCCTCGAGTTCACTCTCTCTTTCTCTCTCTGTCTCTCTTTCTCTCTCTCTGTCTCTCTCTCTCTGCCCTCACCTCCTCTGCCCTCACCTCCTCTGCCCTCACCTCCTCTGCCCTCACCTCCTCTGTCCTCACCTCCTCTGTCCTCACCTCCTCTGCCCTCACCTCCTCTGCCCTCACCTCCTCTGTCCTCACCTCCTCTGTCCTCATGTCTGTTCTTTGATGACGCACAATGTCACTTCTGTAGCCATCGCTGCTTTTCATCTGAGCATTGTTTATTCATTCTCTCTCTCTCTCTCTCTCTCTCTCTCTCTCTCTCTCTCTCTCTCTCTCTCTCCTCTCTCTCTCTCTCTCTCTCTCTCTCTCTCTCTCTCTCTCTCACGTGCATGCCTGTAATCAATATGTATGCCGTTGGCCGCCGTTTCCAGAATGTGATTAGAGCGTTTTGTAGGCTGTGTTTAACAAGGCTTGTCAGGCTGGTTTATCAGCGGCGCTTAAACACTCGGAAGCATCCAGATGGAAGCGGGCAGCGTGGTGCCGGTTCTGCTCTGAGTCTCACAGCCCGGTGGGCCGCCGTGATGCCGAGCGGTAATTAGCGATCGATAGTCTCATCTAAGGGTTCTCCGGAAGCCCAGGCTGATGAAGGCTGAACGCCTTCATCGGGTCAGCGCCTTAACCCCATTGATCCGTGATCAGCCGATCGGTGTGTGTCTTTCATTCTGTCATTCTACTGGACTCATGTCTTGCACGTTGGTTGGCTCTCTGTGAGTCTGCTGTCTGAAGTCTTCGTAGTGCAGCTGAGGGTTGGGTTCACCTGGTGTTTGAGGAGAGGATCCCGATGTAAACTAAACTCCCTGCCTCAGCCCTCTTTAACAATACTTTTAGTTACACACGGGATGGTTTCAAACGACCCAGTTAGCTGCCTCTCTTATAAAAACACTCTAGTCAGCTTTTCGAGGTCAAGCAAGAGACACAAAAACCTTCTGTGTGGTTCCTCATTAGCGGATCTCCATGGTGTGAAGATCATCTTTAAGCGCTGATAACAGCTTGATTTAACAATAGCACACCGTCATATTTTTGGAATCCAAACAGCGCTGCCTTCTGGACCTGAAGTTAAGATTTCGCTATGGAGGAACTGAGGTTGATCTGATATATTTTAAGGTGTGTCACCGCAGTGTGTACTTATTAGAAATATATAATAAAATATTTAATATATATACTTAATATACATACAATGAGAAGGTTTGGTGGTTCCAGAACGATTAACAACAGTGATGTTCCAGAAGTCTCCCCTCAGATCTGGGTTGTGGAGCAATGTGACCCTCACGACCTGCTTTAAGCTTCCTACCCACTAGGCTCCTACCCACTAGTCTCCTACCCACTCGTCTCCTACTCACTAGTCTCCTACCCACTCGTCTCCTACCCACTCGTCTCCTACCCACTCGTCTCCTACCCACTAGTCTCCTACCCACTAGTCTCCTATCCACTC
>CM051018.1:3011090-3028590 GCA_027704905.1 Muraenolepis orangiensis
CTACACACACACACACTCCACACACATGACAGACACACACTACACACACACACACTCCACACACATGACAGACACACACTACACACACACACACACACACTACACACACTCCACACTCACACACTCCACACACATGACAGACACACACTACACACACACACACTCCACACACATGACAGACACACACTACACACACACACACTCCACACACATGACAGACACACACTACACACACACACACACACTCCACACACACACACTCCACACACATGACAGACACACACTACACACACACACACACACTCCACACACATGACAGACACACACTCCACACACACACACTCCACACACATGACAGACACACACTACACACACACACACACACACACTCCACGGACACACACTACACACACACACACACTCCACACACACCCTACAGACACACACTTCACAGAGACACAACTTACAGACACACACTTCAATTAAATGACACACACTCCACAGACACACACTCCATAGAGACACACTCCACTCACACACACACACTCACACTCCACACACACACACTCCACACACACGCACACACACTTAACACACTTAACACACACACACACACACACTCCACAGACACACACTCCACAGACACACACACACTCCACACACACACTCCACACACACACTCCACAGACACACACTCCACACAGACACACTCCACACACACACTCCAAACACACACACACGCACACACTCCAAACACACACACACACACACACACACACACACACTCCACACACACACACACACACACACTTCACACACACACACACACACTTCACAGAGACACACTTTACAGACCCAGATTCACAGACACACACTTCAATTAAATGACACAAACCTTACAGAGACACACTGTAACATGTATACTGATTTAATGTAATTAAATCACTGATTGATTCCCTGCAGTGGTGGAGAAACTCAGGGAAACATTAGAAACAGGAACTACCAATCCACCCATAATCCTGGGCTCTCCCTGTGTTGTGATGGGACCCGATGAAGCCACCTCCCCCTCCGCCCCCCACCGAGGGCTGACGGAGGTCCAAGTGACTCAGCCGTGTTACGTAACTCGGTAGTTCGTCAGAATGCAGACACACACTTCCAAGAACCGCTTGGAATAGGACAACATATGTGGCAGTGTAGAGCAGTGTCAGCGACCGGCCAGTCTGTCTCCAGATGAAGGAGGGGGTGAGATAGAGGACAGGTCGGGGATGAGGGGAGGAGGGTCGGTCCCCCCCCACCGCTCCAGAGAGAGGTTTTGTTTAAACCATGGTGCTGGAAACATGGTGGTAATCCCAGATGTTCCTCTCCTCCCTTCTGTCGTCTGTGGCAGTCTACGGGAGTTTGACTGTAGTTTAATCTGTTATACATAACATATATATAAAACAATATAACAAAATAACATATATAAAACAAATTAAAACCATTGTTAAAACCAGTGTTTATGTGTTAAAAACCAGTGTTAAAACCAGAGTCCCTAGACCCACTCCAGTTTGCATACAGACCAAACAGATCTACAGTCTGTAGATGACACCGTTTCCCTGGCACTACACCCGGCCCTGCAGCACCTAGACAGGAGGGACACCTACGTCAGACTGCTGTTCATTGACTACAGCTCAGCGTTCAACACCATCGTTCCCTCCAAGCTGGTCCTGAAACTGAGGGACCTAGGTCTGGGCGCCCCCATCTGTAACTGGATTATGGACTTCCTGACGGGCAGGCCTCAAGTGGTGAAGATTGGGAACAACATCTCATCCACTCTAGCGCCTCTATGCTCTGCGGTGCCTCAGGAGAAGCGGAATAGGCCAGAGGTGGCTAGTGAACTTCTACCGTGGCCCCGTAGAGAGCGTCCTGAGGAGTGGTGTCACCGTGTGGTACGACAACACCACTGAACAGGACAAGAAAGACCTCCAGAGGGTCGTGAGGACGGCAGAGAAGATCATGGGGTGTGCACTTCCATGCATTGAGGAGATCTGTAGGACCAGATGTCATTAGAAGGCCATGTCCATCATAAAGGACCGCAACCACCCTGGGCTCCATCTCTTCTCCCCCCTACTGTCCAGTCACCGGTTCCTCAGCATCCATACAACAAGGACTACCAGGTTTAAGGATAGTTTTTATCCACAGGCAGTGACCTACTGAACTGCTAGGAGTGCTGCCACTATCATAACATGTCAGTAACATTACACTATCATAACATGTCATTAACATTACACTATCATAACATGTCATTAACATTACACTATCATAACATGTCATTAACATGACACTATCATAACATGTCATTAACATGACACTATCATAACATGTCATTAACATTACACTGTCATAACATGTCATTAACATTACACTGTCATAACATGTCATTAACATTACACTTACATACTTTGCTGGACTTTCTGGACTCATCACAGTTAGCACAGTTGCTCTGTACTGCACTGTATTCATGATGCTGCTGCACTACTGGCACTTTAAAATGCTTTTAAATCTTTTTGCACAATTCAACACATGAACGTATCATCTATCAGTCACTTTGCTGTTCTTTTTTTGGTTCATTTTTACATATTATTTTTATAGTGTTGTTTTGGAGATTCATACTGAGGGAGGGAATGGGGAGAAAGCATTCCAATGTACCTGTTACAAATGGCCGATAAATAACTTGTCTCTGTCTCTCTGTCTCTGTCTCTGTCTCTGTCTCTGTCTCTGTCTCTGTCTCTGTCTCTGTCTCTGTCTCTCTCTCTCTCTGTCTCTCTGTCTCTCTCTCTCAGGTTCTCCGGTGAATGGTGAGGCCTCCTCCCCTCCCCCTCTCCCCCTGAACGACAACACGCCATCTGGCGACAACATGGACGCTGTTCTTTTCCAGCTCCGCCAGGTGACCCAGGAACGGGACCAGCTCCTCAAGCGCCGGGCGGAGCCCGGGGCCGCCCTCGACGATTGCAGGTACACACACACACACACACACACACACACACACACACACACACACACACACACACACACACACACACACGGCGAAAGCTTAATGACAGAACTTTGATCCCTTTGGTACAATGTTTGAAACTCAGAGCTATACAGGAATGTATATAAAGTATTGTTACCTTTTACTCTCTCCTGATCTCTCTCCTGGTCTCTCTCCTTATCTTTCTCTCCTGGTCTTTCTCCTCATCTCTCTTGGTCTCTATCTCCTGCTCTCTCTCTTGGTCTTTCTCTCCTGGTCTCTCTCCCCTCATCTCGCTCCTGGTCTCTCTCTCCTCATCTCTCTCCTGGTCTCTCTCCTAATCTCTCTCCTAATCTCTCTCCTGGTCTCTCTCTTCATCTCTCCTGGTCTCTCTCCTCATCTCTCTCCTGGTCTCTCTCCTTATCTCTCTCCTGGTCTCTCTCTCCATCTCTCCTGGTCTCTCCTCATCCCTCTCCCCTGGTCTCTCTTGTCATATCTCCCCTGTCTCTCTCCTCATCCCTCTCCCCTGGTCTCTCTTGTCATATCTCCCCTGTCTCTCTCCTCATCTCTCTCCCCTGGTCTCTCTTTTCATATCTCTCCTGGTCTCTCTCTCCTGGTCTCTTTCTTCTGGTCTCTCCCCTGAAGGCCCACCTCCAAGGCGGGTCAGGACTACGAGCGTCTGAAGACCCAGTGTGTGAGCGCCATGTCGGACCTCCAGTCCCTCCAGAACCAGCACTCCAAGACCCTGAAGGAGGCAGACTTCTACCAGTCAGTAGCACTGAGTCTTCTTCTTCTGTGGTCCTCACAGGAAACATGTCCTCCTTTCATTCCTCGTGCTCTTAGAAGCTTGTTTCAGACGTCACGGAAATCATATCTTAATATGAATATTGTTTGCAATGTTTTAATTTGTCCTACATTTTTTATTTTTCTGTTGGCAATTTCTTTCTTACCACCATTGTGATGCTCATATTAGCTGAGAATCGTGTTATTATTTTAATAAGATATGATCATATGATCATATGTAAATATGTAATGGTGTCTATACTGACTGAATTTAACTAAAGTCCCCGTGGAGCTCCGTCTGATATTATATATAATATGTTATATATATATATTATATATATATATATATATATATATAATATGTTATATATATATAAAACATATTATATATAATATGTTATATATATATATACAGAATATATATATATATGTTATATATATATATACAGAATATATATATATATATATTATATATATATATAACATATTATATATAGATATAGATTAGATATAATCTATATAATATAATATCTGATGATATTATATATAATATGTTATATATATATTATATATAACATATTTTATATAATATCTGATGATATTATATATAATATGTTATATATATATAACATATTATATATAATATGTTATATATTATATATAGTATATATATAACATATTATATATAATATGTTATATATTATATATAGTATATATTGAGCTCAACTTTATTTATATAGCACCTTTCAAGACTCAAGATTAAAGAACATTTTTAAGTTAACATTTGCACCAAGTACAATGGAATGCTTACCAATTCACTCAGTATGAATTGATACAACAATACTATAGTAAACTATACTATACTATACAATACTATAGTAAATTATACTATACTATACAATACTATACTGTTAACGACCCTATATACTACCTATGATATGCTATTCTATATACTATAAACAACACTATATAATATATACAAATGTTCATACAAACATGAGCTTCCAGGAGTAGTAGTAAATAGATAGAAACAACGACTATAATAAGACTTTCCCAAGATGGAAAAGGGATGTTTTAATGACCGTGTTGCAATGAGAATTACAATTTAAATCATTCAGACTGCCAAGCGTTGAGTGCAGTACAATTAATTATGAATTGAGAGTTAATGACAACAACCTTCTCACCAACACTAGAAGGTTGTTGTCTTGGAGATGGCAGTCATCCCTCCCACCTGTCAGTCAAACAGCAGCACAGTAAGATAAGTGAAGCTCTCTGTTGGAGAATATGAATGAGGTTAACCTGCTGAACCAGACCTGTGGTCTTCTGGACCGTGACCTCCACAAAGCCTTGTCCTCCTGTTCAACCAACACAGTCAGCATCTTCTGGGGGTCTGGCGAACCAAGCTTAGCTGCAGAGCTGACACACACACACGTACACACGCACGCACGCACGCACGCACGCATACAACCACGTGCGCACACGCATGCGTGCGCACACACACACACTCCTTTCATATTAATTAACTTACTCCCTGTTTTTCACACATTCATATCCTTGCACACATTTTAATTGTCACACCCACACCCTCCACACCTCCCTCGAAAGGTGCTGATCCACACGGTAAACCGTGTGTGTGTGTGTGTGTGTGTGTGTGTGTGTGTCTCCCCCAGCTCACTACACAGCAGGGTGCTGGGGGAGCAGCTCCAGCTGAAGGAGGAGCTGGAGGAGCAGAGGAGAGCGAGCTCCCAGCTCCTGCGGGAGCACAACCTCCTGAAGCAGAACTGTGACGAGCTGAGGAGGCTGCACGTCGAGGACCAGAAGGAGGCCGCCGACCTCCGGCTCCAGCAGCAACAGGTACGCCTCCGCCTCTGCCTCCATCCTTCTCCATCCACCTCCACCCGTGTCCTGGTCCTCCAGAACAGCCTCTCCAGGTCAGCCTCTCCATGGTTCCTCCCTGGAGGGACTGAGTCTCCTCCCCGGTGAAACAAGGCAGGGTTTGATTGGTGGATATTCTGTATCCTCCCAACCATGATTTCATTGGTTGGACCGGTGCACTCCCTCTGATGTCATTGGTCGATGTAGTTCTCTCCCTGTGGTTTGAGTACATAATGCAGATGCTGTCATCTCCTCATCACAGCCCTCATCTAAATACCAACCTGTCAACACTGCTGTTCTATTCTGCTACCTCGGTGACCTGCATTGTGCTGTACGCTGCACTGTCTCCCCTGACTGTCTCCCCTGACTGTCTCCCCTGACTGTCTCCCCTGACTGTCTCCCCCGGGGGGAGGCTTCAGAAGTGGAGGGCGAGGACAGCCGAGGAAAACGCACACACCGGGCATTTCTGAAAAGGTCGCAGAAGAGCAACGACTGACCGCTGGAAAGAGAAGCGTGACTGCAGACACAGACACAGACACAGTACAGACAGACACAGTACAGACAGACACATACACAGTACACACAGACACAGACACTGTACAGACACAGTACAGACAGACACAGACACAGTACAGACAGACACAGTACAGACCGACACAGACACAGTACAGTACAGACAGACACAGTACAGACAGACACAGTACAGACAGACACAGTACAGACAGACACAGTACACAGTACAGACAGAAACAGACACAGTACACAGTACATACAGACACAGTACACAGTACTGACAGAAACAGACACAGTACACAGTACATACAGACACAGTACACAGTACTGACAGAAACAGACACAGTACACAGTACACAGTACATACAGACACAGACACAGTGTGTCTGAGTCAGAGATGTGAGGAGACGGTTCTGAATGTTCTAATGTTCTCTAAAGGTCGGTTCTCCGTATGTTGCTCGGAGGTCAGCCCAGCGCTGCCATCTGCTGCACAGCATGAACAAATAATTAGACATGGTGATTATATCAGCATATGGGGCCTGCCAACAGCCAGAAACGTCATGGAACCATAATGGAACCGTAATGGAACTGTAATGGAACCATTATGGAACCATAATGGAACCGTAATTTAACCGTAATGGAACCGTAATGGAACCATAATGGTGTATATGTATCCATAGTAACCATAATATTGTATATGTATCCATAGTAACCATAATGTTGTATATGTATCCATAGTAACCATAATGTTGTATATGTATCAACAGTAACCATAATGTTATGTATGTATCCATAGTAACCATAATGTTGTATATGTATCCATAGTAACCATAATGTTGTGTATGTATCCGTAGTAACCATAATGTTGTATATGTATCCATAGTAACCATAATGTTATGTATGTATCCATAGTAACCATAATGTTGTGTATGTATCCATAGTAACCATAATGTTGTGTATGTATCCATAGTAACCATAATGTTGTATATGTATCCATAGTAACCATAATGTTGTGTATGTATCCATAGTAACCATAATGTTGTATATGTATCCATAGTAACCATAATGTTGTATATGTATCCATAGTAACCATCATGTTGTATATGTATCCATAGTAACCATAATGTTGTATATGTATCCATAGTAGCCATAATGTTGTATATGTATCCATAGTAACCATAATGTTGTATATGCATCCATAGTAACCATAATGTTGTATATGTATCCATAGTAACCATAATGTTGTATATGCATCCATAGTAGCCATAATGTTGTATATGTATCCATAGTAACCATAATGTTTTGTATGAATCCATAGTAACCATAATGTTGTGTATGCATCCATAGTAACCATAATGTTGTGTATGTATCCATAGTAACCATAATGTTGTGTATGTATCCGTAGTAACCATAATGTTGTGTATGCATCCGTAGTAACCATAATGTTGTATATGTATCCATAGTAACCATAATGTTGTGTATGTATCCATAGTAACCATAATGTTGTGTATGTATCCATAGTAACCATAATGTTGTGTATGTATCCATAGTAACCATAATGTTGTGTATGTATCCGTAGTAACCATAATGTTGTGTATGTATCCATAGTAACCATAATGTTGTGTATGTATCCATAGTAACCATAATGTTGTGTATGTGTTTTGGGCTTGGAGCTCAAATATGCATGATGTGATTGGCTGCGTTAAAGTCACGTTTATTAATTTTAAATTAATAAATGTTAACTGGCTGCTGATTGGCTGTGATTGGCCAGAATGAAGCAAGGCCGCTGAAAAGTCTTAGAATAGGTTGTTATCTTGTAGGACTAACCCTCACTAGAACTCACTGGGACTGACCCTACCTGACCCTACCTAGACAGCTGGCTGTCTCCTGACACCGCCGGAGGAGGATGGGTGTGTGTGTGTGTGTGTAAACATGTGTGTAAGAATGGGTGAATGTGAGGTAATAATTGTAAAGTGCAACTGTGGTCTAATTAGTTTCAGAGCTCATTTCCAACCAGACCCTCGTGTCTCCTCCTCCAGGTGATGCGGGAGCGTGGTTCCTCAGAGGTCCTCAACCAGCTGTACGACGCCGCCGTGGACAAGCTGGAGGGCGCCAGGCGCGAGTACGACGCCCTCAGCAAGCGCTACAGCGAGAAGATGGCCGACCACAACACGGACCTCAGCCGCCTGGAGCTGGCGGAGGAGGACAACCGCCGGCTGCTGAAGCAGAGAGACTCAGTCATCAAGCACCAGCAGCAGTACTCCACCTCCATGAGGAGGTGAGGAGACACCACCCGACACACACACACACAGCAGTACTCCACCTCCATGAGGAGGTGAGGAGACACCACCCGACACACACACACACAGCAGTACTCCACC
Organism: Muraenolepis orangiensis; assembly: GCA_027704905.1. Classification (NCBI taxonomy): domain Eukaryota; kingdom Metazoa; phylum Chordata; class Actinopteri; order Gadiformes; family Muraenolepididae; genus Muraenolepis; species Muraenolepis orangiensis. The sequence goes on from CM051018.1 coordinate 3,019,635, forward strand.
TCCATGAGGAGGTGAGGAGACACCACCCGACACACACACACACAGCAATACTCCACCTCCATGAGGAGGTGAGGAGACACCACCCGACACACACACACACACACACACACACACAACAGTACTCCACCTCCATGAGGAGGTGAGGAGACACCACCCGACACACACACGCACACACACACACACACACACACACACACACACACACAGCAGTACTCCACCTCCATGAGGAGGTGAGGAGACACCACCCGACACACACACACACAGCAGTACTCCACCTCCATGAGGAGGTGAGGAGACACCACCCGACAGACAGACACACACACACAGACACCACCCGACACACACACACACACACACACAGCAGTACTCCACCTCCATAAAAATGTGAGGAGACACCACCCGACACACACACACACAGCAGTACTCCACCTCCATGAGGAGGTGAGGAGACACCGCCCGACACACACACACACACACAGCAGTACTCCACCTCCATGAGGAGGTGAGGAGACACCACCCGACACACACACACACAGCAGTACTCCACCTCCATGAGGAGGTGAGGAGACACCACCCGACAGACAGACACACACACACACACAGACACCACCCGACACACACACACACACAGCAGTACTCCACCTCCATGAAAATGTGAGGAGACACCACACGACACACACACAGCAGTACTCCACCTCCATGAGGAGGTGAGGAGACACCACCCGACCCACACACACACAGCAGTACTCCACCTCCATGAAAAGGTGAGGAGACACCACCCGACAAACACACACATACACTCTCCAACAGCAGTCAGCACACTACAGTCTGACAAACAGTTGTGGAGACAGTCGTAGGACTCCCATCCAGAGAGTCCTCTCACTGTACTCTGACTCTACAGTTGTGTTCTTGTGTCTCTTTTCCGTTCACCAACATTCAGGCCGCAAACTTCCTTGTGTGTGATTCCTGATTCCTCCTCCCTCCCCCGCAGGTTGGACTCAGTGCAGCTGGAGCTGAGCAAGGCGTCAGCCCACAACCAGGAGCTGGGCCGGGAGGTGGAGCGGCTGCAGGCAGAGGCGACCCGCTGTAAGAACGCCCAGCTGAAGGCGTCCAAGGACGGGGAGAAGATCCGGGAGGAGAGGGACTCGGTGCTGGGAGAGTACCGCCTCATCATGAGCGAGAGAGACCAGGTCATCAAGGAGCTGGACAAGCTGCAGACCGCCCTGGAGGAGGCCGAGGCCCGCCTCAAGGGCACCTCGTCAGAGAGAGCAGGGGCCGGCGAGGAGCTGGAGGCTCTCAGACAGGTGAAAGGATGACCTCATGTGTTCATCTTCATCTTCATTAAGTCAAGCCAAGTCCCCCCTGTCTCCCCTCTCTCCCCTCTCTGTCTCCCCTTTCTCCTCTCTGTCTCCCCTGTCTCCCCTCTCGGTCTCCCCTCTCTGTCTCCCCTCTCTCCCCTCTCTGTCTCCCCTCTCTCCTCTCTGTCTCCCCTGTCTCCCCTCTCGGTCTCCCCTCTCTGTCTCCCCTCTCTCCCCTCTCGGTCTCCCCTCTCTATCTCCCCTCTCTCCTCTCTGTCTCCGCTCTCTCCTCTCTCTCTCTCCCCTCTCTCCTCTCTGTCTCCCCTCTCTCCCCTCTCTGTCTCTCTCCTCTCTGTCTCCCCTCTCTCCCCTCTGTCTCCCCTCTCTCCCCTCTCTGTCTCCCTTCTCTCCTCTCTGTCTCCCCTCTCGCCTCTCTGTCTCCCCTCTGTCTCCCCTCTCTCCCCTCTCTGTCTCCCCTCTCTCCTCTCTGTCTCCCCTGTCTCCCCTCTGTTTCCCCTCTCGCCGGAGTATGGCGCCGTACGAGATGGCTGCCGTGTTGCGAGCTCCCGCACGTCGACGCATTTTTTTGTTATTTATCGCGACTATCTTTGTTCAGGAAGTTAGCAGCACGTTAATTTATAACTTTTGCACACTTCTGGAGATCAGATCGGCAGTCGCTCACCGCCTACCGGAGTTTTTTCATTCTTTCGACTCGGACGTCCCGCCCGAAGTCACAGCTGGATTATCTCCGACCATCTTGGGCACGATTACACGCAAGCGTCGCAGGATGAAGCGAGGGAAGCGAGCCGGCGTGCTAGTCAGGCTGAGATGTCGATCCGATCGCCCCCCACTACCCACCATTCTACTGGCTAATGTACAGTCTCTGGACAATAAGTTAAGCGAGCAACAGGCTCGTATTCAATTCCACCGGGAAACTAAGGACAACTGTATCATCTGCCTTACGGAGACATGGATGTCGGAGAGGGTTACCGACGCAGCTATCGAGCCGACGGGATTTTCCGTCCACCGGGTGGACAGAACAAAGGCTCTCTCCGGTAAAGATTGCGGAGGGGGGGGTATGTCTCATGATAAACAGATCTTGGTGCAACCAAAGTCATGTACATCCCCTCAAGTCTTTCTTGTTCCCCGGACCTGGAGTACCTGATGCTTATGTACCGTCCACACTGGCTACCTCGGGAGTTTATAGGTAACCGTGACCGGTGTTTACATTCCCCCACAAGCCAACACAGACACAGCGCTGAAGGAACTGTACGGGGCTATCAGCGAACAGGAGTCGGCACACCCCGAGGCTGCTCTCATCATGGCGGGGGACTTCAACAAGGAGAACCTGAAGAAGGTTCTCCCGAAGTTCTACCAACACATAACGAGCAACACACGGGGTGAGCGGATCCTTGACCACTGCTACACCAGCTTCCGTGATGGCTACAAGGCCCTCCTCCGCCCACCGTTCGGCCAATCAGACCACCAGCTGCTCCCCTCACCTCGATTGTCAGCAAATGCTTCGAGAGGTTGGTCAAGGACTTTATTTGCTTCGTGTTACCTACCACGCTGGACCCATGGCCCTCCACACTGCCCTTTCCCACCTGGAGGGAAAGAACTGTTATGTGCGAATGTTTGTGGACTACAGCTCAGCGTTCAACACAATAGTTCCTGCCAAGCTCGACACCAAGCTTAGAGGTCTAGGCGTGCCCCCATCCACGTGCAGTGGTGAGGATGGGCAGCACCACCTCAGAGCCACTGACCCTCAACACGGGAGCCCCCCAAGGATGCGTGCTGAGCCCTCTCCTCTACTCCCTCTACACCCAAGACTGCATGGCTATGCACAGCTCCAACGTCATCATCAAGTTTGCTGACGACACGACAGTGATGGGCCTGATCGCCGGCGACGACGAGACAGCCTACAGGGAGGAGGTCGGATCGCTGGAGCAGTGGTGCCAGGAGTGGTGCCTCAACATCACGAAGACCAAGGAGCTGATCATAGACTACAGGAAGCAGAGAGGAGAGCACAGCCCTATCTCCATCGACGGTGTTGCAGTAGAGAGGGTCAGCAGCTTCAAGTTCCTCGGCGTGCACATCTCCGAGGACCTCACAAGGTCCACACATACAACACACATGGTGAAAAGGGCCCAACAACGCCTGTATTTCCTCAGGCGTCTGAGGAAATTCAGCATGGGCCCCCGCATCCTGAGAACATTCTATACCGGCACCATCGAGAGTGTTCTTACAGGGTGGATCACCGCCCGGTACGGGAACTGCACCGCACTCGAGCACAGAGTGCTTCAAAGGGTGGTGCGGACGGCCCAGTATATCGTTGGAGGTGAGCTCCCCTCCCTCCTGGATTTATACAACCAGCGGTGCGTGGCCAAGGCCAAATGCATCATAAAAGACATTGCCCACCCAGCCACAAACTGTACTCACTTTTACCGTCAGGCAGGCGATACCGCAGTATCAAGTGCCGTACAAATAAACTCAGAGATAGCTTCCACAGTCAGGCCATCAGGCTGCTGAACAAGGGCGTATAGCATATAACAATGTATATTTTATTACATTGATTTATATATACATATTGCTCTTTTTCTGTGCCGATATATTGCATTTTATAAATTGCATTTATATTTTAATTTTTTAACTTATTTTATTCTATTCTGTTTTTATTCTATTTTATCTTATTTTAGAACTGCTGTCTGTCGTCGGGTATTGCACATAACATTTTCACTCACTGCTTTATACTTGTGTAAACTGTGAAGTGACAATAAACTTGGCTTGACTTGACTTGACTCTCTCCGCTCTGTCTCCCTTCTCTCCTCTCTCTCCGCTCTGTCTCCCCTCTCTCCCCTCTCTGTCTCCCTTCTCTCCTCTCTGTTTCCCCTCTCTCCCCCTATCATCACATCAGCTGTCACATTTGTTTGTCCTATATTCGTAACACACAGCAGTCCATGTGATGTCAGACATAAGCTTATACAAAAATACACCTGGAAGGAGTTTAACCTTTAACCTTCTGGGTCACACCTGGCAGGAGTTAACCTTTAACCTTCTGGGTCAACACCTGGCAGGAGTTAACCTTTAACCTTCAGGGTCAGGGCAGAACTTAACCTTTAACCTTCTTGGTCAACACCTGGAGGGAGTTTAACCTTCTGGGTCAACACAGGAGTTAACCTTTAACCTTCTGGGTCAACACAGGAGTTAACCTTTAACCTTCTGGGTCAACACAGGAGTTAACCTTTAACCTTCTGGGTCAACACAGGAGTTAACCTTTTAACCTTCTGGGTCAACACAGGAGTTAACCTTTAACCTTCTGGGTCAACACAGGAGCTGAACTCGTCCCTGGTGGACCGGGACCGGGTCCTCTGTGAGCGCAGCGACCTGCTGGAGAAGTTGTGTCTGGAGGTCAAGGACAAGACGGAGGCCCGGAGGGACCTGGGCCACGCCCAGCAGGAGGTGGAGGCTGTGCGAGAAGAGCGGGACGTGGCCAGGAAGGAGCGCACCGAGGCCATCGTCCAGAGAGACCACCTCCTCCGAGAGTACTACCAGGCCCGACAGGTAGGACCACATTGTACCTCCTCCAGGACCACTACCAGGCCCGACAGGTAGGACCACATTGTACCTCCTCCGAGAGTACTACCAGGCCCGACAGGTAGGACCACATTGTACCTCCTCCAGGACCACTACCAGGCCCGACAGGTAGGACCACATTGTACCTCCTCCAGGACCACTACCAGGCCCGACAGGTAGGACCACATTGTACCTCCTCCAGGACCCTAACCCTAACCCTATCTACCAGGCCCGACAGGTGACACATCTTCTCTTCTTATTTAACGGGAGGACTGAGATTTACAAGGAAGCAGCAACAATTCACCAGGAGTACAGAGAGATAAGAGAGAGACAACAGGACTAAATGACAAGAGAGAGATAAGAGAGAGATAACAGGACTAAATGACAAGAGAGAGACAAGAGAGAGATAACAGAGACAAGAGGCGCAAATAGAGAAGAACACAGGAACCGCCAATGACATGAAAACAATTGATGTTTGCCCAGAGCTGTCCGGGTCCCAAATCCGTTAAAAGTGAAACTAATGGTCCATATAATAACATCCCATAACATCAGTCACAGACGCAGACAATATGACAACACATGACACACTGGACCACAAACACACGCAGATCAACCAAGACCCCAAGGGCTGTGAGGCGACCTCCCAGCTCAGCTCTTTGCTGGACTTACTGGATTACCGCTACTGCACTGTTACTGATGCTGCTGCACTACTGGCACTTGAATAAAGCTTTTTAAAGCTTTTTCTTGTTAATAGTATATAGTAGGTAGTAAAAAGTGTTGTTTCTAGTATAGTATAGTATAGTATTGCATAGTTTAGTATAGCATAGTGTAGTATTGTTGAATAAATGCTTACTGCAGGAGTGAATGGAGCAAGCGTACCATTGTTACACATGGAGAATAACAACATGTTGAATCTTGAAACGTCTCCTCTGCCTCGCCTCCGCGGTGAATCAGAAACAGGACTCGGCCACGCTGGACATGGAGCGGGCCAACCAGGAGACCGAGGCCCTGAGGAGGCAGAGCGAGGCCCTGGCTCAGGAGCTGCAGGAGGCCACGCAGGAGGCCGAGGTCGCCAAGTGTCGACGAGACTGGGCCTTCATGGAGAGGGACAAGATGGTCGCCGAGAGGGAGAGCATCAGGTCAACTTAACATATATATCATATATAGATCATATATAAATCATATATAGATCATATATACCTCATATAAACATCATATATACCTCATATAAACATCATATATACCTCATATAAACATCATATATACATCATATATACATCATATATACATCGTATATACATCGTATATACATCATATATACATCATATATACATCATATATACATCGTATATACATCATATATACATCGTATATACATCGTATATACCTCATATAAACATCATATATACATCATATAAATACTGGGCCTTCATGGAGAGAGACAAGATGGTCTCAGAGAGGGAGAGCATACAGTTAATGGTGTACATGGTATATAGATAGTTATAGATAATATTAAAATAAAGATATCGATAGTTATAGATAATATTAAAATAAAGATATCGATAGTTATAGATAATATTAAAATAAAGATATCGATAGTTATAGATAATATTAAAATAAAGATATCGAAAGTTATAGATAGATATTGACAGATATTATATTATAAGTTATATTCTTCAACATCTGGAGAAGGACTGGGATGATGTCATCAAACCTGAAAAAGCTCTAAAATCTCCCCCTCTCTTTCTGTCTCATTCCCTCCCTCCCTCACTCACTCACTCACTCACTCACTCACTCACTCACTCACTCACTCACTCTTCATTTCCCAGGACCCTTTGCGATAACCTCCGGCGGGAGCGGGACCGTGCGGTCAGCGACCTGGCCGACGCCCTCCGTAACCTTGACGACATGAGGAAGCAGAAGAACGACGTGACGAGGGAGATCAAAGACCTCAGGTGAGCCCCTCGCCCTTCCCCTCCCCCCAGGTGCCCATAGGCGTGTGTGTGTGTGCGTGTGTGTGTGTGTCAGCGTAATCCTCCCTTCTTTTGTTGGACTCAAACAGTGCTTCCTGTTTCACTCTATTGTGCGTCAGAGTGCCCCCTGCTGGCTGAATGTGCCCACCACAGAATAGAACCCAATAGAGAACCCAGACCTCTCAGGGTTCTCCGTGGACCTCTCCTTAACGTGTTCCTAATGTCAGAGCTGCCCTGAAGGCGGCCCTCAGGAGCACAGCGCTTCCTTTGGGCCCTGAAACCACTGACCTTTAAGCTGTGTGTGTGTGTGTGTGTGTGTGTGTGTGTGTGTGTGTGTGTGTGTGTGTGTGTGTGTGTGTGTGTGTGTGTGTGAACGTGTGTACGTGTGTGTGTGTGTGTGTGTGTGAACGTGTGTGTGTGTGTGTGTGGCCGATCTACACGGCTCTTCTCTGTCCGTGCCTCTGAGTGGTGGAATGAAGTCCCCACGGATGTCAGGACTCAGAGTCACGGCCCGGGGCTGAAAACCCGTCTCTAAAGGACACACTACCCGGATCTTATCTCTTTTTAACAGCATACTAGCGTCTTACTAAATAGATTGTTTGTGTGTTTGTTATATATTGTTATATTGTTTGCCAACTTATTGTATTTCTACCTGAGTACTGGTTCAGTTATTGGAGACTTGAAATGCACTTTTGACTTCTGGTGACGAGTTGTTCTCTTACCTTCCTTTGTTGAAACACACTATTGTAAGTCGCTCTGGATAAAAGCGTCTAAATTACTAAATGACTAATGTAATGTGGTGTGTGTGTGTGTGTGTGTGTGTGTGTGTGTGTGTGTGTGTGTGTGTGTGTGTGTGCAGGGAGAGGATGGACAGCCAGCTGGAGAACCAGACCAGGTTCGGTCACCTCATGGTCCACCGGTCACACGACTCGGCCATCGATACAGACTCCCTGGGCTGGGAGACGGAGCGGGTGGAGCTGGAGAAGGACGGAGCGCGGATCACGGTGGGCATCCACTGTTACTCCACTGTTACTCACTGTCACTCACTGTTACTCACTGTCACTCACTGTCATTCACTGTTACTCACTGTTACTCACTGTTACTCACTGTCACTCACTGTTACTCACTGTCATTCACTGTTACTCACTGTCACTCACTGTTACTCACTGTCACTCACTGTTACTCACTGTTACTCACTGTCATTCACTGTTACTCACTGTTACTCACTGTCACTCACTGTTACTCACTGTTACTCACTGTCATTCACTGTTACTCACTGTCACTCACTGTCACTCACTGTTACTCACTGTCACTCACTGTTACTCACTGTTACTCACTGTCATTCACTGTTACTCACTGTTACTCACTGTCACTCACTGTTACTCACTGTCATTCACTGTTACTCACTGTTACTCACTGTCATTCACTGTCACTCACTGTCATTCACTGTTACTCACTGTTACTCACTGTCATTCACTGTTACTCACTGTCACTCACTGTCACTCACTGTTACTCACTGTCATTCACTGTTACTCACTGTCATTCACTGTTACTCACTGTTACTCACTGTCATTCACTGTCACTCACTGTTACTCACTGTTACTCACTGTCATTCACTGTTACTCACTGTCACTCACTGTCATTCACTGTTACTCACTGTTACTCACTGTCATTCACTGTTACTCACTGTCATTCACTGTTACTCACTGTTACTCACTGTCATTCACTGTTACTCACTGTCACTCACTGTCACTCACTGTCACTCACTGTTACTCACTGTCACTCACTGTTACTCACTGTTACTCACTGTCATTCACTGTTACTCACTGTTACTCACTGTTACTCACTGTCACTCACTGTTACTCACTGTCATTCACTGTTACTCACTGTTACTCACTGTCATTCACTGTCACTCACTGTCATTCACTGTTACTCACTGTTACTCACTGTCATTCACTGTTACTCACTGTCACTCACTGTTACTCACTGTCATTCACTGTTACTCACTGTTACTCACTGTCATTCACTGTTACTCACTGTTACTCACTGTCATTCACTGTCACTCACTGTTACTCACTGTTACTCACTGTCATTCACTGTTACTCACTGTCA
>CM051018.1:3033590-3096090 GCA_027704905.1 Muraenolepis orangiensis
GTGTTGTGATGTGTTGTGTTGTGATGTGATGTGATGTGATGTGTTGTGATGTTATGTGTTGTGGTGTTATGTGATGTGTTGTGATGTTATGTGTTGTGTTGTGATGTTATGTGTTGTGATGTTATGTGTTGTGTTGTTATGTGTTGTGTTGTTATGTGATGTTATGTGTTGTGATGTGATGTGATGTGATGTGATGTGTTGTGATGTTATGTGTTGTGATGTTATGTGATGTGATGTTATGTTATGTGATGTGTTGTGATGTGTTGTGTTGTGATGTGTTGTCGTGTTGTGTTGTAATGTTGTTTTGTGGTCATTTTTCCCTCTCAGATCAACGGCGTCTCTCTGGACAACAAGTCTCTGACCGAGTGTGAAGCTCTACTGAGGACCGACTCTCTCAGCCTCTCACTGATGAAGGTGGGTACTCATCCTCCTCATCCTCACTCCTCCACCTGCTGCTCCTCCACTCCTCCACCTGCTGCTCCTCCACTCCTCCACCTGCTGCTCCTTCATTTATCTACCTGCTGAAACTCCGTCACATGATGAAAACTACTATCTTTGTTTTCCTGATTCCTTTTCAGGATTCTCATTTATATGATAAATGATAAATATAATGAATCAATAAACCTTAACCTGTAAATGTTCTCCTCAGTTCTTCAGTCGCAGCCCGTCGGGTCAGAACCTAATCGAGAGCCACCCGACGGAGGTCCTCGCTCGCAACGGACGCCACCTCAAGCACAACAACACTGTCTCCACCCTCAGCAGCTCCACCCAGACGGACCTCTGCCCCGAGCAGGGAGGCCAGAGGCCGAGGGGGCGTTGCCGTGGAGAGGAGGCGGAGTCGGCGGTCTATTGCGACATGAGGAAGCCCTTCTCCGGGGGCTCGTTCCACGCCACCAGCCTGCGGCCGGCCTTGGAGCCGGGCGTGGCCGGGCGACACGGCGGCCCCAGCGCCTTCCGGGAGTGCTGGTCCTATGCCAGGGGCCCGCCCTCGCTGCCCTTTGACCCCGCGGTGGCCCCGCCCTCGCTGCCCTTTGACCCCGCGGCGGCCCCGCCCTCGCTGCCCTACGGCCCGGTGTCGGCCCCGGACTTCGGCGGCGCCACGTGGCCCAAGGTGGGGGCGGGGGAGGGGTGTTCACTGGAGGGCCCCGGCTCCGTGGCCACGCCCACTCAGCTCTCCATCTACAAGTCCCCCAAGCGGAGGAAATCCATCTTCGACCCGGACGCCTTCAAGCGGCCGGCGTCCGCCCATGCCAAGATGGAGTACCCGTCGAGCGAGCGCACGGCATCCCGCTCCCCCCAGACCTCCTCCTCCTCGTCCACGCCCACCCCCCCTCCTCCACCCGTCCGCACAGACTCATTCAGGGCCAAACACAAGCACCACGGTGGCTCCGCTTCCTGGGACCGCGTGGGCGTGTCGGAAGGTGGTGTTTCCGTGGCAACGGGCCGAGAGAGGGCCGGGAGGGAGCGCGACCGAAATGGAAATCACTACTTCCTGGACGGCAAGGTGCTGACATCGCGGAAGTCGTGCGACGAGGACATTGGCCGCGCCCGAGGGGAGGAGCCTGAGGTGAAGAGGCCCCGACCCAAATCTGCCCCCGCTCTCCGGCGAAGGATGACCCCCCAGCCCATAGCCCCGCCCACCTTCCAGGTAAGACCTGGAGACCACCAGGTGAGACCACCAGGTGGGACTACCTTTCAGGTGAGACCACCAGGTGAGACTGCCAGGTGATCTCACCTTCACGGTGATTTTCAGGTGAGACCCACCTTTAAGGTGAGATCACTAGGTTAGATCACCAGGTAAGATCACCAGTTGAGACCACCAGGTCAGACCGCAAGGTGAAACCGCCTTTCAAGTGAGACCACCGGGTGAGGCCGCCTTACAGGTGAGACTGCCAGGTGAAATCCCCACGTGAGATGGCCAGGTGAGACCGCCTTCCAGGTGAGACCGCCAGGTGAGACCACCTTCCAGGTGAGATCACCAGGTGAGACCACCAGGTGAGATCACCTTCCAGGTGAGATCACCAGGTAAGATCACCAGTTGAGACCACCAGGTCAGATCACCAGTTGAGACCACCAGGTCAGACCGCAAGGTGAGACCACCTTCCAGGTGAGATCACCAGGTGAGACCACCAGCTGAGATCACCTTCCGGGTGATTCCAGGTGATCTCACCTGGCAGCAGCCCAGCAGGTGCACTCTCTGGTGTGTAGAAGTGTTAGTGTTATTGTCGTTTTGACTCCTATTAAAAATGTTCATCTCTTTCCTCATTCATATCACTGTCCTGTACTTTCTGCTGTGACATCCAAACATGAATGAATAGAAATATTAAAGTATCTTCTAATAAACCCACAGTGAACAGCTTCCTCTGGCTGGCCTCCACAATAAGAGCGTTTTATATCTCCACTAATGAAGAGACACAGGATAGCTTTTATTTACCAGTTCAGAAAAAAGAAGGAAACAAAGGAAGGGAGGAAAAAGAAAGAAAGGAAGAAAGCCAGACCCTTGAATCATCTGGACCAGAAGCCGTGTATCCATTCTGTAATGGGATTTACCGCCGCAGGAGCGCTAGCTCGCTAGCTATCCTGATTGATATCTCTGCATCGGGGGAGGAGGAGGAGGGGTTAAACCGCTGAGTCAGTCCCGGCTACGCCCCCGCTATCCTAGCCACATCTCTCTCTATCTGTCTATCTGTCTCCCTCTCGCTCTGTGTCTCCCCCGCTGTCTTCATGTGTTCATCACCCTCACCCAGTTCTAAGAGGTTTGTGTTTGTGTGTGTGTGCTCATGTGTTCATCACCCCTACCCGGTTCTAAGATGTGTGTTCATGTGTTCATCTCCAGAGCTACTCCCATGAGGAGCCCAGGGAGATGCTCCGCTCCCTCAGACACAGTGGGGGCTTCACCCCCACCCTGTACAACGGCTCCTTACCCCCCAGTGAGACACACACATACACACACACACACACACACCATACAAACACACCATGCAAACACACACACCGTACACACACACACACGCACACCATACACACACAATACAAACACACCACACGCACACGCACACGCACACTATACACAGACACAAACACACACACGTGGGTGTGTTAATGTGTGTGTGCGTGTGTTCAGATTTGGCCTCCCGGGGTCCGTCTCCGTGTCCTGCCGTTACCACGGTGATGAGGAACCCCGTGTTTACGGTACGGAGTCACCGGGTTCACACCTGTCCTGCTGTCCCCTCCCCCACCAGCCACACACACACCAGGTGAGACACACACACACACATACACACACACACACACACACACACACACACACACACCAGGTGAGACACACACACACACACACCAGATGAGACACACACATACACACACACCAGGTGAGACACACATACACACACACACACACACCAGGTGAGACACACACATACACACACACCAGGTGAGACACACACACACACACCAGGTGAGACACACACACACACACACACACACACACACACACACACGCATACACACCAGGTGAGACACACACACACACACACACACTAACTCACACACACACACACACACACACACACACACGTGTCCCACAGTCACCTCCTCCATCTGCCACACACACACCAGGTGAGTCTCACACACACACACACACACACACCAGGTGAGTCTCACACACACACACACACACACCAGGTGAGTCTCACACACACACACACACACACACACCAGGTGAGTCTCACACACACACACACACACACCAGGTGGGTGTTTGATAAACTCTGAAAAGATTCTGCATCTGAATCTATTTCATTTGATTTAAATAAGAATATATCAAACTGTGTTCTAAGAGTTACATACGTAACTTTTGTAAAAGTATGTATTCAAAAAGTTTCCTTTCCATCCAGTGTGATGAAGGGATGAATCTTAGTTCAGCTCCAAGGGCTTCTAGTGGAAAGCAGCAGACTTAATAATAATAATAATACATTTATTTTATATAGCGCTTTTCTGAGTACCCAAAGCCGCTTTACAAACTTTGCACACATTTACAAACATTGACATACATGGTGGGGACAGTGGGATGTGGAGGTGAGGAGTGGAGGTTACTGGGTGAAGGCGAGGTTGAAGAGGTGGCTCTTGAGGGCCTGTTTAAAGGATGATAAGGTGGGTGCTTGGCGGATGTTGATGGGGAGAGCGTTCCAGAGGGTGGGTGCGGCCACGGAGAAGGCCCGGTCGCCCCAGGTCCGGAGATTGGTCCTGGGGATCGTCAAGCGGTTAGTGTCTCCGGACCTGAGGCTGCGGGTGGGGACGTGGCGGGGGAGGAGGTGGGAGAGGTAGGGGGGGGCCTGGTTATTGAGGGCTTTGTAGGTGAGGAGTAGAATCTTGAAATGTATCCGGTGTTTGACTGGGAGCCAGTGGAGGTTGTGTAGGACAGGGGTGATGTGGTCTCGGCGGCGGGTGGAGGTGAGGAGGCGGGCGGCAGAGTTCTGGACATATTGGAGTTTATGTATGATTTTGTGAGTTGAGCCATACAGAATGCTGTTGCAATAATCGAGTCTGGAAGTGATGAATGCGTGGATGAGGGTTTCAGCAGCAGGGAAGGATAGGGAGGGGCGGAGGCGGGCAATGTTCCGGAGGTGGAAGAAAGCGGTTTTGGTGATGTGATTTGCATGGGGAAGGAAAGAGAGGGTGGGGTCGAGGATGAGGCCGAGGTTGCGGATCTGGGTGGAGGGGGTGATGATGGAGCCGTCTATGTTAAGGGTGAAATTTTGTGCAGAGCGGGTGAGGGAGGTAGGGCCAATAATAAGGATTTCTGTTTTATTGCTGTTGAGTTTGAGAAAGTTTGTTTGCATCCAGGTTTTAATGTCACTGAGGCAGGCGGAGAGGGTGGCGTGGGTGGCTGGGGTGATAGCTTTGGCGGAGAGATATAGCTGAGTGTCGTCGGCATAACAGTGAAAGCGGAGCCCGTGGTGGCGAAGGATCTGACCGAGGGGAAGGATGTATATGATAAAGAGTAGGGGACCAAGTACAGAACCCTGGGGGACACCGTGAGTGACTGGGGCAGTGGAGGATTGACAGTTATTGATGGAGATGTATTGGTGGCGGTCGGAGAGGTAGGAGGTGAGCCAGGAGAGGGCGGTGCCGGTGATACCAATGAAGTGCTGGAGGCGGGAGAGGAGGATGGAGTGGTCTATAGTGTCAAAGGCAGCGGTGAGGTCGAGGAGGATGAGGATGGTGAGGGAGCCGGAGTCGGCAGAGAGAAGTATGTCATTGGTAACCTTGAGGAGGGCGGTTTCCGTGCTGTGTCTAGTGCGGAAGCCGGACTGGAAGGGTTCGTGAAGGTTATTTGTGTCAAGGTGGGCTTTAATTTGTGAAGCGGTGACACGTTCGAGCATTTTGGACGTGTAGGGGAGGTTGGAAATAGGACGGAAGTTGATGGGGTTACCGGGGTCAAGGCCGGGTTTTTTCAGTATGGGGGTGATGGTAGCAAGCTTGAGTGAGGGGGGGACGGAGCCGATGGCCAGGGAGGAGTTGATGATGGTAGTGATGAGTGGGGAGAGTGAGGGGAGGCAGTCCTTAACGAGGGAAGAGGGGATGGGGTCAAGGGCACAGGTAGTGGGTTTCATACTAGTGACTAAGGAGAGTAGGTCGGATTCGGTGATGGGGGTGAAAGATGAAAGTGGATGGAGTGGAGGGGGGGGGTCGGTGGGCTGAAAACCGGGAGGAGAGGAGGGGGCGGAGGCAGCTAGCTGTGTGTGGATGTTGTCAATTTTAGTCTGGAAGAATGACAGGAAGGAGTTGCAGGTGCTGGTGGTGAAGGAATTGCTGGTAGTGTCTATGGGTTTGAGCAGTTTGTTTATGGTGGAGAAGAGTGTTCTGGGGTTGTTGGAGCCGGTACGGATGATGGAGGAGTAGTGGGAGGATCGTGCGTGATTGAGTGCTTCTGTATATTGTTGTTGGTGAAGTTTGTAGGCATCGAGGTGAATGGTGAGTCCGGTTTTTTTGGATAAGCGTTCCAGTTGGCGGCCCTGAGTTTTGAGGTGACGGAGTTCGCTAGTGTACCAGGGGGCGGAGTGAGTGAAGGAGACGAGTTTGGTTCTGATGGGGGCGATGTCATCAAGACAGGATGAGAGTGTGTTATTGTAGAAGTTGACTAGGTCAGTGGGGGAGACGTTCGGGGTGGGGATGGTGTTGGAAATGGCGTTGGTTAGGGCAGCAGAGAGGGAGGGAAGGTTGATGGATTTGAGGTTTCGAAAGGATATGGTGCGTTGCTGTTTAACGGGGTGGGGGGGGATGTTGACGTCTAGGGTGATGGCTAGGTGGTCAGAGATGGTGAGGTCGGTGGTGGAGAGGTTGTTAATGGAGATGCCAGAGGTGCAGACTAGGTCGAGGGTGTGTCCTTTGTTATGGGTGGGGAAATCAATGTGTTGGGTGATGTTAAAATAATCTAAGATGTCCATGAATTCAGTGGTGTGGGTGCAGGTTATGGAGTCGACGTGGATGTTAAAGTCGCCGAGCAGCAGTACAGATGGTGAAATGGCAAAGAGCTGGGTTAAGAATTCAGATAGGTCAGAGAGAAATTCTGGGATTGGCTTGGAGGGGGGGCGATAGATGACGGCAGTGACCAGGGGTTTGGGACCAGGTAATTTAAAAGTGAGGTGTTCGAATGAGGGAGGGGTGGGGAGGGATAGTGCAGTTGTAGTGATTGACTGGTGGTGAAATACAGCTATTCCACCACCACGACCGTCCTGGCGGGGTTTTTCCAGATAGCTGTATCCTGGGGGTGTAGTTTGGTTGAGGTAGAAGTAGTCCAGTGGCTGTTGCCATGTTTCAGTTACGCAGAGGAAGTCCAGTTTATTGTCAATAATGAGCTCGTTGAGAATGAGACTTTTATTGCTGAGGGATCTTGTGTTAAACAGGGTGAATTTCAGGGACTTTTGTTTTGAAGTTGAGTTGGCGGAAGTGGGTAGTGGGCGGAGGTTTAAGGGGTTCACGTGGGGATTGATCTGATGACGTGAGTTGTTGTGATGACGGGAGGCGGAAGTGCGGGGGCTTTCTAAATTGGAGCAGAGAGATGGGATAATGTTTATGGCGGTGGATTTATAGAAAAACTTGCGACGGGAGCTTCTGTGGATGTAGCGGTGGCGTTGTAGCAGTCCGAAGTCTTTTATTGCTGAGATGAGTTGCGCGGGAGGAGGCGATCGATGGTTAAGCAGGAGGAGCTGCGCCGCTGTGTAACGCAGTGCCATGGTGAAAACAGGACCGGGACAGGTGGAGGCCTGCCGGGTCTGCCTTCAGCCGCGGGTGCGGCGGTGATCTTCGGGGGTTGTGGAAGGCAGCGGTCCCAGCCAGACATGGGCTAACCGCACCGGGACAGGTGGAAGCCTGTCCGGGGTCTACCTTCCAGCGAGCGGTGGTGGAATAGAAGTCCGGCTGGATACAGGTGAGTTCTGGGCCGGTGGCCGAGTGTTTGTTGAGGGCAGATGGTAATCCAAGATTGACAGTCGCAAAACAGATGGTAATTGATGTTAATCCAAGAAATGGTAATCCAGATACTGTAGCTGGACGGAGGTTAGACGGAGGGAGAAGCGGCAACCAAAGCGTGCCAGCGTCCTCTCTCTCTCTATAGTATAGTCCCTATAGTCCTATAGTATAGTAAGGGTTAGGGTTAGACTTGTTGTGTTGACCCTCCCATCAGCTCCATCTTGACCTGCCATGGAGAATCATACGTGCACTAGTGGCTCCTGGCCACAGATGGCAATGATCAATGTCCCCAGTGTTTGTGGGTGGAGCATTTGAAGCTTGGCTTGACGGACAGGCAGTATGAACTGCTACATGCCACTGAGTCTGAAGGTCTGGATGGGGAGGAGGCAGTTAGGAGCAGGTTTTCACAGACCAGGGCATTGAGGCCTAATGCTTTTTGCCCTCAGGCTCTGACGAGCTGCCCACATGGCCGGCATGGGGAGCTCCGTGTCTCATCTCATGCTTGCTTTGTCCCAGACGCTTCAGACACCAGGCAGGAACACCTCAGCGCTGTGCCTCAGTGATGAACCTCACTGAATGATCCTTCTCCTTTATGTCTAGGGAACGAATGTCCTTCAGGTACGGCCGTTCCATATGCTGCGCACCACAAGCCGTCTCCTTAGGTGACTGGTGTACAGTTATACGCCTAAAGGACGCCTATTACCCAATCCCACTCGCCCCTCATCTCAGGAAGTTCCTCCGGTTTGCCTTCAAGGTTCAGGCTGACCAGTTCATAGGGCTTCCCTTTGGGTTGTCGTTGGCCCCAAGGGTCGTCACCAGATGTGCTGGAGCAGGTCTGTTGGCCATACAGAACCAGGGGGTAAGGATTCTTCCCGACCTAGACGGCTAATCTGAGAAGCTGTAATACTCTGAGGCCATCTCATCACATTATAAGGTGGACAATCAACCAGTGGGGTCACGTGGTTTGGTCCAAAGTTTCCTTAAAGGCGCCAGATGCCTGCGTCCCACAAAAACATTGAGGGTTCCTTAATGGGACCCACCCCTGGTGGCCCTCTCTCTACCCCCCTCGGAGACTCCAGACCCGGGACGTGTCTGGAGTCTCCCTGTGGCCCACCCCAGCATGCCTCCTGAAGAGGCTCTCCTCCTTCCACGTGAACCAGGTTATTGAGCTGGCTGCTTCCAAACCACCTCATCAAGAAGGCTATCTTGTCCGGTCAGAGCTCCAGGAGCTTATATCAGTACAATGGCAGACATTCGTCAAACGGAACAGCTGTTTGTCTGTGGCTGTGGGTGTAGGGAGGGTTCTCTCTGAGAGAGACTCCTGGATTGTTGATGCGATATGTCAGCGGTAAAGGGCGAAGGCGGCCATCCTCCAGCTGGTGTTAGAGACCACTCTACCAGGAGTGTCCCATCGTAGAGAGCCTTGAAGGGCCCCTGAATGACATCTGCCCTCCGGCTGCTGAGGTGTCTCCTGTACAGTCTCCGGATACTACCCGTCAACATGCCACGCCCAGAGCCGTAGGACCCTCAGTTCTACCAGGACCGCCAACACAATAGCTGGTGACCTTGTTGGTATCAGTCATCCAGTGTGAAGCACTGCCTCTGGCACTCAGGAAGAAAGAAATAGAATGCGTTCTATTTACGGTTGACGGTATTTACGGTTCTATGAATTCTGGATGCCAGAGTTCTCCGTCACTTGGAACCTTGGCGAGAAGATTCCGTAGGAGCAGAGCCCAGAGTCCCAGGTGATGAGATAGGCGTGTCACTTTGGGACCCGGTGTCACAGGTGACTTTGTTGATATCAATATTGTCGACTGTGCATGCGCCAAGTGGATCCATCCAGTGTGAAACACTTCCTCTGGTGGTCACCCAGAATCCATTGAACCGTTACATAGGTAATACTTGTTTCCTTGTAAAACTAAAGATGCTACACAGAGAATCAATCAGCTAACCACCTGGTCTCCACAGCCCTCAGCCCAAGGCCCGGGTCAGCCCCCAGGCCCGGGTCAGCCCCCAGGACCAGGCCCGGGTCAGTCTGGACCTGACCCAGCAGAACCAGTGGGACCACACGGAGACGTCCCTCCCCACGCGCACCAGTCGTTCCTCTCACGGTACAAACTCACCGCCATCCAGCGCCCACCTCGGTCCGTCCCTCACACTCACCCCCCCACGGGTCAGCACATCCTGTCTTTCATCCTGTCTTTCATCCTGTCTTTCATCCTGTCTTTCATTATGTCATTCATTCTGTCATTCATCCTGTCATTCATCCTGTCATTCATTCTGTCATTCATCCTGTCATATATCCTGTCATTCATCCTGTCATATATCCTGTCTTTCGTCCTGTCATTCATCCTGTCATTCATCCTGTCTTTCATTATGTCATTCATTATGTCATTCATTCTGTCATTCATCCTGTCATATATCCTGTCATTCATCCTGTCATTCATCCTGTCTTTCATCCTGTCTTTCATTCTGTCATTCATCCTGTCATTCATCCTGTCATTCATCCTGTCATTCATCCTGTCATTCATCCTGTCATATATCCTGTCTTTCATCCTTTCTTTCATCCTGTCATTCATCCTGTCATTCATCCTGTCTTTCATCCTGTCTTTCATTCTGTCATTCATCCTGTCATATATCCTGTCTTTCATCCTGTCATTCATCCTGTCATTCATCCTGTCTTTCATTATGTCATTCATTATGTCATTCATTCTGTCATTCATCCTGTCATATATCCTGTCATTCATCCTGTCATTCATCCTGTCTTTCATCCTGTCTTTCATTCTGTCATTCATCCTGTCATTCATCCTGTCATTCATCCTGTCATATATCCTGTCTTTCATCCTTTCTTTCATCCTGTCATTCATCCTGTCATTCATCCTGTCTTTCATCCTGTCTTTCATTCTGTCATTCATCCTGTCATATATCCTGTCTTTCATCCTTTCTTTCATCCTGTCATTCATCCATTTATTCATTCATTTGTGCAAATGCCCACACTGCAGGATGTTTTGTTGACGGTGTGCACTTTTACTCTCTCTCTCTCTCTCTCTCTCTCTCTCTCTCTCTCTCTCTCTCTCTCTCTCTCTCTCTCTCTCTCTCGCTCTCTCGCTCTCTCGCTCTCTCTCTCTCTCTCTCAGGTTCCACTAACAACATTCAGTCTCGTCCAGAGAGGATCAAGACTCCCTCGACCCCTCGATACCCTCGCTCTATGATGGGTACAATGCTATATACTATTAGAATACTTTACAATACTATTATAATGCTATTAGAATACTTTATACTAAAATACTATATACTACAATACTATATTTCTATAATACTTATACTTAATACTACAATACTGTATACTATAATACTACAATGCTATGAAGTAAAATACTATCTAATATAATATTTTATACTACAATACTATATACTTTAATATTATATACTATAATACTATGATACTATTATAATATAATACTTATAATATAATGCTATTTACTACGATACTATTTATTATAATATAATAATACTAAAATACTAATACTATATCATATAATACTTTATTTATATATATATCAGGGTTTCCGCTAGGATTTTTTCTTGCCGATTTTACCGGACAAATTCGAAACTTGCCGGTCATGTTTCAAAAACAGTCTATATTACAAACGCCACTATAATGTACACCTAGATTGACGAAAGAATGACAAAGACCTCAAATAAATGTGACTATTTAATGAACAACAAAACGAACAAGAACGATTGAGCAAAACCTCGTTAGCCGTAAAACTCTAGGCTATTTCAAAACACCTGTAACATCTGTAGTCCGTTTTAACATAGGCTACATGGCATCACATTTACCCTGTAGGCTACCAGGCTACTTTTAGCTTTCTCCTTAATTTCATTGCGGCAAAGTCCTCTGAGCCGAGCTGAAATCAAAGGTGTCTAATGTGTCTTAGCAGCTTGCAATACGCATAAGTCCATCACTCTCTCCTCCTCCAGACGACTCCGCACTGATGTTTTCAAACGATTCTGCAGGGAGAAGCCCCTCTCTGCTGGTCGCTTGACACGGGCAGAACACAGGCCCTTTAGCCCGAGTGGCCCAGTCGGTACAGCTCGCTGAACTCAGAAATTAGCACTTGGCAAGCTGTCGCAAACATTAAAGCCCCATAGCCGTGGAGCGCTAACATTAAAGCCCCATAGCCGTGGAGCGGCCATCACCGCACCTGCATCTCGTCGGGCGTGCTTGACGTCATGAGAGGAGCGGCAGCTGATTGGTCACTTCATTCGGTCACCCTTTCGGGGGGGAGGGGCAGTAATAAATCTGTCAAAACTCAAATGTCCAGGATCTAAGTTTTGTATGAGCATTATTACCGGACATTTTGACCGGCAGGTTTTTAAATGACCGTTTTTTTATAATTTTTACCCACTAAAAACCGGTAAATACCGGCTAACGGAAACCCTGATATATATATATATTTAGTATAGTATAGTTACTACCCAGTATGTATAGTAATGTTTATTGGACCACAGACAACCACAGTATGTGGTTGTATTGGCTATCTAAACTGTTACTGTTAATAATTGATTGATTTATATCAATACTAAGATATTGATTGGCAAGACACAAACCACCGATTCTTGGATTTCCTCAGAGAGCAGAAGACACTCTGATGGACCTATTGACCATTTGGGACTGATCTCTCTCTCTCTCTCTCTCTCTCTCTCTCTCTCTCTCTCTCTCTCTCTCTCTCTCTCTCTCTCTCTCTCTCTCTCTCTCTCTCTCTCTCTCTCTCTCTCTCTCTCTCTCTCTCTCTCTCTCTCTCTCTCTCTCAGGGTCTCTCTCCCAATCAGAGTGCAGTAGCCCCAGTCTCATTACTCCGCCCCAGTCGCCTCTCAACCTGGAGACCTCCTCCTCAGTCGTCAGCAGCCAATCGCAGGGCTCCATTTCCACCCTGCCCCGGATCTCCGTCAACCCCCAGCCAATAGGAGAGCGTCGTAAGGACAGGTACGCCAGGTGATTGTAGTCCTCATCCCGGGTCTTCATCACCCGGAGGGGTAACAGGTCTTCTTCTTCTGCGGTGGTCAGAGATAACTTCCTCTTCATCAAGATTCAGTTTAAAAGGAGGTGTTAGTCTCTCTCTCTCTCTCTCTCTCTCTCTCTCTCTCTCTCTCTCTCCTCTCTCTCTCTCTCTCTCTCTCTCTCTCTCTCTCTCTCTCTCTCTCTCCTCTCTCTCTCTCTCTCTCTCTCTCTGTTCTTGTGTGTGCGTGTTTGTATTTCTGTGTGTTTGTATGTCTTAATGTCTTTCATGTCTTCTCTGTTGCTTCCTTCCTGTTTTTATGTCCTCTCTTCCTTTCCTTCACCTTTTCTTTCTCCGCCAACCACTTTGTCTCCCACCTGTATACTCCACCACCTCCTCCTCTTCTTCCTCCTCCCACTCCTCCTCCTCCTCTTCTTCCTCCTCCCACTCCTCCTCCTCCTCTTCTTCCTCCTCCCACTCCTCCTCCTCCTCCCCCACCACTACCTCCTCCTCCTCCTCCTTCCTCCACCACTTCTTCATCCTCTGCCACCACCACCACCTCCTCCTCCTCCTCCTTCTCCCACTCCTCCTACTCCCCCACCACAACCTCCTCCTCCTCTTCCTCCGCCACCACCACATCCTCGTCCTTATCTCCTCCTCCCCATCACCACCACCACCTCCTTCTCCACCTCCTCCTCCTCCTCCTCCTCCTCCTCCTCCTCCTCCAGACCTCTGTATCGTAACCGATCTTTCCTCAGGATCCCTCTGGCTGCGAGGCCTCGTTTCTCCTCTCTGAGGAGCCTCAGGTTCGTCCTCCACTTCCTCCCACATCCGCTTTATCCTCCCTGTGGGCGTGGCCTCCCTGTGGGTGTGGTTTATGCTTCCATGTGGGCGTGGCCTCCCTGTGGGTGTGGTGGAAGCTTCCATGTTGGCGTGGCCTCCCAGTGGGTGTGGTGTATGCTTCCCTGTGGGCGTGGCCTCCCTGTGGGTGTGGTGTATGCTTCCATGTGGGCGTGGCCTCCCTGTGGGTGTGGTGGAAGCTTCCATGTTGGCGTGGCCTCCCAGTGGGTGTGGTGTATGCTTCCCTGTGGGCGTGGCCTCCCTGTGGGTGTGGTGTATGCTTCCCTGTGGGCATGGCCTCCCTGTGGGTGTGGTGTATGCTTCTCTGTGGGCGTGGCCTCCCTGTGGGTGTGGTGGAAGCTTCCCTGTGGGCGTGGCCTCCCTGTGGGTGTGGTGTATGCTTCCCTGTGGGCGTGGCCTCCCTGTGGGTGTGGTGTATGCTTCTCTGTGGGCGTGGCCTCCCTGTGGGTGTGGTGTATGCTTCCCTGTGGGCGTGGCCTCTGTGCGGGTGTGGTGGAAGCTTCCCTGTGGGCGTGGCCTCCCTGTGGGTGTGGTGTATGCTTCCCTGTGGGCGTGGCCTCCCTGTGGGTGTGGTGTATGCTTCCCTGTGGGCGTGGCCTCCCTGTGGGTGTGGTGGAAGCTTCCCTGTGGGCGTGGCCTCCCTGTGGGTGTGGTGGAAGCTTCCCTGTGGGCGTGGCCTCCCTGTGGGTGTGGTGTATGCTTCCCTGTGGGCGTGGCCTCCCTGTGGGTATGGTGGAAGCTTCCCTGTGGGCGTGGCCTCCCTGTGGGTGTGGTGTATGCTTCCCTGTGGGCGTGGCCTCTCTGTGGGTGTGTCCTCTCTGGGTGGAAGCTTCCAGGCACGATGAGATAACCCTCCCTCCCTCCCTCCCTCCCTCCCTCCTTCCCTCCTTCCCTCCGTCCTTCTTCTTGGACTGCTAGTCCATGCTATGTAATGCTACATCATTACCGTTACATAGCATGCTATCGCTAGCATGCGCACTGAAACTAGCGGCACTGAATGGGATGTACATGTGGTGTTCACTATGGGTCTCCAAGGGCTATTGGTAATGGCAGCTCCTATGTTTCTGTATATATATATACAGCAGTGACGAAGCATGTCTATCACAACTGGACCTTCTGTAGACCAGGGGTTCCCCAACTTTTCAGCCCGCGACCCCCAACATAACAGCGCTAGAGACTGGCGACCCCCCCCCACACACACACTATCACCGGAGGGACTGGAACATTAAAAACAACGTGTGCACAGATCTTCACCATAGCGAACATCGTGAAGTCCAAGGGGGGGGGGGGGGAATCGCGATCGCGAAAATTGTGTGTGGCTTTTTTCGGCTGCAAATGATACTGTCGTGAATCTGTCGGAATCAGAATTCCTTTATTCGTCACCCTAACATGCACACGTTATTATTAACAATAATAATAATAATAATAATAATTTATTATATTTATTATAGAATTATAATAAAAAATAAAAATATTAAATAAAAACATTAAAATAAAAACCTCATGGTCACATCAAGAGGATTCTGAAATCATCTCGCGACCCCCCCCTCCCACCCTCGGGGTCCCGCGACCCCCACTTTAGGAACCCCTGCTGTAGACCACCACCACCACCACCCCCATTCGAAAATTCAGTTGTTCTAGTCAGACGGACGTCACGGAGGAGTCACTTTATGCGTTATCTCATTTAGGAAGATCAGATTGTTGCAGCCAATTTCCAATTTGACCATAGTTGTAAAGCAGTGTCCATGTAGTGAAGTAACAGCCCAACACAGACCACCACACACAGGCTATCGGTTAAAGGGACGGTCTAACACGCTTCACGTGAAAAGGCTTAACTAACTTTGGAACTTTAAGTTCCAAAATAGCGATCAATAATCACCAAATGTCTCTGGCATATGTCTTGTCCTTAGCACTTTCACCTGTCAAAATGAAAGTGAAAAGGTGAAAGTGCTAATGACAAGACATATGCAAATTAGGTGATTATTGATCGCGGTTTTGTAACTCTTAGTTACGTTAAGTCTTTTCACGTTAAGCGATGCAAAGAAAGATCAAGTCAAAACTCTCAATTCAAATGCACAACAATGCTTAACAAACCCAAGACAGCCATTAACTAATCAGTCAACAAGTGTGTGGAAACTAAATGCAACAACCAGCTCAACGAGACGCGACACTGAGACAAAACCAGGACAAATGAGTCTCACTCACCAATAATGTTCACTTAAAGACCAAATCCATTCTCCTGTCCTTCTGGATGGTTCGACCACCCGGTCATAAAGCTGATCGCTTTTCAGATCCAAAATAAGTTGCCTTTCCAATTCCCTGCTCTCTTGTCGGTCCCAAATAGCAACACTCCCATCAGTAGAGCCTCTTGTGGCTAGTAGAGCCCGTTAGCCACGGGTATCTTTCCCAGTTGCTAGCCTGAAAATGGCGAACATAGCCTGCTTTAACAACTTGATTCAGCTCAAGATTGTCAGGCGTTGGACGGGCTTTTTAATAATGTCCATCTTTACATTGAATGGTCATCTTGAAAATGGTTCCGACAGTAAATCCGCAACGACATCATCTTCGCCTGTTCATCATTTTTACGTAAAAAAACTACGTAGAAAAAACTACGCTAGATCCCCTCTCGCTCCAGCCAGTATACCTTCTAGCTCCCTATTGAGCTGTGGGGAAATCTGAAATAATACGCCCATTGGCTACAAATCACTATATGATTGGTTGATCAAATTGTCAATCCAAACGTACGCTCTCATTCAGTCTAAGGGCCAAAGTCATCGGGAATACTTTGGTTGAAGGATATTCTTCCCAGCAACCTAGAAAAATATCTAGTGTCGTGCATAGACCGAGAAAGACAAACAAATCAACTGTAATATAACAGATCAACAACACAGTTATGATTCTCATTTATTCATTTTATTTAAATTTTATTAAATTGTATTACTTTATTAATACAATTAATTCGATTTTTTTGGTTTCATCTGAGAGTTCCAGGGTATTCTCTGAATACCTTGAAGGCCCTGACGCTTCACCACTGATATACAGTATATATACAGTATATATATATACAGTATATATACAGTATATATATATATATATACAATATGTATATGCTAAGCTAGCTCTGTTGCATGTCCCTCCATGCATTGTGTGTTCTCGGTGAGGTGGAGAGCTGGGTGAGAAAGAGTGAGAGCGTAGTCACACTGCAGGCCTGGAGGATGCACACTCACTCTTAACACACTCACTCCTAACACACTCACTCCTAACACACTCACTCCTAACACACTCACTCTCAACACACTCACTCTCAACACACTCACTCTCAACACACTCACTCTTAACACACTCACTCTCAACACACTCACTCCTAACACACTCACTCTCAACACACTCACTCTCAACACACTCACTCCTAACACACTCACTCTCAACACACTCACTCTCAACACACTCACTCTCAACACACTCACTCCTAACACACTCACTCTCAACACACTCACTCCTAACACACTCACTCTCAACACACTCACTCTCAACACACTCACTCTCAACACACTCACTCTCAACACACTTACTCTGAACACATTCACAGGCTCACCCTCTCACGCTCTCACCCTCTCACATAGTGGCGAGGGTCTCACTCTGGTCCCTGGTGTGTCTCCCCCCCCTCTCCCCCGGCAGGCCGTACCTAGAGGATCCTCGTAGCGTGGTGGTGCACAAGGGGGCGGAGCCTCTGGGCATTTCCATCGTGGGCGGGGAGAACAGCGGCGGCGGCATCTTCGTCTCCAAGGTGGCGGGGGCCAGCATCGCCCAGCAGGCGGGGCTGGAGTACGGGGACCAGCTTCTGGAGGTACTCGTTAATATGGAATCAATATTCATAGGGTGGCAGGAGACCAGCCTGCTGTCCCCGTGCAGAGCTCAGAAGAGCCGGGGGATGGAACCAAGGAGCTGGAAGGTCGCTGGTTCCATCCCCCATATCCCCCAGGGTGTGGACACCCTGACCCTCACTGCTCCTGACCACCTGGCTGGCTCCTTGCATGGCTGACACCACCGTTGGTGTATGAATGTGTGAATGAATGCGTAAATCTATTTGAGTATGAATGTGTGAATGAATGTGAGTATGAATGTGTAAATAAAAGTATGATTAAATGTGAGTATGAATGTGTGCTTGAATGTGTGAATTAATGTAAGTATGAATTGGTGAATTTTATTGGTGAATATGTATTGAGGAATGTTTTTCGGTGGTACCTCCTCCTCAGTGTGGGTTCTCCAGCAGGATGTGAGGTTCTGCTGACCTGGTATTTCATATTGAGTAGCGTTCTCCTGGTTCTCCTGGCTCTCCAGCCAGTCCTACCCACAATGCCGTTGGCTCGGTGGTCCCTGCTGTGGGAGGCGTGGGCGGAGCTGGGAGGAATGAGGAGGAGGAGGTTACTTTATGGATGCTGAGCTGGGCTCACACAGCGTGGAGTTATCACACAGGTCCACTTTATTGACATGTAAACAACCAACAACAATCTCTCTCTCTCTCTCTCGCTCCTCCTCTCCCCTCTCTCTCTCTCTCTCCTCTCTCTCTCTCTCTCTCTCTCTCCGTCCCTCTTTCCCTCTATCTCTGTATCTGTCGGTATCTTTCTGTCTCTCTCTCTGTTTATCTCTCTCATTCGACCCCTCTCTCTCTGTATATGTCTGTATCTCTCTCTCTCTCTCTCTCTCTCTCTCTCTCTCTCTCTCTCTCTCTCTCTCTCTCTCTCTCTCTCTCTCTCTCTCTCTCTCTCTCTCTCTCTCTCTCCCAGTTCAACGGTATCAACCTAAGGAGTGCTACAGAGCAGCAGGCCCGGCTGGTCATTGGTCAGCCGTGTGACGCTGTCACCCTCATGGCTCAGTACAACCCCCACATGTTCCAGCTGGGAGTCCACTGCCGGTCCAGGTGCTACATCCTGCTAACTCAACATGTCTACTAACTCCTCACTAATACCTCATCATGTCTACTAACTCCTCACTAATACCTCATCATGTCTACTAGGTCCTCACTAATACCTCAACATGTCTACTAACTCCTCACTAATACCTCATCATGTCTACTAACTCCTCACTAATACCTCATCATGTCTACTAGGTCCTCACTAATACCTCAACATGTCTACTAACTCCTCACTAATACCTCATCATGTCTACTAACTCCTCACTAATACCTCATCATGTCTACTAACTCCTCACTAATACCTCATCATGTCTACTAGGTCCTCACTAATACCTCAACATGTCTACTAACTCCTCACTAATACCTCATCATGTCTACTAGGTCCTCACTAATACCTCAACATGTCTACTAACTCCTCACTAATACCTCATCATGTCTACTAACTCCTCACTAATACCTCATCATGTCTACTAGGTCCTCACTAATACCTCAACATGTCTACTAACTCCTCACTAATACCTCATCATGTCTACTAACTCCTCACTAATACCTCATCATGTCTACTAGGTCCTCACTAATACCTCAACATGTCTACTAACTCCTCACTAATACCTCATCATGTCTACTAACTCCTCACTAATACCTCATCATGTCTACTAGGTCCTCACTAATACCTCAACATGTCTACTAACTCCTCACTAATACCTCATCATGTCTACTAACTCCTCACTAATACCTCATCATGTCTACTAACTCCTCACTAATACCTCATCATGTCTACTAGGTCCTCACTAATACCTCAACATGTCTACTAACTCCTCACTAATACCTCATCATGTCTACTAGGTCCTCACTAATACCTCAACATGTCTACTAACTCCTCACTA
This sequence comes from Muraenolepis orangiensis, assembly GCA_027704905.1. Classification (NCBI taxonomy): domain Eukaryota; kingdom Metazoa; phylum Chordata; class Actinopteri; order Gadiformes; family Muraenolepididae; genus Muraenolepis; species Muraenolepis orangiensis. Next base: position 3,052,730 of record CM051018.1, read on the forward strand.
ATACCTCATCATGTCTACTAACTCCTCACTAATACCTCATCATGTCTACTAGGTACTCACTAATACCTCATCATGTCTACTAGGTCCTCACTAATACCTCAACATGTCTACTAACTCCTCACTAATACCTCATCATGTCTACTAGGTCCTCACTAATACCTCAACATGTCTACTAACTCCTCACTAATACCTCATCATGTCTACTAGGTCCTCACTAATACCTCAACATGTCTACTAACTCCTCACTAATACCTCAACATGTCCTACTAACTCCTCACTAATACCTCAACATGTCCTGCTAACTCCCTACTAATACCTCAACATGACTACTAACTCCTCACTAATACCTCAACATGTCTACTAACTCCTCACTAATACCTAAACATGTCCTACTAACTCCTCACTGATACCTCAACATGTCTACTAACTCCTCACTAATACCTCCTCATGTCTACTAGGTCCTCACTAATACCTCAACATGTCTACTAACTCCTCACTAATACCTCATCATGTCTACTAGGTCCTCACTAATACCTCAACATGTCTACTAACTCCTCACTAATACCTCAACATGTCCTACTAACTCCTCACTAATACCTCAACATGTCCTGCTAACTCCCTACTAATACCTCAACATGACTACTAACTCCTCACTAATACCTCAACATGTCTACTAACTCCTCACTAATACCTAAACATGTCCTACTAACTCCTCACTGATACCTCAACATGTCTACTAACTCCTCACTAATACCTCATCATGTCTACTAGGTCCTCACTAATACCTAAACATGTCCTACTAACGCCTCACTAATACCTCATCATGTCTACTAACTCCTCACTAATACCTCATCATGTCTACTAGGTCCTCACTAATACCTCAACATGTCTACTAACTCCTCACTAATACCTCATCATGTCTACTAGGTCCTCACTAATACCTCATCATGTCTACTAACTCCTCACTAATACATCAAGATGTCCTACTAACGCCTCACTAATACCTCATCATGTCTACTAACTCCTCACTAATACCTCATCATGTCTACTAGGTCCTCACTAATACCTCAACATGTCTACTAACTCCTCACTAATACCTCATCATGTCTACTAGGTCCTCACTAATACCTCATCATGTCTACTAACTCCTCACTAATACATCAAGATGTCCTGCTAACTCCCTACTAATACCTCAACATGACTACTAACTCCTCACTAATACCTCCTCATGTCTACTAGGTCCTCACTAATACCTCAACATGTCTACTAACTCCTCACTAATACCTCATCATGTCTACTAGGTCCTCACTAATACCTCAACATGTCCTACTAACTCCTCACTAATACCTCAACATGTCTACTAACTCCTCACTAATACCTCAACATGTCCTACTAACTCCTCACTAATACCTCAACATGTCTACTAACTCCTCACTAATACCTCAACATGTCTACTAACTCCTCACTGGTACCTCAACATGTCTACTAACTCCTCACTAATACCTCAACATGTCCACTAACTCCTCACTAATACCTCTACATGTCCACTAACTCCTCATTAATACCTCATCATGTCTACTAACTCCTCACTAATTCCTCAACCTGTTGGTCATCCAGAGAGAGTGAGGGGGCTTTACATTCATTTGACTTCATATTTTTATATTGTATGTATTTATGTTCCTGTATTTATTGTATTTGTAACACATCAGAGGACATTCCTCGTCCTCACCAGATCAGCTCTTTAGTCCTGATTCATGACCTGTTGACCCAACAGCTCCAGACTGGAGCCGGTCAGCCCCGCCCCGCCTGTGCCCCTGGACGCTCACCCCCCGGTGGACACCCTCAGTGAGCAGGACGAAGGGACCCTCACCCCCTCTTCCCCCACCGCCAGCCCCGCCAGCTGCATCAGGTCAGTGGGGCCGTCTGGGTCTTCCTAGGGAGGTTCAGGTGTTGATGTAGTTCTTCTACCACTTGAATACATGACTCTGCTCACCTAATGTTCTCCTGTCACTCTCAGTTGTCCACTTGACTATTTAAAAGTCATCATTCATCCACTTTATTTAGTTCCTTTCACTCTTCTTCTTCTTGGTGGCTTCGGATACAAACGTCAACCTCTCTCTCTCTCTCTCTCTCTCTCTCTCCTGGTTACCCAGAATACCCTGCGACAGGAAGGTGGTGCCGGAGCCCCGTCTGGTGACGGTGCGGCGTCCGGGGGTGGAGGTGGGGGTGACCCTGTGCGGGGGGAACCTCCAGGGTGTCTACGTGGAGAGCCTGGAGGAGGACAGCCCGGCCAGGGGCCCTGACGGCCTGCTGCCGGGGGACCTCATCCTGGAGGTAGGGGTCTTCTCCTCTGTGTATAGAATGCTCCAGGGCAGGATGTTGACCAGAGGGTCTCTGTGTTGGATCCCCCATGTTCACATCCTCTCTGTAGGCCTCCAGACATCTGGACCCCACCTGCTCCGTCGTGAGAGTCTAGTCTCTTGGATTAAGGAGTCTAGTCTCTTGGATAAAAGATAAAGGAGTCTAGTCTCTTGGATTAAGGAGTCTAGTCTCTTGAATAAAGGAGTCTAGTCTCTTGGATTAAGGAGTCTAGTATCTTGGATACAAGATTAAAGAGTCTAGTCTCTTGGATGAAGGAGTCTAGTCTCTTGGATAAAGGAGTCTAGTCTTTTGGATAAAGGAGTCTAGTCTCTTGGATAAAGGAGTGTAGTCTCTTGGATTAAGGAGTCTAGTCTCTTGGATTAAGGAGTCTAGTATCTTGGATAAAATATTAAAGCGTCTAGTCTCTTGGATGAAGGAGTCTGGTCTCTTGGATAACAGATATAGGAGTCTAGTCTCTTGGATAAAAGATAAAGGAGTCTAGTCTCTTGGATTAAGGAGTCTAGTCTCTTGGATAAAAGAGTCTAGTCTCTTGGATAAGGGACTCTAGTCTCTTGGATAAGGGAGTCTAGTCTCTTGGATTAAGGAGTCTAGTCTCTTGGATAAGGGAGTCTAGTCTCTTGGATTAAGGAGTCTAGTCTTTTGGATAAGGGAGTCTAGTCTCTTGGATTAAGGAGTCTAGTCTCTTTGATTTAGGAGTCTAGTCTCTTGGATTTAGGAGTCTAGTCTCTTGGATTTAGGAGTCCAGTCTCTTGGATAAAAGATAAAGGAGTAGTCTCTTAGATAAAGGAGTCTAGTCTCTTGGATTAAGGAGTCTCTTGGATTAAGGAGTGAAGTCTCTTAGGAGCTCTAAAAGAGTCCCCAATATTTAGTTGATGGGAGCTGGATCGTCTGTTGGTTCCAGAAGGATTATAGCGTTGCGGTCCTGTGGTTTTGGTTCCATATCTTCTTCTGCGGTGTCTGTCTTCCAACTGACCCCAAAACTTTATTCGTCCGTCGAGCGGCTGAGCAGACACTGAGTCACCGCTGCTGCAAACGTCTTCTCTCTCTGCCAATCATTGATCTCTATTGACCTCTCTCTCTCTCTCTTCTCTCCTCTCCTCTCCTCTCCTCTCTCTCGTTCTCTCTCTCTCTCTCTCTTCTCCTCTCTCTCCTCTCCTCTCCTCTCCTCTCCTCTCCTCTCCTCTCCTCTCCTCTCCTCTCCTCTCCTCTCCTCTCTCTCTCCTCTCCTCTCCTCTCCTCTCCTCTCCTCTCCTCTCCTCTCCTCTCCTCTCTCTCGTCCTCTCCTCTCCTCTCCTCTCCTCTCCTCTCGTCTCTCCTCTCCTCTCCTCTCCTCTCCTCTCTCTCGTCCTCTCCTCTCCTCTCCTCTCCTCTCCTCTCCTCTCCTCTCCTCTCTCTCATTCTCTCTCTCTCCTCTCCTCTCCTCTCTCTCTTTCTGTGCCTGGGCAGGATATTGTAGTGGTCAGGGTCTCTGGACCGCTTGCCAGAAGGTTCCATGTTTGATCCCCAACGTCCACAGTCTCTCAGACCTGTGTGTGTGTGTGTGTGTGTGTGTGTGTGTGTGTGTGTGCAGTACAACGCGGTCAGTATGAGTGGCAGGACGGTGGAGGAGGTGTACGTGGAGATGCTGAAACCTGTGGACACGGTGACCCTGCTGGTCCACAGCCAACTGGATCACTTCAACACTCTGAAGGACACAGCAGGGGATGGCTTCTATATCAGGTACTCACTGGACACACACACACACACACACACACACACACACACACACACACTGAACACACACACACTGAACACACACACACACACACACACACACACACACACACACACTGAACACACACACACACACACACACGACACACACACACACACACACACACTGAACACACACACACACACACACACACTGACACACACACACACACTGGACACACACACACACACGCACACACACACACACACTGAACACACAAACACACACACACACAAACACACACACACACACACACACACTGAACACACACACACACACACACACACACACACATACGCACATCGCCACACACACACACACACACACACACTGAACACACACACACACACACACACACATCGCCACACACACACACACACACATACACACATCGCCACACACACACTGAACACACACACACACACACTGAAAACACGCTGAACACACACACACACACACACACACTGAACACACACACACGCACACACACGCACAAGCTCTATTTATGGCCAGCACCTTAACGGGCCCATAGTCCTTTCGTACGGCCCCTCCCCCTCCTCTCCATCCTTGAGACTATAAATAGACACCGCTGGCCACGCCCACATCTTCCTCCTCTGGCCAATGAGGTCCCGCCGCCTCGCGGTAACACTTTCAAGTTCAGACGTTTCTGATCTCTCCCGCCCTCTCACCCGGCGCTGGTCACGGCCACGGGGAGGCGCCGGGGTGTAGGAGACGAGGAGGCGGGGGTAGGAGACGAGGAGGAAGGAGGGAGGAAGGACAGCGTGTCTTAAGAAGTGTCTTAAGGCGTGTTGGAACGGCGTCTCGGCCAGCGTGTTGTCATGGGCAGGAAATACAAGGGGATTGGACGGCTTTACACCGATAGGCCGCTTGGGGGGAGGTGGGAAAAGAGGGAGGGAGGAGGAGGGGAGGGGGAGGAGGAAGGAGGATGGGTAGGAGGGGGAGAGGGAGGGAGGGGGATTTATGAGGGTAAATGCAGCGCTGTGCGTTTATTAGATGGATTAAGTAACTCTCTCCTTCCTCTTTGACCTACTTCTCTCACCCTCTCTCTCCTCTCTCTCTCTCTCTCTCTCTCTGTCTCTCTCTCTCTCTGTCTCTCTCTCTCTCTCTCTCTCTCTCTCTCTCTCTCTCTCTCTCTCTCATCTCTCTCTCTCTCTCTCTCTCTCCTCTCTCTCTCTCTCTCTCTCTCTCATTTTCTCTCCATTCATCGTCACCTCTCATGTTACTCCTTCACCCCACCTCACACCGACTCAAATCTCTCTTACATCACCAACACCCTTACCTTAACCTTACTGCCAACACCACCCTTACCTTAACCTCACCACCACCCTCGTCCTCTTCCCATGTCTGTCTCCCAACCCTCACCCTCACCCTCTTCCCAACCCCCCTCCCCCCCCCCCCCAGAGCGCTGTATGAGCGGGTGGGGGAGGCGGAGGGGGACCTGAGCTTCCAGAAGGATGACATCCTGTACGTGGACCAGTCCCTCCCCAGGGGCTGCTTCGGGTCCTGGGGCGCCTGGCAGCTGGACCAGGAGGCGCGCCCGCTGCAGAGGGGGCGCATCCCCAGCAAGTACATGTGAGTGGGTTCTCTGGTTATAGCTTGTTTGGTTCTTGTGGTTCTTGTTGTTCTTATTGTTAGCTTGTGAACTTTATTGAGAAATAGATTTGACCCTAGAATGAACTGACCCATAGTGTAATTCAGTAGTTTGATAAGCACCAACAGGCAGTGACCTACTGACCTGCTAGGAGGGCTGCCACTATCATAACATGTCATTAACATTACACTATCATAACATGTCATTAACATTACTCTATCATAACATGTCATTAACATTACACTATCATAACATGTCATTAACATTACACTATCATAACATGTCATTAACATTACTCTATCATAACATGTCATTAACATTACACTATCATAACATGTCATTAACATTACACTATCATAACATGTCATTAACATTACACTGTCATAACATGTCATTAACAATTCACTATCATCACATGTCATTAACATTACACTATCATAACATGTCATTAACATTACACTATCATAACATGTCATTAACATTACTCTATCATAACATGTCATTAACATTACACTATCATAACATGTCATTAACATTACTCTATCATAACATGTCATTAACATTACACTATCATAACATGTCATTAACATTACACTATCATAACATGTCATTAACATTACTCTATCATAACATGTCATTAACATTACACTATCATAACATGTCATTAACATTACACTGTCATAACATGTCATTAACATTACACTGTCATAACATGTCATTAACATTACACTATCATAACATGTCATTAACAATTCACTATCATAACATGGCATTAACATTACACTATCATAACATATCGTTAACATTACACTATCATAACATGTCATTAACATTACACTATCATAACATGTCATTAACATTACTCTATCATAACATGTCATTAACATTACTCTATCATAACATGTCATTAACATTACTCTATCATAACATGTCATTAACATTACTCTATCATAACATGTCATTAACATTACTCTATCATAACATGTCATTAACATTACACTATATAACATGTCATTAACATTACACTATCATAACATGTCATTAACATTACACTATCATAACATGTCATTAACATTACTCTATCATAACATGTCATTAACATTACTCTGTCTATTATACTTTGCTGGACTTTCTGGACATTCAAAAATCGGGAATCTTGAATAGCTTGCTTAGAAGTATAATAAGTAGGCCTAGTAGTATATATAGAAATATAATATATACGGTGTATATATATATAGTAGCACTCTCTCTTGCTCACTCTATCCTGTGTGTGTGTGTGTGTGTGTGTGTGTGTGTGTCAGGATGGAGCAGGAGCTCCACCGCCGGCCCAGCCTGACGGAGGTGAAGGACGGAGGCAGAACGCCGTCGGCCGCCGCTCGCCGCTCCTTCTTCCGGCGGAAACCCAAACCCAAGCGGAGCGTCTCCAAGGAGGGGAAGGAGGGGCTGGACACCGCCAGCACCATCAGCACCGACTCCACCTCTCTGATGGACGGTGGGCACAACACACTAACACACCAACACACCAACACACCAACACACTAACACCAACCAACTGAGACAAGGTGGTGCCAAAGGAAGGAAAATAGCCAATAAAAGTATAATAAAAGCATATCAAAATGATGTTAAAATTATAATAAAAGCATATAAAAAGTATAATAAAGTATAATAAAAGCATAATTAAAGTATGATAAAAGTATAATTAAAGTATAATAATATAAATAAGAATCATAATTCGTATGAATAAAGAACACAATTTGATGAGGAAGCATTGTTTCAGATAATAATCTTTATTATCATTTGAATTATCATGTTCATTTGAATGCTTTTCTCTCTGTGTGTTGTTTGGTGTATGTGTTGGTGTGTGTGTGTGTGTGTGTGTGTGTGTGTGTGTGTGTGTGTGTCCAGATTCTGTGAGCCTGGTCTACCAGAGGGTCCAGAAGATGTCAAGTCCGGCCCTCCGTCCAGTCCTGGTCCTGGGGCCACTCAGCGACCCGGTCAGGGACATGCTGCTCCAGGAGAACCCGGGGAAGTTCTGCAGATGTGTCCTCGGTAGTTACAATCCCCCCCATGTCCATGTGAAACACACAGTCCATGTGAAACATGTGTGTGTGTCTGTGTGTGTGTGTGACGGCTATATTAATAACTCTTCATCCTCGTCTTCAGAGGTGATGAAGGCGTCCCAGCAGGCTGTGGACCGCGGGGTCAGCGACCGTCTCTTCATCGACTACAAGAGGAGGAGTGGACACTTTGATGTGACCACCGTGGCCTCCATCAAGGACACCAGGGAGAAGGTACCTCACCCTCCTCACCCTCCTCACCATCTTTTCCTCCCTCTCTCCTCATTCCTATCCTTCTTCTCTCTCTCCTCTCTCCTCTCTCCTTTCTCTCCTCTCCTCTCATTTCCTCTCCTCTCTTCTTTATAATTGAATAACAGGTTAAGGTCGACAGGTGTGATGTTATAACAGGTTAAGGTCGACAGGTGTGATGTAATAACAGGTTAAGGTCAACAGGTGTGATGTAATAACAGGTAAAGGTTGACAGGTGTGATGTTATAACAGGTTAAGGTCGACAGGTGTGAGTATAACAGGTTAGGTCGACAGGTGTGATGTTATAACAGGTAAAGGTTGACAGGTGTGATGTTATAACAGGTTAAGGTCGACAGGTGTGATGTAATAACAGGTTAAGGTCAACAGGTGTGATGTTATAACAGGTAAAGGTTGACAGGTGTGATGTTATAACAGGTTAAGGTCGACAGGTGTGATGTAATAACAGGTTAAGGTCAACAGGTGTGATGTAATAACAGGTTAAGGTCAACAGGTGTGATGTAATAACAGGTTAAGGTCAACAGGTGTGATGTTATAACAGGTAAAGGTTGACAGGTGTGATGTTATAACAGGTAAAGGTTGACAGGTGTGATGTTATAACAGGTAAAGGTCGACAGGTGTGATGTTATAACAGGTAAAGGTTGACAGGTGTGATGTTATAACAGGTAAAGGTTGACAGGTGTGATGTTATAACAGGTAAAGGTCGACAGGTGTGATGTTATAGCAGGTCAACCGGTCAGTAAGTCTCCATCCTGATGTGGTTGTCCTCTGGTCCCCATCAGGACCTCCACCTCCTCCTGGAGGTGGGGCCCGGGGCCATCGAGCGTCTCCACAAGGTCCAGGTGTTCCCTGTGGTCGTCTTCATCCGCTTCAAGAGCGCCAAGCAGATCAAGTGAGTTCACCATCGTCTCCTTTAATGGGCAAGATTCATTTAATAATGGTAATGGATGCTTTTATATAGCGCTTTTTATCCAAAGAGCTTTACAAGTCAAGCCTCACATTCACCCATTCATACACCCATTCACCCATTCATACACACATTCACCCAGTCATACACACATTCACCCATTCATACACACATTCACCCAGTCATACACACATTCACCCATTCATACACACATTCACCCATTCATACACACATTCACCCATTCATACACACATTCACCCAGTCATACACACATTCACACATTCATTTACATTTACATTTACATTTACATTTAGGGCATTTGGCAGACGCTTTAATCCAAAGCGACTTACAAGTGTACATTAGTTGAAGCAGACAATAGCATAACAGGTACGCAACATCAAATAGAGCAGTTCACAAGCATTCATATTAACAAGATGAATAACACAATTTCGTACTGCTAGGTCACCTGCTTAAGTAGCTGTGATAAGAGCGTGTTATCAACATTAAGGATATACACTTGCTAACATATGCAACATGCTAAGAGCTATTAATGTCAGGACTTATTACATTCACCCACCAACGGCGGAGTCAGCCATGAAAGGAGACATAGTTGTACTTGTGTGACGGGGGGCGAACACATTCAATCTATATCTATCTATCTATCTATATATACAGTATATATATATATATATATATACATATATATATATGTATATATATATACAGTATATATATATGTATATATACATATATATGTATATATATATATATATATACTGTATATGTATATGTATATATATGTATTTATAGTATAGCTACCTGATACTATTTAAATGTCAACACACTTTCTCGTGTCGAGATAGATGGGGAGAGAGGTGGGGTCCAGGAGGGTGGGTCCAGGAGGGTGGGTCCAGGGGGGGTCCAGGGAGGTGAGGGTCCAGGGAGGGAGGGGTCCAGGGAGGGTGAGGGTCCAGGGATGGTGGGGTCCATGCAGGGTGGGGTCCAAGGAGGGTGGGGTCCAGGCAGGGTGGGGTCCAGGGAGGGTGAGGGACCAGGGATGGTGGGGTCCAGGCAGGGTGGGGTCCAAGGAGGGTGGGGGTCCAGGGATGGTGGGGGTCCAGGCAGGGTGGGGTCCAGGGATGGTGGGGTCCAGGGAGGGTGGGGTCCAGGGAGGGTGGGGTCCAGGGAGGGTGAGGGTCCAAGGAGGGTGGGGGTCCAGGGATGGTGGGGGTCCAGGCAGGGTGGGGTCCAGGGATGGTGGGATCCAGGGAGGGTGGGGTCCAGGCAGGGTGGGGTCCAGGGATGGTGGGGTCCAGGGATGGTGGGGGTCCAGGCAGGGTGGGGTCCAGGGAGGGTGGGGTCCAGGGAGGGTGAGGGTCCAGGCAGGGTGGGGGTCCAGGCAGGGTGGGGTCCAGGAGGGTGGGGTCCAGGGTCTAACGTCTCTCTCTCCCGTGTCCTCACCAGGGAGCAGAAGGATCCGGTGTATTTGAGAGACAAAGTTTCTCAAAAACATTCCAAGGATCAGTTTGAGAGTTCTCAGAAGACGGAGCAGGAGTTCAGCCGGTTCTTCACAGGTCAGCGGCTGAAAACATGCCACTTTTACCTTTTATACTTTTAACGTATTTGGTGACAGAAGAACCGTTGTTTAACCGACCCAAACCTCTGGTGTTCTGCAGGTATCGTCCAGGGAGGCTCGCTGGCCTACATTTGCACTCAGATCATGACGATAGTGGATCAGGAACAAAGTAAAGTCTTGTGGACGCCCGTTGGCGGCCCCTAGGGGCCCCGGTGTGTCACCCCCCCCCTCCTCCAGCTGTAAACACTCTAGACTCTCACTATAGAAACTCCAGTAGGGACACTGCAGTCAATCACATGTCAAATATAGGCCAATATATTTTTATTTCGTATTATGTTTGTAATCTGTGCCGCCTCCTACTACTACTACCACTACTTCTACTACTATGATTATTATTACTACTAAGATGTGTTCTGAAGCAGGTTAAGTAGCGCTGGATCGTCCACGTTCCTCCTCTGTGGTCTCTGGTCCTCCTCATTGCCGTCGGCAACGCAGCATCCCTCGCTCCTGGTTTACAGAGCAAGTGTCGGTTCGTCTGTTCTCAATCTTTTCCTTTTAAGTGTGCGTCTCTTTTGGTTCCCGAGCGACTCGGATGAAGACTGCTTGACCTTCGACCTCCGAACACTTCGTCATAGCTCTCTATTTCACACATTGTGTGTGTGTGTGTGTGTACTGTATGACTGTGTTTTTGTGTGTGTGTACTGTATGACTGTGTTTGTGTGTGTGTGTGTACTGGATGTCTGTGCGTGTGTGTGTATGTCTGTATTTATGTATGTTTGTACGTGTGTTTGCATGTGTGTCTGTATCTATGTGCGTGTGTGTGTGTGTGTGTGTGTGTGTGTGTGTGTGTGTGTGTGTGTGTGCGCGTATGTGTCTGTGTGTGTGCTAATGCCAGTGGCACAAAAATTATATGATAACTATATATATATATATATCTATATGTATATAGATATATATATGTAGAATGAGAGACAGAGAGGTCTTTATGTAGCCGTGGTCTTACTGAGCAGTGAGGGCACCTAAACACATATTGCTGTTTGTTTCTATGCATGGTGTTTAACAGTAGCCGGTGTTTGAGGACGCTTCATCGTGGCGTTTAACAGTAGCCGGTGTTTGAGGACGCTTCATCGTGGCGTTTAACAGTAGCCGGTGTTTGAGGACGCTTCATCGCGGTGTTTAACAGTAGCCGGTGTTTGAGGACGCTTCATCGCGGCGTTTAACAGTAGCCAGTGTTGTAGACTCTTTACGGCCTTAAAGGTGCCTTCTGGAGAACAGTTGTGGTCTGAAAGGCAGCGGTTGGGTTCCTGTCCCGGGACCCGGTTCATCTTCTGTTAAAGCGTCTCCAACCGTCCCAGGATGAGCCAGGCGCTCCGGGGGCAGAAGTGAGAGGAGCAGAAGACGGCTGTTTAGGGTTTAAACACCAGAGAAGAGATCCTCAAAATGGAGTCCAGGGCGAGACGGACCACTGTGTTCCACTCTTATATTGACACTATAGAGACTATATCACATGACCGTATGCACAGCCACCTGACTAGAACTAGAATAAATGTGACATTAATATGATATTCTATTGTCTACCTTTAGCCACCACGTCATAGCATGTTCTGTTTCTTGTTTATTTTACGGTTTCGTTTTGCGGTTGGTCGTCACTAGTAAAACAAATAAAGGATATTGTAAATGTTCAGGGTAATATCTTAACCATTGTCTATCTGGCTATCTGCCCTTCTTCAAACCGTCTGTATTTTATTTTTATTTTTAAATTCACTAACTTCCTCTCTCTGCATTCCTTACAGTACTTCTCTGCTCTAACTGACTTTTCTTTTCATCAAATGTGTTCCTTACATTTCATTGATTGTCTTTGTTTAAAGCGACCCCCTCTTTAAGGTGGAGTTGTCCTGAGTCTGACTGTTGGGCTGAATAGAAAATAGACATCAACTAATTGTAATGTTGCTATTTTTCTGATTTGGCTGTCATTCTACCAGAGAGTGTTTTAACGACGTCCAGAAGCCAGGTACTAAGAGAATGGGATTTCTCTGTAATCCTACATCAACACGACAGAATAAAGCTCCTCTGTATCACCACCGAGAGGCTCTTATCTCTTAATGGGCTGTCAACGCCTCACTTCTGTCTTTTGAATTATGCAGACGGAGGCACAAAAATAATTTGTCACATGGTCCAGTGATGTCACATGGTCCAGTGATGTCACACGTACAGTGATGTCCCATGGTCCAGTGATGTCACACGTACAGTGATGTCACATGGTCCAGTGATGTCACATGTCACACGTACAGTGATGTCACATGGTCCAGTGATGTCACATGTCACACGTACAGTGATGTCACGTGGTCCAGTGATGTCACATGGTCCAGTGATGTCACGTGGTCCAGTGATGTCACATGGTCCAGTGATGTCACGTGGTCCAGTGATGTCACGTGGTCCAGTGATGCCACATGGTCCAGTGATGTCACGTGGTCCAGTGATGTCACATGTCACACGTACAGTGATGTCACATGTCACACGTACAGTGATGTACTTTCAGCTTGGTTCTCTGCTCATCTGAGCGAATGCGTTCACATTGGCCCCAGGGCCAGGGGCCTCGTGGCTCACAGTGCAGCAGACTGACCTCACAGTTCACCTTACACTAGACTTTACACTATCAACACTTCAACTCTAACTCTTATGCTCAAATATTATTTCTGTAAACAAAAATGTACATTCTTTTAACACAAGTCCTACATTAGTAGTAACTATTTCAATCATCTTGGATGATAGATATATATGCATATCTCAACCTTCTATCAGAACCGAGAACGATCCGCTAACTCAATCTTCTTGGATACAAAATCCTAAATCTCAAAACGGGTCCTGGTGTTCCTGCGTGGCGCCGGTGGAATGCGGCGGGACCAGAACCAACGGATGTTCCACGTTGGCACATTCTGAGGACCTGGGCGCCTGGGGGCCATGTGTGCCTCCAGCTGCCCGCTGAGGTGTGGGTTTCAGGACAGCTGTTGACGTCTCATCTGAACTTGAGAAGACAGCCGCTTGACAGCCAGGGACCCTCGGAGTCCAGGCTGGAGACCTCCAACTCCCCGGGCCCAGAGAGAGACCCTCTCCTGGGTTAGCTCCATGGGCCGTCACCATGTCACTCCTAATGTGACATGGTGAGTAACTAATGCTCCCATCCCAGGATCCTCACTTCCTGCCCCGCTGGAGCTGTTGGATTCTCTTTCCTTACTTTCCCCTCGGCAAAAAAAAGGTCTATCTGCCTGTCTACCTGTCCATCTATCTACCTCTCTGACTGCCTGTCTACCTGTCCATCTATCTACCTCTCTGACTATAGATCTGTCTGTCCGTCTATCCACCTCCCTGTCTGTCTATCTGTCTGTCCGTCTATCCACCTCCCTGTCTGTCTAGCTGTCTGTCCGTCTATCTATCCACCTCCCTGTCTGTCTATCTGTCTGTCCGTCTATCTATCTACCTCTCTGTCTGCCTGTCTACCTGTCCATCTATCTACCTCTCTGACTATATATCGGTCTGTCCGTCTATCCACCTCCCTGTCTGTCTATCTGTCTGTCCGTCTATCTATCCACCTCCCTGTCTGTCTATCTGTCTGTCCGTCTATCTATCTACCTCTCTGTCTGCCTGTCTACCTGTCCATCTATCTACCTCTCTGTCTGCCTGTCTATCTGTCCATCTATCTACCTCTCTGTCTGCATGTCTACCTGTCCATCTATCTACCTCTCTGTCTGCCTGTCTATCTGTCCATCTATCTACCTCTCTGTCTGCCTGTCTACCTGTCCATCTATCTACCTCTCTGTCTGCCTGTCTACCTGTCCATCTATCTACCTCTCTGTCTGCCTGTCTACCTGTCCATCTATCTACCTCTCTGTCTGCCTGTCTACCTGTCCATCTATCTACCTCTCTGTCTGCCTGTCTACCTGTCCATCTATCTACCTCTCTGTCTGCCTGTCTACCTGTCCATCTATCTACCTCTCTGTCTGCCTGTCTATCTGTCAGTCTATCTACCTCTTTGACTGTGTCTACCTCTCTCTGTCTATCTACCTCTCGGTCTCTCTGGCTGTCCAGCTACATATCTACATATGTGTCTGTGTGTCTGTTGGTCTATCTCTTTCCATCTATCCACCTTTTTCTATCTTATCCATCTTAACTCTGGTGTTTCCGGGTGGTGATGTGTGAGTGATGTCTCAGAGAGCCAGTGCTCCACTAGTCTCTGGCCGTCCTATGAGACTCTTATAGTAACAGCCCTATAAAAAGCCCATAGTGTCCATCTCTGACCATGTGGTCGACTGAGAGCAGCTTCATGTATACAACAGACTAGAATGCATAGAACAGAATGTACAGAATATCATTTAAACAATAGAATGTATGCAAGAGAATGTGTGGAAGCCCCAGCTATGCATGACCTCACTGGGAGGGAGAGGGTTAACTCTGGGCTTTAGCGGTAGACTCTCCAGTGTACGGCGGTTATATATATTTATGTATATATTTATATAGGATGTCATTGTCATATTTTCCGTCTGTAGTCGTGGGTGAAAACTCTGTGATGTTCAGTCCCACAGCAGCACCTGTCTCAAGGTCTCCAAACTGTGGGTCGCGACCCACCAGTGGATCACAGCAGGGGCCGAGGGGCCGTTCAATGGACACAATAAAGTTTTGTATATTGTTTTTAAACGTATATATATGTTATAAATATATATATATATAAAGATATATATTGTATTACATATAGTTAGTTTGAAGACTACAAAAGGGACACGCTGTATTGAACAGATTTTTTCCAGGTGGGTCCCGGGACCAGGTGGTTCATACCATGATGATAATAATAATAATAATCATATTAATCAAATGAATCACTATAAATAAAACAACCCATTCATATGAATCACGTGATTTATATTTGACATGCGGCAGTTCCTTATCTGACCAGCAGGGGGCCGATAGACAGCGAGAGAGAGGAGCAATCATTCACTGTACATACAGCAGATGTATAGATCTACACTAGATCGTGATAGTTGATCTAGTGTAGATCTATAGAGCTGTATATGCAGCTCTATAGATCTACACTATAGATCGTAATAGATTTTTCCCAGGCTTCAGGCAGGCCGTCTAAATCATGATTTAGACCAGATAGACGGAGCTCTGGTGTCATAACACCATTCTGTGAGTCTCATCTCTCTCACAGAATGAGGACCTGATATATTATATTATGCTATGTTGAGATTTTTGATATATTAGAACCTATGATGGATGATGTTATGATGTCCACCGGGGCCGTCATCATAACATCATCCAGATACTATACAGACTGCTTTGATTATTATTTTTGATATTATGGTGATATTAAAGGAGGAGCGTCCAGGAGGTCACCGGGTCACCGGACTGAGGACTGAGGACTGAGGACTCAGGACTCAGGACTGAGGACTCAGGACTCAGGACTCAGGACTGAGGACTGAGGACTCAGGACCGGTTCTCCATCAGCAGCTGGCGACCTGACGGGGTTCATTTGAACATGACGTCAGGAAACTGCGTTGTCGTCATTAAAGACACAATTACGTCATACAAAATATATAGAGCTATAATTTAAATATATGACTGAATAAAATGTATAACTATTATTTATATATACAACTATTATACATGTTATTGTGTATAATATACTGTATATATAATATATTTCTATATAATAATCATATAATAATAATATAATAATCATTTAGAAATATAACTAATATACAGAAGTATCATTTATATATAGAACTATAATTTATATATATAACTATCATTTATGTAACGGTTTATGTTCGTGTGCAATATACACAAAAATACGCAAAGCGCAGAACTGTGAGGAGGAGGAAGAAGAGGAGGAGGAGGAAGAGGAGGAGGAGCAGAGCCGTGTGTCACTAGCCCCTCGGCGTGGTGCTCCTGCTCCGTCCATCTCCATCTTAGAGCTCCTCCCCCCCCCCCCCCCCCACCTGTGAAGCGGACCTCCAGCCGCAGGACCACTCGACTCGACGCGGAGGGTTAATACTGCAGCACCGGACCCCGACCCCCGGGACGGCGGTGGTTGTTGTTGTTGGTGTCGACGGTCATTTATCGATCAGAATATTCTATTGATTGTGTATCGATCGACGCCGCCCGCCTGCCGCCGAGGAGGAAGAACGTGACGCCGATCGAGTGTCCGTCAGCCGACGGGTCTCTCCATGGACGGCGGGGGGTCGGGGAGGAGCACAGGGGACCGCTAGTGGACCGGCCGGTGGGTGGAGAACGGAGCAGGAGGGAGAGGAGGTCTCTCCCGGACCGGGACCTCCTTCAGAGACATGGACCAGAGGAGAACCCCCCGGGGGGAGGAGGAGGAGGAGGACGTGACGCGCTGTTAGGAGGAGGACCCGTCGTCTCTCCGCGGAGACGCTCCGGTTATTTGGTTCAACTTAACGCGTGTCGTCTTCTCTCGTTATTGATCGACTCCTCAAACTACACACACACACACACACACACACACACACACACACACACACACACACACACACACACACACACACACACACAGCCCGCTGGGGGTGGGGGTGAGGGTGGTGCTGGGGTGGAGGTGGTGCTGGGGGTGGTTGTGAAGACGGGGATTGAGTGTTTCTTATTGGGGTTTCCACGCGTCATGGCTGGCGAGCGCGTCCCCGGCCGCGGGCCGTCCCCGGGGGGTCCATGCTAGCCGAGGGTCCCGGCGCCCTGGGCAGAAGCTCTATGAGGACAAGCGGAGGAGGAGGTGCTGTTAACTCTGACTCTCACGTAGCCAAGGACTCCTCGATCTTCATGTCCAAGATGGTGGACGTGGTCATCCCCTTCTCGTCCGAGGTGCCCTGCGACAACAACGGGCAGCGCATGTGGTGGGCCTTCCTGGCCTCGTCCATGGTCACCTTCTTCGGGGGTCTGTTCATCATCCTGCTGTGGAGGACCCTCAAGTACCTGTGGACAGTGTGCTGCCACTGCAACATCAAGCCCAAGGTACTGTGTGTGTGTGTGTGTGTGTGTGTCCCTCAGTCCTTCACTGTCATTGGCTGATGCTTATTGTGATTTAACGTGGCCCACCTGCCTGTGTTGTGGTGCTGCTGGCTGTGGTCCATGAGGGCAGTGCTGCCTCTGATCTGTCCCCCGTTTACCACTGGACCTCCACCCCAGCCCCCCCCCAACCTCCACCCCTGTTCACCCCCCCCCCCAACCTCCACCGCTGATGTTACCCCATGGGTCCCCCCTGGTCTCCGTACAGTGGTCCTCCCCCCTGGTCTCCGTACAGTGGTCCTCCCCCTGGTCTCCGTACAGTGGTCCTCCCCCCTGGTCTCCGTACAGTGGTCCTCCCCCCTGGTCTCCGTACAGTGGTCCTCCCCCCTGGTCTCCGTACAGTGGTCCTCCCCCCTGGTCTCCGTACAGTGGTCCTCCCCCTGGTCTCCGTACAGTGGTCCTCCCCCCTGGTCTCCGTACAGTGGTCCTCCCCCCTGGTCTCCGTACAGTGGTCCTCCCCCCTGGTCTCCGTACAGTGGTCCTCCCCCCTGGTCTCCGTACAGTGGTCCTCTCTAACTGTGGAGAGAAGGAGGAGACGGCGAGAGTGTTCACTTAACACCAGATGAAAGAGTACGAGGGGGGGGTTGGGGGTTTGAGTCCCTAAGCCCCGCGGCTATAAACACACACTCGGTGCCCGCCGGCCGACCTCTTGACACCCCGTCCCGGGGACACATGTACCAGGCGTGGAGATCCCATGACATCATGGAAGTCCCTCGGCCCGCAGCGACGAGTCACCGGAGACCCGGAGAGACGGCGCTTCACGAGAGTTAGTCTGACTGGAGGCATTAGGCCGCTAATCTGAGAGATGGGGAGAGGACGGCTTATTATAGACCGGTCCTCATGAAGGAGACCAGGTCACGGTCCTTATGAAGGAGACCAGGTCACGGTCCTCATGAAGGAGACCAGGTCACGGTCCTCATGAAGGAGACCAGGTCAGGGTCCATGTCCTCATGAAGGAGACCAGGTCACGGTCCTCATGAAGGAGACCAGGTCAGGGTCCATGTCCTCATGAAGGAGACCAGGTCACGGTCCTCATGATGGAGACCAGGTCCATGTCCTCATGAAGGAGACCAGGTCACGGTCCTCATGAAGGAGACCAGGTCACGGTCCTCATGAAGGAGACCAGGTCCATGTCCTCATGAAGGAGACCAGGTCAGGGTCCATGTCCTCATGAAGGAGACCAGGTCACAGTCCTCATGAAGGAGACCAGGTCACGGTCCATGTCCTCATGAAGGAGACCAGGTAACAGTCCTCATGAAGGAGACCAGGTCAGGGTCCATGTCCTCATGAAGGAGACCAGGTCAGGGTCCATGTCCTCATGAAGGAGACCAGGTCCATGTCCTCATGAAGGAGACCAGGTCACAGTCCTCATGAAGGAGACCAGGTCATGGTCCATGTCCTCATGAAGGAGACCAGGTCACAGTCCTCATGAAGGAGACCAGGTCACGGTCCATGTCCTCATGAAGGAGACCAGGTCCATGTCCTCATGAAGGAGACCAGGTCACGGTCCATGTCCTCATGAAGGAGACCAGGTCACAGTCCTCATGAAGGAGACCAGGTCACAGTCCATGTCCTCATGAAGGAGACCAGGTCAGGGTCCATGTCCTCATGAAGGAGACCAGGTCAGGGTCCATGTCCTCATGAAGGAGACCAGGAGACCAGGTCAGGGTCCATGTCCTCATGAAGGAGACCAGGTCAGGGTCCATGTCCTCATGAAGGAGACCAGGTCAGGGTCCATGTCCTCATGAAGGAGACCAGGTCACGGTCCATGTCCTCATGAAGGAGACCAGGTAACAGTCCTCATGAGGGAGACCAGGTCACAGTCCATGTCCTCATGAAGGAGACCAGGTCAGGGTCCTCATGAAGGAGACCAGGAGACCAGGTCAGGGTCCATGTCCTCATGAAGGAGACCAGGTCAGGGTCCATGTCCTCATGAAGGAGACCAGGTCAGGGTCCATGTCCTCATGAAGGAGACCAGGTCAGGGTCCATGTCCTCATGAAGGAGACCAGGTCAGGGTCCATCTCCTCATGAAGGAGACCAGGTGACCTTTCAAAATGAAAGCAATGCTTTTGGTTCCAAGACGCACCCTTTGGGTTGTATCTGTGTTCTGGAAGAAGTAAGAGGTTGACCTTAAATGAGGAAGGTGGAGGGTGATGGTGTAACATGATCTGAACTGATCTAGTAGCTCTCTCACCCTTTTATTTGGCTTCGCTGATTTAGAATGATGCAAAATTATCTAGAATGATGCAGGCCAAAAACGTGTGTGTGTGTGTGTGTGTGTGTGTGTGTGTGTGTGTGTGTGTGTGTGTGTGTGTGTGTGTGTGTGTGTGTGTGTGTGTGTGTGTGTGTGTGTGTGTGTGTGTGTGTGTGTGTGTGTGTGTGTGTGTGTGTGTGTGTGTGTGTGTGTGTGTGTGTGTGTGTGTGTGTGTGTGTGTGTGTGTGTGTGTGTGTGTGTGTGTGTGTGTGTGTGTGTGTCAGGGAAGTCGATTTGTTTAAAACACAAGGCGTCCATCTTGTACCTGCTGGAGCGTGTGTTAGCTCCCTAGCTCTTCTTCCTCCAAACAAGACTCACCAGGGGAGGAGAGAGAGGCGGGTTTACTTTAGTGTGTTTTGGATGGAAGTGGTAAAGCAGTTAGTACTTGGAACCAGGGGTGTGAGGATGAAGAGCTGAGAGGGAGGAGGTGGAAAGGGAAGAGGCTGGGTGGAGGCTGGGTAAGAGGCTGGGTGGAGGCTGGGTGGGGTGATGCAGATCAGGCATGCTACTGTTTTACGTGGCGTCCTTCTGTCCTTCTCCTCGCTCCTCCAGCTGTTTCCTAATACCTGCCGATATCTCTTCTCTTCTCCTCTCCTCATGCTCTTTAGGACTCCACCTTGCTCAGGGGTCAAAGGTTATGGGTCAGGGGGTTGTGAATGGAGTCAAAGGAAACAGACGGCTTGTGAGAGTGTTGATGTTTCTGATGTTTAGGATAGTATGAAAGTATGTCAGCGTTGTAGTCCTAGATGTCAGCTTGTAGTCCTAGACGTCAGCTTGTAGTCCTAGATGTCAGCTTGTAGTCCTAGACGTCAGCGTTGTAGTCCTAGACGTCAGCGTTGTAGTCCTAGACGTCAGCTTGTAGTCCTAGACGTCAGCGTTGTAGTCCTAGACGTCAGCTTGTAGTCCTAGATGTCAGCTTGTAGTCCTAGACGTCAGCTTGTAGTCCTAGATGTCAGCTTGTAGTCCTAGACGTCAGCTTGTAGTCCTAGACGTCAGCTTGTAGTCCTAAGCAGCACTTGTCATATTTAAGCTACAGAAACACTACTGTCTTTGAGGTGATTTGCATGCTGGGAATTGTAGTTGACACACGTGTGTCCCGACAGTGCGCCATGTGTCCGATCCTCTTCTGTCCGTTGGTAGCGTCCTGTAACCTCAGCATCGCAGACTGTGGAATCCAGCGTTGTAATTGTAATTGTAATTGAGTAAACTTGGAAACAAAAATAGTACCTTGAAAATGATTTATATGTTCACCCTGCCCCTAGTGGCTCGACTGTGGTACAACTAGCTGTGGTCACCGCTGCCCCTAGTGGCCGGAGTGGGATACATCCCTCTAGTCGCTGATAGAAGGTGATGAGTGGATGATTTAACTTCTAGATTGAGTTAATTGATTCTCTTCCATCGTTTGATTCCTTTAACTCCCAGTCCAGCACATTTTATGATCTCACTATGAATGAGTGAATGACATGATTGAATGAATCTCAGCTCTGCCTTGTGCTGACCAGCCAACGTGTGTGTGTGTGTGTGTGTGTGTGTGTGTGTGTGTGTGTGTGTGTGTGTGTGTGTGTGTGTGTGTGTGTGTGTGTGTGTGTGTGTGTGTGTGTGTGTGTGTGTGTGTGTGTGTGTGTGTGTGTGTGTGTGTGTGTGTGTGTGTGTGTGTGTGTGTGTGTGTGTGTGTGTGTGTGTGTGTGTGTGTGTGTGTGTGTGTGTGTGTGTGTGTCCTCGTGCTTGGCGACCCACCAGCTGCATGTCACCAGAGCAGTGCCAAGCACACACACCCTGCAGCTGTTGCTCTCACTAACCCACACGCCCACACGCACACATTCTCAACACACACACATTCCCAAGACACACACCCAGATAGTTTGTAGCAACGAGGGGTAGTTTGTATACGTGTTGCACAAGAGGTCAGTCACACGCACGCATGTCTTGTCATACAGTGGCAAATTACACCTTCAGTTTGTCTCGATGTGTTGCCTGAAAAAATCAATAAAGTTTGATTTAATTGGTTGAGCACCTGGAAGCCTGCATGTTTCAGATAGCTAGCTAGTTTGCGTTAGTAGCTGGTTAGCTGGCAAGGTTGCTAGTTTTCATGTTGGGTAGATAAGAAGCTAGTTAGCCGGCTAGCAAGCGAGCTAGGCGCGGGAGGTAGCTATGTTAGCTAGGCGCGGGAGGTAGCTGCCGAGCTACTGAGTGTTTTAGTATTGATTATGAATATTTATCGGTGTATATAAAAATAAACACCTTTTAAAAAGAAAATACAAAAATCTCAGGTTTTTCTTACATTCTATTTTTATTCAAATCTGTGGAGAATCATCTTTGATTCTCAAACACAATGAAGTGATGTCCCTAAACATACAGCCTCACAACGTACAGCCTCACAACGTACAGCCTCACAACGTACAGCCTCACAACGTACAGCCTCACAACGTACAGCCTCACAACGTACAGCCTCACAACGTACAGCCTCACAACGTACAGCCTCACAACGTACAGCCTCACAACGTACAGCCTCACAACATACAGCCTCACAACATACAGCCTCACAACGTACAGCCTCACAACGTACAGCCTCACAACGTACAGCCTCACAACGTACAGCCTCACAACGTACAGCCTCACAACGTACAGCCTCACAACGTACAGCCTCCTTCACAACGTACAGCCTCCTTCACAACGTACAGCCTCACAACACACAACAGCCTCACAACGTACAGCCTCCTTCACAACGTACAGCCTCACAACGTACAGCCTCACAACGTACAGCCTCACAACGTACAGCCTCACAACGTACAGCCTCACAACGTACAGCCTCACAACGTACAGCCTCACAACGTACAGCCTCCTTCACAACGTACAGCCTCACAACGTACAGCCTCCTTCACAACGTACAGCCTCCTTCACAACGTACAGCCTCACAACACACAACAGCCTCACAACGTACAGCCTCCTTCACAACGTACAGCCTCACAACACACAACAGCCTCACAACGTACAGCCTCCTTCACAACGTACAGCCTCACAACGTACAGCCTCACAACAGCCTCACAACGTACAGCCTCACAACGTACAGCCTCCTTCACAACGTACAGCCTCACAACACACAACAGCCTCACAACGTACAGCCTCCTTCACAACGTACAGCCTCACAACGTACAGCCTCCTTCACAACGTACAGCCTCCTTCACAACGTACAGCCTCCTTCACAACGTACAGCCTCCTTCACAACGTACAGCCTCACAACGTACAGCCTCCTTCACAATCAGAGTCCTGTTCTCACTTCAGATCATCAAACCCTGCTTCCCATTCAACGGCTGCACAGAAAGAGGCTGTTCTGGGCAGCCTCAGTACCAGCTCTATAGTGCTGATTACCAGGCTAAACCAAACCCTCACCTATCCCCCTCCTCCCCCCCGTCTCCCCTTCCCTGTCTCCCCCTCCTCCCCCCCCGTCTCCCCTTCCCTGTCTCCCCCTCCTCCCCCCCCGTCTCCCCTTCCCTGTCTCCCCCTCCTCCCCCCCGTCTCCCCTTCCCTGTCTCCCCCTCCTCCCCCCGTCTCCCCTTCCCTGTCTCCCCCTCCTCCCCCCGTCTCCCCTTCCCTGTCTCCGCCTCCGCTCTCTAGCATCCCTCCCCTCCCCCACCACTCTCTTTATTTCTGTGTCTCACTCACTCTCTCTCTCTCTCTCTCTAGCTCTCCCTGCGGCTTACAACCCCCTCCCCCTTTGCCCCCCTCCCTCCCTCCCCCTCCTCCCCCCCTCCTCCCCCGACAAGATAGAAAGCCAATGGAGTGTTAATCTATGGACAGACATAAAAAAAGAAAGCTTTTTGAGCTGTGTGCAGCGATGCAGTGACATGTGGATGGATGAGTGATGGGGGGATGGATGGAGGGGGAGAAAGAGGGAGCGGGGAGAGAGCCCTCTCTCTCCCTCTCTCTCTCCCATCTTCTGTGTTCTCCTTCTCCTCCCTCCCTTCCCCTCTCTCCCCCTCGGGAGAGAGGGAGAGAGAGGAAAGGAGGGAGGAGAAGGAGAGCAGAGAAGGGAGAGTGATACTGAGCGGTTCTCTCAGGGTTAGCGGGCACAGCAGTGACCTTGAGAGACACACGATGTGTCGTCTGTGTTCCTCACGCTCTGCCACGCGTAGCGAGCGGCTTGCTGTGTTAGCGTTAGCCGTTAGCCATTAGCGCTGCTCTGCGCTGACTGGAATGAGTAATAGCTTGGTAGCTTCATAGCAGCCATGACAGATTGATGCTCTGCGCGGGGATAATAACGCTCCCGTTCACTGAGCTGTACATGGTGGATTTAGTGTAGCCAAGGGTTTTACAATGAAAATCGAATAAAAACTATAATATCAAATCAATATTAAGTGTGTACTGGTAAAGATCTTGAGATTTAGATCTCAATCTAAATGTTATTCATATGTTATATTTGCTGGTTGTTGCTCTGCTGTTCTTGCTGATGTAACACCTGAAGTGACCTTCGTCTCCACTGCCAGGGAGGATGGATGATGGATACATGGATAGATGATGGATGATAGATACATGGGTAGATGATGGATGATAGATACATGGGTAGATGATGGATGATAGATACATGGGTAGATGATGGATGATAGATACATGGGTAGATGATGGATGATAGATACATGGGTAGATGATGGATGATAGATACATGGGTAGATGATGGATGATGGATACATGGGTAGATGATGGATGATAGATACATGGGTAGATGATGGATGATAGATACATGGGTAGATGATAGATACATGGATAGATGATGGATGATAGATACATGGATAGATGATGGATGATAGATACATGGGTAGATGATGGATGATAGATACATGGATAGATGATAGATACATGGATAGATGATGGATGATAGATACATGAGTAGATGATGGATGATAGATACATGGATAGATGATAGATACATGGATAGATGATGGATGATAGATACATGAGTAGATGATGGATGATAGATACATGGATAGATGATAGATACATGGATAGATGATGGATGATAGATACATGAGTAGATGATGGATGATAGATACATGGGTAGATGATGGATGATAGATACATGGATAGATGATGGATGATAGATACATGGGTAGATGATGGATGATGGATACATGGGTAGATGATGGATGATAGATACATGGGTAGATGATGGATGATAGATACATGGATAGATGATGGATGATAGATACATGGATAGATGATGGATGATAGATACATGGATAGATGATGGATGGATGGATGATGGATGATAGATACATGGATAGATGATAGATGGTGGATGGTGGATGGTGGGTCAAACCCTCAACCTCATGGAGTTCTTGAGTTGTCATCAGTTGATTTCCTTGAGTCTTGATGAACCACAGGTTTGGTCCAACGTACACCGTGTGCGTGTGCGCGTGTGCGTGTGCGTGTGTGTGTGTTCAGCCCCACGGGCCTCATTTAAGTTTCAGCACCACGGAGAGCTCCGGACCAGAGGACCTCGCTGGAGGCCCGCTGCCTCTCTGCCTCACGGTTTGGATCTCTGAAGAGATTTGATTGGTCGATAGGGGCCTTCTGTAGGGGCGTTTGTTCAGATAGAAGATGGGCGTCTTAAGGCCTTGAAGTTTAACGCTCTGTTGAGGCAACAAAACACAAACACAAATGTGTTTCTTATTTAAAGTGGAAACACAACCAACCAAACAGCTTCATATAAAACACACGTGATACATGCCATACAACCCTCCACAGTATGATCCTCTATAGGGCTCCTCCTGCTCCTCCTAGCCTGCTCCTCCTTGCCTGCTCCTCCTAGCCTGCTCCTCCTTGCCTGCTCCTCCTTGTCTTCTCCTCCTCGTCTGCTCCTCCTTCTCTGCTCCTCCTTCTCTGCGCCTCCTTGTCTGCTCCTTGTCTGCTCCTCTCTGTTAGCCCCCCAGTCTCCTGGGTCTGATGACTATTTTGGGGTTCATTAATTAGCTGGATAACGAATAGAAATGGAGGACAGAAAGGCTTGTGAGGAATTGACTCTTCTCATTCTAGAACATTATGGAATGTGTCTTTCTCTCCGTAGGTCTCTCTTTGTCTGTCGGTCTGTTTCCGTCTGTCCCTCTCTCGGTGTGTCTGTCTCTGTCTGTCTGTCTGTCTGTCTGTCTGTCTGTCTGTCTCTCTCTCTCTCTCTCTCTCAATGTAGCCCATGGTTGTCCTTTAATGATCCTATGATTTTGTTCTTCTTGATTCTAGTTACTTTCTGCTGTCATATTTATCTAACCTAACCCTTTATATAGCTCTACACTTTATATTACTCATATAGTTGATATAGTTCTATATTTTATGTGTCATATTTATCCACTACACTATCCACCAAGGATAGGGTGATTAGGAGAGATGAAAGGAGAGGAGGAAAGGAAGCGTGCAGTCAGGAAGTGATAAAAGCCTACAGGCCGACCTTCTGGTTCCATGTTGACCTACGACCCTTTAAGGGGTTTGACTACCCCTCGCTCATCACCTGTCACCGAGGAGGAGGAGGAGCTGAGGGACCAAGGAGAAGTTAACTGGTCGTTCTCCACTGACGCTTTGGGTGAGGGGACGGGACCAGGAAGGAGGAGGAGGAGGAGGAGGAGGAGGAGGAGGTGGTAGAGGGCGGTGTTTTCTACCTTCTGTGGGGAACGTCAGGCCGCTAACACGACCGTGTTGTAATTACTCTGAGCCTCTGACTTTCAGAGCCCTCGCTGTCCGTCAAAGTCACTCAGGGTGTGTGTGTGTGTGTGTGTGTGTGTGTGTGTGTGTGTGTGACTGTGTGTGTGTGTGTGTATGTGACTGTGTGTGTGTGTGACTGTGTGTGACTGACTGTGTGTATCAACGCCCTTATCGCCTACCATGCATATTTAACCAGCATAAATTAGGTTTATCTGCCACACACACACACACACACACACACACACACACACACACACACACACACACACACACACACACACACACACACACACACACACACACACACACACACACACACACACACACACACACACACAGTCACATACACACACACACAGTCACACACACAGTCACACACACACTATACACACACACACACAGTCACACACACACAGTCTCACACACACACACACACACACACACACACAGACACACACACACACACACACAGTCACACACACACAGTCACACACAGTCACACACACACACACACTCTCACACACACAGTCACACACACACACACACACACACACACACACACACACACACACACACACACACACACACACACACACACACACACACACACACACACACAGTCACACAGTCACACACACACACACACAGTCTCACACACACACACACACACAGTCACACATACACACACAGTCACAGACACACACACACACAGTTACACACACACACACACAGTCACATACACACACACACACACAGTCACACACACACTATACACACACACACAGTCACACACACACACACACACACACACACACACACACACAGACACACACACACTATACACACACACACAGTCACACACACACAGTCTCACACACACACACACACACACAGACACACACACACACACACAGTCACACACACACACACACAGTCACACACACAGTCACACACACAGTCACACACACAGTCACACACACAGTCACACACACACTCACACACACTCACACACTCACACACAGTCACACACACACACACACACACACACACAGTCACACACACACACACACACACACACACACACAGTCTCACACACACACACAGACACACACACACACAGTCACACACAGTCACACACACACACACAGACACACACACACACAGTCACACACTTACACACACACACACAGACACACACACACACAGTCACACACAGTCACACATACACACACACACAGTCACACTTACACACACACACACACACACACACACACACAGTCACACATGGTTCTAGTAGTGTGGTGCTGGTTTGGTTCTCCTGGTTGACGTAGGTTCTAGCACTGTGGTGCTGGTTTGGTTCTCCTGGTTGACGGAGGTTCTAGCAGTGAGGTGCTGTTTTGGTTCTCCTGGTGGACGGAGGTTCTAGCACTGTGGTGCTGGTTTGGTTCTCCTGGTTGACGGAGGTTCTAGCAGTGAGGTGCTGGTTTGGTTCTCCTGGTAGACGGAGGTTCTAGCAGTGAGGTGCTGGTTTTGTTCTCCTGGTTGACGGAGGTTCTAGCACTGCGGTGCTGGTTTGGTTCTCCTGGTTGACGGAGGTTCTAGCAGTGAGGTGCTGTTTTGGTTCTCCTGGTGGACGGAGGTTCTAGCACTGTGGTGCTGGTTTGGTTCTCCTGGTTGACGGAGGTTCTAGCAGTGAGGTGCTGGTTTGGTTCTCCTGGTTGACGGAGGTTCTAGCACTGTGGTGCTGGTTTGGTTCTCCTGGTTGACGGAGGTTCTAGCAGTGAGGTGCTGTTTTGGTTCTCCTGGTGGACGGAGGTTCTAGCACTGTGGTGCTGGTTTTGGTTTGGTTCTCCTGGTTGACGGAGGTTCTAGCAGTGAGGTGCTGGTTTGGTTCTCCTGGTTGACGAAGGTTCTAGCACTGCGGTGCTGGTTTGGTTCGCCTGGTATATTGAGGTTACTCAGGTTCGAGCAATGAATGTGATTTGCTGCTGTTAGACAGCAAAGCATTTCAACCACCACACACACACATACACACAAGCACACACACACACACACACACACACACACACACACACACACACACACACACACACACACACACACACACACACACACACACACACACACACACACACACACACACACACACACACACACACACACACACACACACACACACACTGGGAGTCTGACATTTAGTTTGTAGGAAGCTGTCGGTTCCCAGAGCATCAGGTGAAGTCAGCTGACTTCACAGAATGCAAAACAAGGAGCAGCAAATAGTGAACTCTGACCCCCGCCAAAACAGGCCACCACCACCACGACCACCACCCAGCATCGCCGTGGCTACCTTCGTCTCCATGACGACATGGATGCACCTCATGGTCTGCTGATCACCAACTGATTCAGCTTCACCAAGTGAAGCAGTGGCTTATTAGGGCCTTGGGGGGGGGGGGGGAGGGAGAGCTGTGCCTGTTTCAACTTGTGTGGGGTCGTGACCTCTCTGGTTACCGGTGCCCTGTGGCTGTGTCCTGACCTCTGTTTCACCCCACGTAGGGTCACGACCTCACGGGTTTCTGGTGCTCTGAAGGAGTCAAAGGGATCAGACCTGCTGTCTGGCTCCACGGCAAACAAGAGAATGTATAATCTATATTAAATAATATATATATTACCATGCTTCAATGTGGAATATATAATATATATTTTACCACGCTTCAGATGTGGAACATTCAGGACGTTTTCTGAATGTATCTTAATTTAGTCGTTCGTTGAACAGGTGCTGTTAAGCATGACTCTTAAAAGTGAGTGTGAGAATGTTCCAGAGCAACCTTACCAAGTAAGAACCAGCTGAACAGACTCTGAGGAACCAGAAGGAACAAGAAGGAACCAGAAGGACGAGGTCAGGACGATTTGGTTCTGGAGTTCATAACGAACGGTGGTCGCATCATGGGTGTCCAGAGTTCCCTTCCTTCATCAGTCATCCTCACAGTGTTCATTATTCAGCAGAACCGGTCTGTGTTCCTCACAGCTACCGGACCGACCGCCTGCCTATGTCCCTAAAACAGAACGAGGCAGTTCTTGTTGTTTTAAGCGGTGCCAACGACAACCGGTGTATAAATCGTTCCTGCGCTTGATCTGTTCCTGCTGATTCAGCGCTCTGGCCGGACCACATTCTCTCTGTAGGAAGTGACCGAAACAACAGGGGCTATTAACACTATTAATATACTACTCCTATTCAAACCAAGAAATAAGAGTTGGCATTATTAGGCTTCAGTATAATTATGTGTCATTGTTGTTGTTTTTTATATCAAAATTACCAAGTAACGCATTGTTGGATTAGATTAGATATTGGCACACATTGAGTGTGAAGTGCTTTATTTATTTATGTTGGACAAAAGGATGCAAAGAATGATCTTCTAGAACACTGCAGTCCAACCGGTTCTCCTCCGTGAGGGACGTCATGGTGTCCCCGCCAGCCGGGTCCTCCGACGTCCTGGTCTCACCAGGTCACAACCTGGTCTCACCAGGTCACATCCTGGTCTCACCAGGTCACGTCCTGGTCTCACCAGGTCACGTCCTGGTCTCACAGGTCACGTCCTGGTCTCACCTGGTCACGTCCTGGTCTCACCAGGTCACGTCCTGGTCTCACCAGGTCACGTCCTGGTCTCACCAGGTCACGTCCTGGTCTCACCTGGTCACGTCCTGGTCTCACCTGGTCACGTCCTGGTCTCACCTGGTCACGTCCTGGTCTCACCTGGTCACGTCCTGGTCTCACCTGGTCACGTCCTGGTCCTCTACGCAGGTCTACGAGCACCTTTCTGTCCAATTAAAACCAAAACAGTGGTCGCTTCAGAGGAAAGCCAAATTGACTAAATAAAGACATTAAAAATGACCACAGAATAACGAATGGAAAGCTTTACTCTGAGGAGAAGAGGTTTTGAATAGGAGCAAGATGGCCACCGAGTTATTGAATCTGATTGGCTGTAGGTTTGTGAACCACACGGCTCATATGTAGAAGTCAAACTGATCAGTCTGAAAGAAACCCAAACCTCACTATGAGGACAAAAACGTGAGACAGGAGGGACAGCCTCATGAGGCTGAGACAGGAGGGACAGCCTCATGAGGCTGAGACAGGAGGGACAGCCTCATGAGGCTGAGACAGGAGGGACAGCCTCATGAGGCTGAGACAGGAGGGACAGCCTCATGAGGCTGAGACAGGAGCTCAGACATGAGGACGGTCTCTCAGGGCTGAGGCATGGCCCGTTGGAGGCCACGGTTTCTACTGTGTGTGTGTGTGTGTGTGTGTGTGTGTGTGTGTGTGTGTGTGTGTGTGTGTGTGTGTGTGTGTGTGTGTGTGTGTGTGTGTGTGTGTGTGTGTGTGTGTGTGTGTGTGTGTGTGTGTGTGTGTGTGTGTGTGTGTGTGTGTGTGTGTGTGTGTGTGTGTGTGTGTGTGTGTGTGTGGTGAACACCGATACGAGAGCCTGCATTATTGAAGACTCTGGGCTCCCTCTTCATAAATGGAGCAGGTGGCCCCTCGAGTCTGACTGTACACAAACACTGACTTCCTGTTTAATTGATGCTGTTTTACCAACCAGGATATTCTGTTTAGAGCCCATGGGGATTAACATGGAGTACTGTTGGGAATCCTTAGCATCCGTAATCTGTAATCTAAAGAATCTACGATACCATACTGTGATCTGAATTATCTGCTGACACGATCTGAAACTGTAATCTTAATTATTTTACAGAGTCAATCCAGTGTTTATTATAGGGACAATCCAGTGTTTATTATAGGGACAATACAGTGTTTATTATAGGGACAATCCAGTGTTTATTATAGGGACAATCCAGTGTTTATAGGGACAATCTAATGTTAAGAGACAATCCAGTGTTTATCGGGACAATCCAGTGTTTATAGGGACAATCCAGTGTTTATCGGGATAATCCAGTGTTTATCGGGACAATCCAGTGTTTATAGGGACAATCCGGTGTTTATAGGGACAATCCAGTGTTTATCGGGACAATCCAGTGTTTATCGGGATAATCCAGTGTTTATAGGGACAATCCAGTGTTTATCGGGACAATCCGGTGTTTATAGGGACAATCCAGTGTTTATCGGGACAATCCGGTGTTTATAGGGACAATCTAATGTTAAGAGACAATCCAGTGTTTATTATAGGGACAATCCAGTGTTTAACGGGACAATCCAGTGTTTATTATAGGGACAATCCAGTGTTTAACGGGACAATCCAGTGTTCATTATAGGGACGATCCGGTGTTCATTATAGGGACAATCCAGTGTTCATTATAGGGACAATCCAGTGTTTATTATAGGGACAATCCAGTGTTTATTATAGGGACAATCCAGTGTTTATTATAGGGACAATCCAGTGTTTATTCCAGTGTTTAGGAATATTGTTTTCTTTTCACTCTGCCTTTGTTCGCAACCAACATGAGGTTTTTTATTTCTGTGCATGCTACGCAACCATGGAAATGAACTATATCAAACTCCCATAATAATAACTCCTCAAATATTCTTTATATTTCTATGGAGAGCGACACTTATTGTTATAATTTTGTCTGCCAGCCCTAGGTGCAATACACACACACACACACACGTATGCTCACACACACACACACTCAGCTCTGAGAGTGTGTGTGTGTGTTCTAGAGAAACTGGATGATGTGAAGTGAGTCTGAATGACACATAGCATCTGTTGAGGTGAACACCCAAACCTGTCAGCCACGCCATTGTTCAGAGTCCCATCAATCATCTGAAAGGTACTGGGCTCCATCCCGGGGTCTGCAGCCTACAGCTGTAGGGATCATACAGCCAGATGCCTTAACACCTAACCCCTACCTGCTCCTTAATGACCCGTCTCTGTACCGGCTAACCCCTACCTGCTCCTTAATGACCTGTCTCTGTACTGTCTAACCCCTACCTGCTCCTTAATGACCCGTCTCTGTACTGTCTAACCCCTACCTGCTCCTTAATGACCTGTCTCTGTACCGTCTAACCCCTACCTGCTCCTTAATGACCCGTCTCTGTACCGGCTAACCCCTACCTGCTCCTTAATGACCCGTCTCTGTACCGTCTAACCCCTACCTGCTCCTTAATGACCTGTCTCTGTACTGTCTAACCCCTACCTGCTCCTTAATGACCCGTCTCTGTACTGTCTAACCCCTACCTGCTCCTTAATGACCCGTCTCTGTACTGTCTAACCCCTACCTGCTCCTTAATGACCCGTCTCTGTACTGTCTAACCCCTACCTGCTCCTTAATGACCCGTCTCTGTACTGCCTAACCCCTACCTGCTCCTTAATGACCTGTCTCTGTACTGTCTAACCCCTACCTGCTCCTTAATGACCCGTCTCTGTACCGTCTAACCCCTACCTGCTCCTTAATGACCCGTCTCTGTACCGTCTAACCCCTACCTGCTCCTTAATGACCTGTCTCTGTACCGTCTAACCCCTACCTGCTCCTTAATGACCCGTCTCTGTACTGTCTAACCCTACCTGCTCCTTAATGACCCGTCTCTGTACTGCCTAACCCTACCTGCTCCTTAATGACCTGTCTCTGTACTGTCTAACCCCTACCTGCTCCTTAATGACCCGTCTCTGTACCGTCTAACCCCTACCTGCTCCTTAATGACCCGTCTCTGTACGTCTAACCCCTACCTGCTCCTAAATAATACTCAAAAGTAAAGGACTTGTGGTTATTTAGCTCAGATGCTGCTATCCCAGGTGCTGTGTGGTCATGACTCTACTGCTGCAGTCCTGTAACACAGACCCATTCTACACACACACACACACACACCACACACACACACACACACACACACACACACACACACACACACACACAACACACACACACACACACACACACACACCACCACACACACCCACGCGCAGCCTGGAATACACATGGAGCGACAGACAGCCCGGGCCGGTGTCGGGTTGCTTTCCTTCCCCATAATGTTTTTTCAGGCCTGCTGGAGTCCTCTCTGGAGTCCTCTGGTCCTTGGGCGTTGAGCGGCTTTTCAGGGGGTTCAAAATAGCCGGTGGATATTTGGAGACGGCTCACACACACGTGGTTGAATTAGAGAGCCTTGTCCGTCCGTTAGCCGAGGCCTGAGGGTATTTTCCACATGACTTTGTGCTCAGGACGATGTCTTATTCCAGGTGTATTTCCCTCCAGGTGTTTAACCTCCTGTACGCAGGGTACGGATTGAGCGCACACCGCTCCCTACATTGCTATAGTGGTGTTATATATTAGAATGTTTTATTATAGTGGTTTCAAAGCCACCAGAGGAATCTAAAAATAACCGTTGTGAGAACACGATGGAAATAGAATCAGGATTATTTTCTTCCGCAAAAATGGTACCGTCCTTCAGAGGTCTCAGTAATGTTTTTGTGACATTCATTATTATAATAATAATAATAATAATAATAATAGTACCGTCCTATAGAGGGCGCTGTAGTGTATTCCCCAAATTCATTATAATAATAATGGCGCACTGGTAGTTCTAGCGTTTAATCACACAAAATATAAAATTTGTATCATGGCAATATTCCTAGCGTAGGCCTCCGCTACGGTGAGGAACCTCCCGGCCCCGGACCCCGCTGTGGACACCGCTCTGAACAACAGGTCACAGCCCGCCGGTGTCTAGCGGCCAGCAGGTCGGCCGGCGGAGCTCCGACACCGATACCTCTGAGTGGAATGAAGCGTCTCCTGTGTCGCCCCAGGAGCGCCGTGGTTAGCGATGCCCAGGTTTGATCTCTCTAACAACGGAAAGGAGAGCGGTAGCCTGCTTGGCCCGGTCATTGACGTTTCCTGGTCATTGGCCGCGGCTTCTGGCGGCTTCTGATGACATCACGACCAGAGAGGGAGGGCGTGTCTGATGACATCACACCAGAGAGGGAGGGCGTGTCTGATGACATCACACCCAGAGAGGGAGGGCGTGTCTGATGACATCACACCCAGAGAGGGAGGGCGTGTCTGATGACATCACGACCAGAGAGGGGGGGTGTGTCTGATGACATCACACCCAGAGGGAGGGTGGGTGGTATTCAGTGGATTGCAGTCCTCAACCTCACCAGTAGGTGTCACAAATCCTACACACTGCTCCTTTAATGTCATTCAGTGTCCTGTACAGTCACACAGAGGAGAGGGAACTGATGATCACCACTACAGGACTAGTCTAAAGGCATCTTATAACGCATCTCTCTCTCTCTCGCTCTCTCGTTCTCTCGTTCTCTCGTTCTCTCTCTCTCTCTCTCTCTCTCTCTCTCCTGTTCTTTCACTCCCTCTCTCCCTCTCCTCATCTCTCTCTCTTCACCTGCTCATCCCATCCTCCCCCTCACTGTGTCTCTTACCTCCACTGTCTGCCCGACAGGTATCTGTTGCTAGGCGACAGGCGGTGAGCAGTCGACTGCTCTTACGAGACCGATGGTCGTCCACCGTAAACACACACACACTCACAGACTAGTGCACACATGCACACTCGCACACACACATGCACGCAAATGCACGCACACACACACACACACGCACACCCCCCCCACGTGTTGTAATACACATGTTTGTATAGCTGTTAGTGCCAGGTACACAAATGTGTTATTGTAGCTGCGATACATTTTTGTTACGCAATAGAGAGTGAGCCAGAGGCTTGTAATGTATTTATATTTAATAGTACACTCAGTTCTTTAAATGAAGCAGTATTCTACACATGTTCTCTGAACCGGTCCCTGGCGGTTGTCTGATTGGTCCGTCGGGGCTACAGTTAGCTTATCCGGCTATTGATT
This sequence comes from Muraenolepis orangiensis, assembly GCA_027704905.1. Classification (NCBI taxonomy): domain Eukaryota; kingdom Metazoa; phylum Chordata; class Actinopteri; order Gadiformes; family Muraenolepididae; genus Muraenolepis; species Muraenolepis orangiensis. The sequence goes on from CM051018.1 coordinate 3,088,101, forward strand.
AGTGGTGGTATTAATTAGTGGGAAGCGCCAGACGAGGACGTTGTTCTGTAAACGTCCACCGGGGGTGAGGACCATGTTCTCCTACACCTGAGAGAGAGAGAGAGAGAGAGAGAGAGAGAGAGAGAGAGAGAGAGAGAGAGAGAGAGAGAGAGAGAGAGAGAGAGAGAGAGAGAGAGAGAGAGAGAGAGAGAGAGAGAGAGAGAGAGAGAGAGAGAGAGAGAGAGAGAGAGAGAGAGAGAGAGAGAGAGAGAGAGAGAGAGAGAGAGAGAGAGAGAGAGAGAGAGAGAGAGAGAGAGAGAGAGAGAGAGAGAGAGAGAGCGCGCGCGCGCTCAGTGTCGTTCTGGTTGACTGCTGCTGTTAACCCCTTTAATTACGGTGAGATGGTATCTTCCGCTCTTTGCATAATTTAGTTACGCGCTGATTCAGATATTCCACTGTACTCCTCTTACACTCTACTGTATGTTCTACTGTGTGTTCTACTGTATGTTCCACTCTATGTTCTACTGTACTGTATTTTCTACATTATGTTCAACTATATGTTCCACTGTATGTTCTACTGTGTGTACCTACTGTATTTTCTATTGTACTCTTACGTTCTACACCGGCGTATTAATAGCCGACTGTCACCTAGCAACAGCGTGTCAGTCGACTGTGACCGATGGCGGTGTTGGTTGCCAGATCTGGAAACCAAAACAGGGAAAGGTGGACTTCACTGTACCTGTTCAGCTGTCAGTCAGCGTGTACACTGGCTGGTTACTCACTGTACCTGTTCAGCTGTCAGTCAGCGTGTACACTGGCTGGTTACTCACTGTACCTGTTCAGCTGTCAGTCAGCGTGTACACTGGCTGGTTACTCACTGTACCTGTTCAGCTGTCAGTCAGCGTGTACACTGGCTGGTTACTCACTGTACCTGTTCAGCTGTCAGTCAGCGTGTACACTGGCTGGTTACTCACTGTACCTGTTCAGCTGTCAGTCAGCGTGTACACTGGCTGGTTACTCACTGTACCTGTTCAGCTGTCAGTCAGCGTGTACACTGGCTGGTTACTCACTGTACCTGTTCAGCTGTCAGTCAGCGTGTACACTGGCTGGTTACTCACTGTACCTGTTCAGCTGTCAGTCAGCGTGTACACTGGCTGGTTACTCACTGTACCTGTTCAGCTGTCAGTCAGCGTGTACACTGGCTGGTTACTCACTGTACCTGTTCAGCTGTCAGTCAGCGTGTACACTGGCTGGTTACTCACTGTACCTGTTCAGCTGTCAGTCAGCGTGTACACTGGCTGGTTACTCACTGTACCTGTTCAGCTGTCAGTCAGCGTGTACACTGGCTGGTTACTCACTGTACCTGTTCAGCTGTCAGTCAGCGTGTACACTGGCTGGTTACTCACTGTACCTGTTCAGCTGTCAGTCAGCGTGTACACTGGCTGGTTACTCACTGTACCTGTTCAGCTGTCAGTCAGCGTGTACACTGGCTGGTTACTCACTGTACCTGTTCAGCTGTCAGTCAGCGTGTACACTGGCTGGTTACTCACTGGACTGTGAAGGACAGGCAGAACAACAACTGAGGGTTTGTTCTTTATTGTATTGTATGTATTATTTATATTTCAACTAATACATTAGTGGGTTAACAGGTAGTGGGAGATATATGTGACCCTGTCCTCTAGTGTTTATAATCCCTGTTGTCTGTCAGACTGTGGACATCGGGATCAAACCTGGAAACACGTTGACCCCTCTGGACTCACCTTCATGCCTCCCCCGTCCACTCACCCTTCTCACCCCTCCTCACCCCTGGTCCTGTTTTGTTGAATGACACATGTACCATTGGACAGTAGAGGAGGATGGGAGCTGATTTAGCCTCACGTGAGGCGGGTGAGGGGGTGAGGGGGTGAGGGGGGTGAGATGTCACCTCCGCTGCTCTGATGTGCTCTGACACATCTGCTCTGACATGACTTTTTGTGCAGATTTCTCATTGTTCTTTAGTGTGTGTGTGTGTGTGTGTGTGTGTGTGTGTGTGTGTGTGTGTGTGTGTGTGTGTGTGTGTGTGTGTGTGTGTGTGTGTGTGTGTGTGTGTGTGTGTGTGTGTGTGTGTGTGTGTGTGTGTGTGTGTGTGTGTGTGTGTGTGTGTGTGTGTGTGTGTGTGTCATGAGAGGGGGAGAGAGAGAGGAGTCACTTCATTTCTCTCTCATCCTCCCCCTCAGCAGAACATCCAGGGAGGATTGCCTCTCTCTTTCCTGGGCCTCCCAGAGAGAGAGAGGCAATCCCACAATGCATTCTGTCAGCTCCTCAGAATCAATCCTCCCACTACACAATAAGAACAGGAACAACAATGCTGAGAGAGAGAGAGAGAGAGAGAGAGAGAGAGAGAGAGAGAGAGAGGAGAGAGAGAGAGAGGAGAGAGAGAGAGAGAGAGAGAGAGGAGAGAGAGAGAGAGAGAGAGAGAGAGAGAGAGAGAGAGAGAGAGAGAGAGAGAGAGAGAGAGAGAGAGAGAGAGAGAGAGAGAGAGAGAGTAGAGTAGAGTTATATAATATATTTATATACAGTATTATAAGACAGATGGTAGAAAGAGAGACAGAGGCTGTAGATGAACGTGGGACTGTGGTGTAAAAGCTGTGATTTCTCCCCCATCACAGCAGCTCACATCACTGCCACTCTCCCCCCCCCCCCCCCCCCCCGGGAGACTGTGACCTCTCCTGTCAACACACATCACCAAACTAGTTTCAGCCTACGTTGTGTTTGTGGTCTCCTCGTGCTCCTCTCCTCCTCCACCTTCTCCACCCTCTGCTCCTTACTCTCCTTCTCTTTATCTTCCATCTTCCTTCTCCTCCTACTGCCTCCACCTCATCTGGTCCTCCTCCTCCTCCACAGGGATAGACCCTCATGGTGTCAGCTTACCTCACATCCTCCTAATAGATCTTGTTAGCCTAGGTCACGACACCACACACACACACACACACACACACGTGGGAGGATGTAGTCTATAGGGGCAGACGGGGAGGCCCGCTCTGGCGTGTTTGTGTGTTTGACCCCCGGCCCGAGACTGTGGGTTCAAAGCCCGAGGACCGCGGTCCACATGCACAGAGAAAGGGCAACATCTCCGTAACATCTGCTCTTTAATCTCACATCTGTCGTCAGAATCGACTTTCATCCGGTTTGGATGAAAGTGTCTGTCACTAACGGTACTAAAGGCTGTGAAGTGTCTGTTCCTTCCCCTGTCCTGGGCCGGCGGGGTCCTGGGCCCGGCGGGGTCCTGGGCCCGGCGGGGTCCAGCAGGTAGCTGCAGAAGGTCCAGTAGGTATGGGGATCGTCCCCGCTGGGAGGTTCACATCTAAATGGGAAATAATTAAAATCTCCCCGAGTCTCTGCAGCATCGTTAGCCTCCGGTCTCAAATTAGGGTCAAGTCTCTCGCTGCTCACATGATGATGATGATGATGAGGATGATGATTGCCTTTTCGCAGCAGCGCTGAAAGCCAACACGTATCTCAACATCTCACCAATATACCAGGAGGAGGTTGACCCGGTGTGTGTGTTCTATCTGGGTAGAAACCGCTGGTGTGATTCTGTTGTACAGCCCACAGCAAGGCACCTCACGGGTGGATTGGAACACAACTAACGAGTGGACTCTGCAAGGTGACTTGGTGTAATGTGTCTTCAGACAACACTAACATGTCTTCAATCTACAGAGATAGCATTGTTTCATTAATTACCCTAACCTATGTATTCTGAAGTGATGAGAGAGGCAAGATTAGATGAGAAGTGAGGAGAGGGAGAGGGAGAGAGGCAAGATTAGATGAGAAGTGAGGAGAGGGAGAGAGGCAAGAAGAAGTGAGCAGAAAATAGGTGAGGACAGTATAAAGTAGATAGTGAGTATGTCTAGGGTTCAGAGAACAGGTATGAGAGAGGGATAAGGTGAGAGAGGGATAAAGTGAGAGAGGGATAAGAGAGGGATAAGGTGAGAGAGGGATAAAGTGAGAGAGGGATAAGGTGAGAGAGGGATAAGATGAGAGGGGATAAGGTGAGAGAGGGATAAGAGAGAGGGATAAGATGAGAGGGGGATAAAGTGAGAGAGGGAGAGAGAGAGATAAGGTGAGAGAGAGATAAGAGAGGGATAAAGTGAGAGAGGGATAAGAGAGGGATAAGGTGAGAGAGGGATAAAGTGAGAGAGGGATAAGGTGAGAGAGAGATAAGGTGAGAGAGAGATAAAGTGAGAGAGGGATAAGGTGAGAGAGGGATAAGATGAGAGAGGGATAAGATGAGAGAGATAAGGTGAGAGAGGGTTAAGATGAGAGAGGGATAAGATGAGAGAGGGATAAGATGAGAGAGATAAAGTGAGAGAAGGATAAGGTGAGAGAGGGATAAAGTGAGAGAGGGATAAGATGAGAGGGGGATAAAGTGAGAGGGGGATAAAGTGAGAGAGGGATAAGGTGAGAGAGGGATAAGATGAGAGGGGGATAAAGTGAGAGAGGGATAAGATGAGAGGGGGATAAGATGACAAACTGCAGTAAAGAGAATCCTAGGCAGCAGGTAGTAATTGCCTGGAGAGCAGCAGGTGAGCCAGAGCTGTTGATTTATCACAGGCGTAAACCGGGTCAGCTCATGGTGGCCGACGGAGGACCTGGAGGAGAGAGAGACCTTTCTACCACTTAGAAAGGAAAACAGATCAATAGAAAGCCATGGTCCCCTCAGATGGGAACTGAAAGGTTGAACCAATGTCAAAGCAAAGCATTTTTCTTTCTTTCTTTCTTTTATCGTTTCATTCATTCCTTTCATATATATATATATCTATATATAGATATATAGATATATATATCTATATATATATAGATAAATAGTGAACACAATCAGATCTTTTTATGAGCGGAGTAGCAGGTGAAGTATATATTTGATAGTATATTATAGTTTCATATGTCCCTAAAGGTAGTGAGATATCGGATATATACCGATATAAAGATACATATAAATACTTGAAGGATAAATGGAGGTGAACTTGGTGCTGGTATTGATAAAGCGTGTATTTAAACATGTAACATATTTATTTTTAATGATGTAATGAAGTGAGATTCGTTCTGTTAGGAATGATCTGTGGTCCGTGTTTCACTGTCAAGGGTGATTGATGATTGACACTTTAACCTTCAATAAACAACATTCATTATTGATTCAGATTATAATCTGTATGGTGCTATTGATCGCTCTGCTAATTGTTGCCCTTGTCCAGAGGATAAAGCTTCCCTCACTGCATGGTCCATCACCTCGGAACGTCTGACATATCAACTCCTTCATCACATGGTCCATCACCTCGGAACGTCTGACATATCAACTCCTTCATCACATGGTCCTGTCGGCCATATTGTTGTTCTTGTTATTGTTCTTGTTAAAAAATGAATCTTCCAGTCATATCCGGATGTTGCTCTTCCAGCTCTTTACAGACGGTTCTTCCAGCTCTTTACAGACGGTTCTTCCAGCTCTTTACAGAGCGGTTCCTCCAGTTCTTTACATAGCAGTTCTCCCAGCTCTTTACAGAGTGGTTCTTCCACCTCTTTACAGAGTAATTCCTCCAGCTCTTTACAGAGCAGTTCTTCCACCACTTTAAAGAGCGGTTCTACCAGCTCTTTACAGAATGTTTCTCCCAGCTCTTTACACAGCGGTTCTTACAGCTCTGTACAGAGCAGTTCTTCCACCTCTTTATAGAATAGTTATTCCAGCTCTTTACAGAACGGTTCCTCCAGCTCTCTACGGAGCAGTTCTATCAGCTCTTTACGGAGCGGTTCCTCCAGCTCTTTACAGAGCAGTTCTCTCAGTCGTATCTGCATGTTGCTCTTCAGGTCACCTGACTGTAGGGAGCCCATGAAGAGATGTAGGTCCCTCTATCAGCTCCTCCTCTGACAGCCTCGCTCCTCAGTCCATCTGCCTCCTGACGACCAGGGAGCAGCAGAGGCTGCTAGCTTGTTAGCGGAGGTGGAGGCTGCTGACGGCCATGGTTTGTTTGTTTGTTTGTTTGTTGCTGCTGTCGTGTTTGGGTTTATTTTGTGTGGTTAAAGTTTAGTAAGAGTTGTCATCGCAAGGCAATGGTTGCACCTGGTTCTCCCAGGGGAACCTGGGAGGGTGGAACATGTTGTTGACTTTAGACACACTCATGGAGTCTGAAGCTCGAGAAGGACATTGGAACGTTGTCCAGCTGTTGACTTTAACACATAAAACCAACCACGTTTTGCACAATTCTACACATGTACATTTCATCCTTCAGTTACTTTTATGTTTATTTAATTTTTTTTTATTGTGTATAGTATTTTTTATAATATTGTGTTTTAGTAATTCATGCTGTGGAGGGAATGGGAGCAAGGGTTCAATTGGAGGTTTCATGGTCCAATTGTTCGGATCTGCTGTTTTAAAAGGGTGCCAAAACAACTGTGTTTGTGTGTGTGTGTGTGTGTGTTTTAATTGGCCAATGGCTTTAGAATTTCCCACTCATTTGGATTGATTAGCCAACGCTGCACTGATTATTTGTCCATTAAGTGAGTGTGTCTTCATGGTGTGTTTCTGCAGGTTAAATCTCCACAGTGTTCCCTTGAGCAAGTGATTAGGGGCCATTACCTTTACTAGAAGACTAATGAGGGAGCAGAAAACACCACGCTCTCTCTCTCGCTCTCGCTCTCTCGCGCGCTCTCTCTCTCTCGCTCTCGCTCTCGCGCTCTCTCTCCGCTCTCTCTCTCGCTCTCGCTCTCGCTCTCGCGCTCTCTCTCTCTCTCTCTCCTCTTTTCAGTTATCTTGATTGACAGTCTGAACTTTCGGTTGGTCCAGGAACAGAAGATGATTAAGATTCCCCAGCAGCTGTGAGGGAAGTTATAAAACATGACAGCAGCTCCGGTCCGTGTTGTGGTTCTGGTTCTGGTTGAGTTCCCACGCATCAGAACACTGATGAGTGAAGGCTTCCCTCCGTCTTCTTCTGTCCTGTCTCTGAAAGTACAAGAATGTCGATGATATATGTGTGTATAAATATATACATGTATATATATATGTGTGTGTGTGTGTGGATGAGCTCTAGATCTGCTCACTATGTCATCCATGTCCCTGTGAGTTCCTGCTGTATCCGACTGTTCGAGCGATTGTAGTTCTGTATATCAGGCGGTTAACCACGGGACATCTTGTTCACTATCGTCAGTCTGCGTTGATTTAAGACGCTTTTAGTCGCCGTGTGTAATCAGGACGCTAGCGGATTGATCTAGATCCGGTCAGGCTTGATGTGGTCCTCACGTGATCCTAAGCCCATCAACTGCTGCTGTGTTAGCCCTTAGCGTTAGCCCTTAGCGTTAGCCCTAAGTGTTAGCCCTTAGTATTATCCCTTAGCATTATCCCTTAGCATTTGCTCAAGCACTTCATATGTGTAACTTCAGGGTAATTGTGGAAGAATTGAATGTGAATATATCATACAGACATATATCATATATCATATAGTGTGACACTTGGGACACAGACATTCACTGGACCCTATGAGGGGAGGTCTCCTTTAAGACGTTAAACCCAGAAGCTTTCTGGGTAATGCTTAGAGTGAGCTGGAGTCTTGAATGTACCGGTTCTGATACGTTAGCATGTCGCTTCACTACTGCTGCTGAATTACTGCTCCTGTTGGGAAACGTTGGGAAACGATATTTCCCCTGGTTGTGTAGATGTCGTCGTGTTAGCTTGCTTTCTATGGCGGGAAAACTATTAGCCGCCCGTTTAACCCCTCCCCCCTGAACCGCTAGCTGTTTTATGAGGCGCGGCCTTTAGCCAGGAATACCACACACACACACACACACACACACACACACACACACACACACACACACACACACACACACACACACACACACACACACACAATGCTAACTTCCCATTCCCTCCCACAGCATGAAATTCTAGAACCCAATACTATGTGAATATTATACACAATGAACATGACAATAAAAAGAACAGCAAAGTGACTGAATTGTGCAAAAAGCATTTAAAAGCATTTTA
>CM051018.1:3101090-3106090 GCA_027704905.1 Muraenolepis orangiensis
TCTCCATCCCTTCTTCATCCCCTCCATCCCTTCCTCATCCACTCCATCCCTTCCTCATCCTCTCCATCCCTTCTTCATCCCCTCCATCCCTTCCTCATCCCCTCCATCCCTTCCTCATCCTCTCCATCCCTTCCTCATCCCCTCCATCCCTTCCTCATCCCCTCCATCCCTTCCTCATCCCCTCCATCCCTTCCTCATCCTCTCCATCCCTTCCTCATCCCCTCCATCCCTTCCTCATCCCCTCCATCCCTTCCTCATCCACTCCACTCCTTCCTCATCCCTCCATCCCTTCCTCATCCCCTCCATCCCTTCCTCATCCACTCCACTCCTTCCTCATCCCCTCCATCCCTTCCTCATCCACTCCACTCCTTCCTCATCCCTCCATCCCTTCCTCATCCACTCCACTCCTTCCTCATCCCTCCATCCCTTCCTCATCCCCTCCATCCCTTCCTCATCCACTCCATCCCTTCCTCATCCCCTCCATCCCTTCCTCATCCACTCCACTCCTTCCTCATCCCTCCATCCCTTCCTCATCCCCTCCATCCCTTCCTCATCCACTCCACTCCTTCCTCATCCCCTCCATCCCTTCCTCATCCCCTCCATCCCTTCCTCATCCACTCCACTCCTTCCTCATCCCCTCCATCCCTTCCTCATCCACTCCACTCCTTCCTCATCCACTCCACTCCTTCCTCATCCCTCCATCCCTTCATCCTCGGAGCGCATCTTTTCAAAGCCGGCTTCATTGTGACCAGGACACGGAGCTCACTTCTTCCGGACAACGGAGACAACGTTTGCTTAAGCCAACGTTTTATATATCATTTATAGTTATTTTACATTGTTAAAAGAAACGAAAAATATAGTTTAATTTAGTTTTTTAACAAAAGTTATTGTGTTGGTTTTAAGAGTTCCTAAGTTGTGTGATGTTGATGTTATATGCTGTGTTGAAATAAATTAACAAAATGTTCTCCAGTCTCCTTGTTGATTTAGTTGAAATACAGAATCATCATTTAATGACTCTCCGTTTGTGTCGTTAACCAGGCGCTCGTCTCATGGGCCGCAGGTAACGGCGCATGCCAATGGTCGCCTAATGTCCTTGGTCGTCCAGGAAAATCTTTGGTCGGGGGCAGCCCTAATAATTATAAATAAATCTATATAATATATACGTATATATATCGCCGCCGTCAGACGCCTCCACACAAGGTGTGGTTCTGTAGATCAGAACAGGAACACTTCTTCTTCTTCTGTGGTCTAGAAGAGCGGCGCCGATCGGGGGGGGGGGGGGGGGGATGTGTCTCAGGAATGTTCCGGGCCGAGGGTTGGGGTCCCAGCAGATGGAACCCCAACCTGTCTTCTACAGCGCTGGGGTCACACATGTTGACCTCTGTGTGTGTGTGTGTGTGTGTGTGTGTGTGTGTGTGACAGAATGGTTTACTGTTGGAACGGGTGGGACCATAATTATAATTATAATATTTTGTTATTGGTATTACTATTTGTTTTATATTTATTTTAAAAATGATCTGTAAAACACAAAAAAAGCCACGTAATACATACACACACACACACACACACACACACACACACACACACACACACACACGAGATGTTCTTCCATGAGAGCATCCCAGCCACCCTCAGGACCAATGAACCTACAGACCCATATGTTAAAACACACACAACACACACACACACACACACACACACACACACCCCCTAGATCAACACACACACATTCAACATATGCCGTGGTATGACAGCTGAATGTTCCCCTCAGGGACATTCTGTCACATGTTTCACTGCACACGCGTGTGCCCACATGGATGAATGTGTGAGTGAATGTGTGAGTGAATGTGTGAACGCTTGTCATAACTTGTCCAATCCATTGTTTACCATTTTTATTTAACCAATCTATACCTTGTGTTTCTATATTGAACTATATCTGACTCCTTGTTTCCTGGGTCCTTGATCCTGTATTATTCTACTATATCTGACTCCTTGTTTCCTGGGTCCTTGATCCTATATTATTCTACTGTATCTGACTCCTTGTTTCCTGGGTCCTTGATCCTATATTATTCTACTATATCTGACTCCTTGTTTCTCCTCCTCCAGGAGGTCCAGAAGCTGCCCACTCCGCCTGTGATTCAGGCGGACGGGACGTTGAAGAGCAGCGATGAGAAGGAGGAGGTTCCCATGAGCGAGGTCGGCTGGATGACCTCGGTGAAGGATTGGGCCGGGGTCATGATCTCCGCCCAGACGCTCACGGGACGCGTGCTGGTAGGTTCTGCTCCCGCCGTCCTCGGCCCCGCGCGGAACGGGTTCCATAACCCAGGTTCCATGTATCTGCAGATCTTTATTCGGGCGCCGACCCTGGTTCTTGTATCGGCCCTGTAAACCATCTGGTCCCCACTGCAGTCTCTCTCTCTCTCTCTCTCTCTCTCTCTCTCTCTCTCTCTCTCTCTCTCTCTCTCTCTCTCTCTCTCTCTCTCTCTCTCTCTCTCTCTCTCTCTCTCTCTCTCTCTCTCTCTCTCTCTCTCTCTCTCTCTGTATGTACACCTCCAGGGCCTAGAAGGGTGAAAACATGCTTTTCTTTTAGATAGGACGACTTTGGCCATTTGTCAAAGTCATCTGTCCTTGTGTGATTATAGCCTACACACACACACACACACACACACACACACACACACACACACACACACACACACACACACCACCATGAATGGAGTTTCTATGAGGGTGGGTGTCACCGAGTCTTTATTAAAAGGTGGGGGGTGCTGAAGGACACGCCCGCCTGCTGTCCCGCCCGGGTCTTTAGCGTCCATCTCTCATCTTTATGGACAATCTATTATTCAGGAGCCCATTCAGCGCAGCCGGCCTAGCGTTTAGCGGTCGGGGTGAAAGGTTAACGTTAGTGTCAACGACCCCGTGACAAAGCGCCTGGCAGGGGAGGAGAGGAAGAGTCGGTCCTCTGCATGTCAATATCATCTGACGGGGATATGAAGTATCACAGGGGTCTAGTGGTCCGGGGCTGCTGGGGAGAGGGTCCTGGTTCCAAACACATTCCCTCTGAGCTGCTGGAGATGAAAGTGCTTGGTAGAATAATAACATATTGCAATATAAAATTAATTAAATACAACCGTAGACAAAAATTTAAATGGATGGCCGAGTCCCATGATGTCGGACGTTCTGGGACGTCCTGATGAGGAGAATAGGAAGTGAGGAACAGGAAGTGAAGAGAGACTGAAGAGGAGTCTGATCCCACATCTCTCATCCCAGATCAGAACAGAGCTGAAGAACCACAAGAGCTGACAAACCAAACCTGTGTTCTCTTAACGTTCTCTCAGGAACCTGATTCTGCCCCCTCCTGTCCTCAGTCAGTGGTGACGGTGTCCTAAACAATGTCTTTTTAAATCCCATAATGTACAAGACAAAGGACGGAGGATTATGAGTCAGCGGAGATATTCCTCTCATCTCGCTGTGCCCACAAATAGGTTAGCTGCCATCTTTCCTAATGCGCTGGTCGGTGGGGAAGCGCGGACCATCTGTTCCCACGGCGATCCCTCTGTCACATCCACCCTGGCATGGAGCACTCCGGCAGCTTCCTCACTCTGAGGAGCCTACTGCTCCAATGGGGAACCGCTTCCCAATGGAAGAGTATAACATTCGATTATAAAGTATACTCTAATCATAAATTAACTCTCATCTTCATCTTCTCCTTCCCCGGATCTCCCCCCATAATTAAGAACCGTCATCTCAAACAATATCAGATTTCAGGAGAAGAGATGATTCATCCCCTTATTCATTTAACTGATAAATAACTGTGTGTTATTGTAAGGTTTGATATAAATGACTGATGAGATGAAATTATCTGCAAACTTAATCTTTAACTTGAGGTACTTTTCACCATTCTTAAATAAAGTAATTAAGTTAAATCAAAGCGAATAACAAAGTTAAATCAAAGTGAATAACCATGTGAGTGAAAACTATTTAAATGAGAGGGTGATTCAGATGTTCTTCCTGGTTCATCTTGGTGAGGATGACTTTGTGTCTGTATGTTTTATAAATGATGATATTCTGTTATATGGAACGTGGTCTCACATGAGAGACTCAGGATGTCTTCATGTGTTTGATGAACAACTTGTGTGTGTGTGTGACTGAGTCAGTGCTGTCTGTAAACCAATGAAAGCATCAAGCTTCAGCTGTCAGGTCTGGAGGAGGAGGGGGGAAAGGAGGAGGAGGGGGATCCATCGCTCCTGTTGCATCTTCAGAGGGAAACCAGACCTCCTGGTAGGAGGGAAGACCAGGAGAGACCATTGTCCTGGTGGGACGGTCTCCCTACTTGCTTATTGTCCTCCTCTTTATCTCTTTGTCTTGGAGTTACTCATGGGAGGACAGGCGTGAATACAAGATTCATCCATAACAAATAACAAAGCATGGACTTAATGTCTCCTGGAGACGGACACTAAAGCTTCCTGATCCAGGGTCTGTGAGAGGATGTGTGTGAGAGGGTGTGTGTGAGAGGATGTGTGTGAGAGGATGTGTGAGAGGGTGTGTGTGAGAGGATGTGTGTGAGAGGATGTGTGTGAGAGGGTGTGTGTGAGAGGGTGTGTGTGAGAGGGTGTGTGTGACCTGGTGAGTCGAGGACAGGCTGATGAATGTGTAAGGCCGTCTTCTGTTCCAACCAATTCATGACTGAATATGAATGAATTAATCACACGGCCTGTGATTCATTAGGTTTCCAAATATAACCTCCTACATCACTTTGATCCAAGAGGACTGAAATGGACCTCACCTCACACCAAAAAGTTTCTTCTGACTCAGTCACTCTCTTAGTAGTCACTCCTCTCAGTAGTCACTCTCTTAGTAGTCACTCTCTCAGTAGTCACTCTCTCAGTAGTCACTCTCTCAGTAGTCACTCTCTCAGTAGTCACTCTCTCAGTAGTCACTCTCTTAGTAGTCACTCTCTTAGTAGTCACTCTCTTAGTAGTCACTCTCTCAGTAGTCAC
>CM051018.1:3111090-3183590 GCA_027704905.1 Muraenolepis orangiensis
GAGAAGGGAGGCTTGGTGGGAGGGGGGGAGGGACCGAGGCAGGGGGAGGGATGAGGGAGGCTTGGTGGGAGGGGGGGGAGGGACAGAGGCAGGGGGGAGGGATGAGGGAGGCTTGGTGGGAGGGGGGGAGGGGCCGAGGCAGGGGGAGGGAGAGTAGCTTCGTGCTAACCATGGCTGTAGCTTGGTGCTAACCATGGCTGTAGCTTCGTGCTAACCATGGCTGTAGCTTGGTGCTTGCTCTTCACAGGCGTTATGTAAGGGAACAGTACGCAGTCAGATGATTTGTTCTCACTGGTTCCAGCTGTAGCCTCCAGGATGTTCCTTCAAGAGGGTCATGAGGACGGCAGAGAAGATCATGGGGTGTGCACTTCCATGCATTGAGGAGATCTGTAGGACCAGATGTCGGAAGAAGGCCATCTCCGCAACCACCCTGTTCACCATCACGGTTGAGCAGCATCCGTACCTTAAGGACTAGCAGTTTTTATAGTTGTTATCCTACTGAACTGCTAGGAGTGCTGCCACTTTCATAACATTGACATTAACATTACACTATCATACTTTGCTGGACTACAGTTACTGCACTGTACTGTACTTTAATATGCTTAATATGCTTTATGCACAATTCAACACATGTACATATCATCCATCAGTCACTTTTATGTTCATTTGTATTGTGTATAGTATTGGGTATAGTATTCTATAGTAGTATATATGAATTCATACTGTGGGAGGGATAGGAAGTAAGGATTCCACTGTTCTTGTTGCATTTGGCAAATCTTGAATCTCAACCGATCCTGAGGGAGACCGGGGAGAACCAGGTGAAGAACCCTGATGGTTCTAGCCGAGCGGGAAGAGGAACACCGTTCTGTGGTTACCCAGGGAGGAACTCACTGGAAGGTGGTTCACGCTCTCTCCCGGTTTAACTTGACAACAATCAACCAATCATCTGCCAGCCGGCAGGGAGAAACACTTACCGCCTGTTTGTCTGAGCGCTAATCAGCGCGGCTACGCTGTCAGCTAAAGTGCTTTGTGTCTCGCCGCGGATGATAAACTTCTCATTAACCTTCAGGAAATGTTGGAAACCTTCAGTTAATGATAATGATGATAGTTAATAATGAGGGGAATATGAGCTCCTCCATGAGAGATGGGTTCTGTTCATCAGGAAACCAGGAGCGTAATCACCAGGGGAACAAGCTCTCAGTGTTTCTTCTCGTCTGCAGACGAAGGACGGAGAGATTGGTCCTCATCATCCAGACAGTGGGAGGAGCTTCTGAGTGGTTCTTCTTCTTCTTCTGGTGGGATTCAGGCTGTGTAGAAGGGAGCCTCCATCACGGAGGTATGAGGAACAGACTCCAGGAAACATGATGACAAGAGAAGAGCTCTTTAATAGCTAGAAAGACTCAGGGTTATGTAGAACTAGCATCAGGTTGAGTAAAACTGACTGATCATCACTCCACCTCCTCTTCCCCCTACTCTTCCTCCTTCCTTCCCCTCATCTTCATCCTCCTCCTCTTTCTCCTCCTCTTTCCCCTCCTCCTCCTCCTCCCCCTCCTTCTCCTCCTCCACCTACAGACTGTGTTCCCTACAGTGAGTTGGTAAACAGAGGAGAGTCTCTGACCCCCTGCTGGCAGAGCCTTCCGGTGACGTCTGCTCCTAGTGTCTCCAGTGATGTCTCCCATGTTCCACTCAAACCGTTCACCTTATTGTGCTTCTGGCAACCAGATCCACTCTCCTGTGTGTGTGTGTGTGTGTGTGTGTGTGTGTGTGAGTGTGAGAGAGTTATGTATTATTAATCAAATAAATCATGATTCATACTATTTATATTATTATTATTATTATTAAATATGTGTTTGAGACCCTAAGCTATTGGTTTGACTCCCACTAATAGTAGGGGTCACATTCATAATTTTGATATATTCATATTTTTCATTCATATTTAACTCCTTCCAGCTGTTGTTCTTCTCTGGTCACTAATTAAAGCGGTCAGAAGGTTAATTATGTCCTCTAACTGGTGTCTGCTGGTGACTCATCTCTCATCTCTCAGCTACGATGAGCAACAAAGGAAGAGAATCCCACATTGATTTGATCCTGAGGCTCTTTCATCGGATCGTACCAATCTGAAGAACAGGGTCGTACCAATCTGAAGAACAGGGTCGTACCAATCTGAAGAACAGGGTCGTACCAATCTGAAGAACAGGGTCGTACCAATCTGAAGAACAGGGTCGTACCAATCTGAAGAACAGGGTCGTACCAATCTGAAGAACAGGGTCGTACCAAACTGAAGAACAGGGTCGTACCAAACTGAGGATTAGGGTCGGTCACTCACGGTTACATTAGCGTGTTAGCGTGTTAGCTTCAGAAACATGTTAGGTCAGGTGTTCAGGGAAGGTTAAGATAAGCTAATCAGAAAGTGACTTTGAAGCAGATAGAAGAAGCAGATCAAATAACCAGTAGTCCTCCTACATACCCTCATCAAGGGGATTAGTGGTCCTAGGTGCTTGATTATCTTGTCTGGAGGTCGGGAGGTCTGACGATCTGGAGGTCGGGGAGGTCTGGAGGTCAGGGAGGTCTGGAGGTCAGGGAGGTCTGGAGGTCAGGTTCTGATGCTGGAGGTCGGGGAGGTCTGGAGATCAGGAGGTCAGGAGGTCAGGGAGGTCTGGAGGTCAGGTTCTGATTCTAGAGGTCTGGATGTCTGGAGATCAGGAGGTCAGGGAGGTCTGGAGGTCAGGTTCTGATTCTAGAGGTCTGGAGATCAGGAGGTCAGGGAGGTCTGGAGGTCAGGTTCTGATTCTAGAGGTCTGGAGGTCAGGAGGTCAGGGAGGTCTGGAGGTTAGGGAGGTCTGGAGGTCAGGTTCTGCTGCTAGAGGTCTGTCATTGGCTCTGCAGTCTGCTCACATGCATCTGGGCTGCCAATCACATTAGGGGTACTCCCTAGCACACACAGACACACACAGACACACACACACACACACACACACACACACACACACAATATGTGGCATTTTAACTCATGCTGTGCCTTAGAGGACATGCTCCTTTTTCTCTCTCTCTCTCTCTCTCTCTCTCTCTCTCTCTCTCTCTCTCTCTCTCTCTCTCTCTCTCTCTCTCTCTCTCTCTCTCTCTCTCTCTCCCCCCTCTCTCTCTCTCTCTCTCTCCCCCTCTCCTCCTCTCTCTCTCTCTCTCTCTCTCTCTCTCTCTCTCTCTCTCTCTCTCTCTCTGGTGGTCCATGTCTCTGTTAGATGGCGTCTGGTCTGAACACCTGACGACTGTTCCCTCTATTAGGAATGTTTCTGCTCCCCTTTAAGGAACATTTCAATTATATAAATTATATACTACATAGTTCTATATATACACACAATAAAAACATACTATATATACACATTATATATACACACTGTATATACACACTGTTTATACGTACTATATATACACATAATATATACACTATATATATATATATATATACACACTGTATATACGTACTACATATACACACTATATATACACACTATATACACACACTGTATATACACACTGTATATATGTAATATATATATATATACATTATATATACACACTATATATACACACTATATACACACTATATACACACTATATACACACACTGTATATACACACTGTATATATGTAATATATATATATATACACTATATATACACACTATATATACACACTGTATATACACACTATATATACACACTATATATACACACTGTATATACACACTATATATACACACTATATACACACTGTATATACACACTATATATACACACTATATATACACACTGTATATACACACTATATATACACACTATATATACACACTGTATATACACACTATATATACACACTATATACACACTGTATATACACACTATATATACACACTATATATACACACTGTATATACACACTATATATACACACTATATACACACTGTATATACACACTATATATACACACTATATATACACACTGTATATACACACTATATATACACACTGTATATACACACTATATATACACACTATATACACACTGTATATACACACTATATACACACTATATATACACACTGTATATACACACTATATATACACACTATATATACACACTGTATATACACACTATATACACACTATATATACACACTGTATATACACACTATAACAGGAGGTTAACCCGATTCATGGCTGGCTGTGGATCAATGTCTGATGTGTTGTGTGGAGAATACCAGGCACAGGATTTATTATTGACAAGTTTAGACTCAAGGTGGAGAGGAACGTTTGGAATATGTCACTTGGATGGAGCTTCATCTGTACATATTATTAGATATTAGATATGAGTCCTCAGACGGATGTGTGTCTGATTGTCCTGCAGATTTGTGTTTGCTCCAATATTGATTATTCTGATTCAATTGTGTTGACTTTCAGTCACAGAAGCTGCTGGGGAATGTTTTCATCATTCTCTCTTCAGCTGACACGGCCGTTCTCTGGCCTGGCGTACGGTGGTGTCCACCTCAGCCTTCCATCTCCTTTACATCTCCTGTCACCTCCTCTCACGCCCTCTGTCTCAGTCCTGCGCTCATCTTTTCCTCTCTCTGTGGTCCTCCTGTCCACCCCACCTGGCTCCTCCTCCTCCTCCTCCTGTCCACCCCACCTGGCTCCTCCTCCTCCTCCTCCTGTCCACCCCACCTGGCTCCTCCTCCTCCTCCTCCTCCTCCTGTCCACCCCACCTGGCTCCTCCTCCTCCTCCTCCTGTCCACCCCACCTGGCTCCTCCTCCTCCTCCTCCTGTCCACCCCACCTGGCTCCTCCTCCTCCTCCAGCTCACCCTCGGGTGGAGCGTCAGGAGATGAAGCACCATGCATAATGTAGGGACGTCCCTCCTCCTCTTCTGAGTTCACTTCCCTTTTATCCTGGGATGTGAAGAGAGGCATGAGTTCCCTTCTCTTCTTTCATCCGCTGGTACCCGTCCCCATATCGCTAAGAGGGGGTGCGTCTGATGCAGAGAGAGAGAGAGAGAGAGAGAGAGAGAGAGAGAGAGAGAGAGAGAGAGAGAGAGAGAGAGAGAGAGAGAGAGAGAGAGAGAGAGAGAGAGAGAGAGAGAGAGAGAGAGAGAGAGAGAGAGAGAGAGAGAGAGAGAGAGAGAGAGAGAGAGAGAGAGGGGGGGGGGGACAAAGTCATTGGGGTCATCGCTGTTGAGAGGCAACAGCGATGGAGGGGCGTGGCCAACAGCTGCCTTTTGTGATTTGTCGCATCAGCAGCAACAGGGGATGGCAACATGCACTTTCCACCAATCGGTGCATCTGATTCCCGGGACTTCAGAACACTGATGGCCAATGAGGGAGAAGCTATGAGAGGGACTCTGTTGAGCTCCCAGAGACATGGGCCGGTCCGTTTTTAATATTTTTATTAAAAATATAAATATGAAGTCATATCATCTGCCCACTGGTGAACCAGATTACCGGTTCAAGATGGATGACAGAGAATTAAGGACAGCCTGACCTCTAATCTGAAGCATTCAGCCAAACCTGGTGGCTTCCCTCAAACGCTGACTTAACGCCTGACAACATAATGAACCATTAGCTTCACATCCAGCATCAGAACTGTGTCTTTTATTACACATTGATGTTACACCACTTTGGCTTTGGCTCCAGACCTCATGACGTCAAGACCTCATGACCTCCAGACCTCATGACCTCCAGACCTCATGACCTCCAGCTTTAGAACAACAAGGCTTGTGTTGACTTATAAAAACAAATCCAAGAATAACTTTGTGGACACTTTTCTGGATCGGTTCAACTTGACTTTAATGTTTCATGAGGTAATAATTATTGTAATTATGATTATTATTATATATTTACTGCTCTGTTCTGTTTGTATTAGTCTTAAGCCTCACTTAATTTATGATTTATTGAAGTTGACACTGGACATTATGAGCCTAGATTAGTACATTAGGCAGACTAAGCGTAGTCCAGGCTAAGCGTAGTCCAGGCTAAGCATAGTCCAGACTAAGCGTAGTCCAGACTAAGCGTAGTCCAGACTAAGCGTAGTCCAGACTAAGCGTAGTCCAGGCTAAGCGTAGTCTAGACTAAGCGTAGTCCAGACTAAGCGTAGTCTAGACTAAGCGTAGTCCAGGCTAAGCGTAGTCCAGACTAAGCGTAGTCCAGACTAAGCGTGTCCAGGCTAAGCGTAGTCAGACTAAGCGTAGTCCAGACTAAGCGTAGTCCAGGCTAAGCGTAGTCAGACTAAGCGTAGTCAGACTAAGCGTAGTCCAGACTAAGCGTAGTCCAGGCTAAGCGTAGTCCAGGCTAAGCGTAGTCCAGGCTAAGCGTAGTCCAGGCTAAGCGTAGTCCAGGCTAAGCGTAGTCCAGCTAAGCGTAGTCCAGGCTAAGCGTAGTCCAGGCTAAGCGTAGTCCAGGCTAAGCATAGTCCAGACTAAGCGTAGTCCAGGCTAAGCATAGTCCAGACTAAGCGTAGGCCAACATTGTTTTTCTCTTATTGTGTCCATGTCTCTGGTGAGACCACATGACAGTCGCCAAATGTGAAATCCTGCTCCCAGCTCGGGTCCCAGACCGTCTGAACTTAGTACTCTGATAGCCTCTGACCGGGCTGTCTACCAGTCGACACCACCTTCACAGATACACCACCTTCCCAGAGACACCACCTTCACGGAGACAACATCGTTACAGATACACCACCTTCACAGATACACCACCTTCACAGATACACCACTTTCCCTGAGACACCACTTTCCCTGAGACACCACCTTCACGGAGACACCACCTTCACAGATACACCACCTTCCCAGAGACACCACCTTTACAGATACACCACCTTCCCAGAGACACCACCTTCACAGATACACCACCTTCCCAGAGACACCACCTTCACAGAGACACCACCTTCCCAGAGACACCACCTTCACAGAGACACCACCTTCACAGAGACACCACCTTCACCCAGCTGAACTTCCACACTTATACATTGTACATTGATATTACTTTTGAAAACATCATTCAAAAGAGGAGCATCGTTCACCCTCATCACCTCCTGTAGTGTGAAATCTTACGAAATGTCCACTGTTGTGTGTTAGAAGATACTGAACCGTACCCCCCCCTCTATCTGAGGGAGAGTCCAGACCACCCAGGGTGCTGATGTGTGGATGAACGCCATCAAAGTTTCATGGACATCTCCCTTCTGGGGGCCGTATGGTCTATGTAAATGTGAATGTAAATGTATGGTTCCCTCACCTCGGGGCCAGTGTCACAGAGATGCAGTTACGGCCACCTCCCCCCTGTCCTCATCTTCTCTCCTCCCCTCCTTTCCTCCACCTCCTCCCCTCCACTCGTCCCCCCTTCCTCTCCTCTCCTCTCCTCTCCTCTCCTCTCCTCTCCTCTCCTCTCCTCCCCTCCGCTGGGGATTAGAGCAGGCAGGGAGTTATAGTTATTGTATAATTACCAGGAGCATATCAGTTATGTTCTGTCTTTGGTGTCGACCTTTCCATGTCCAGTAGAAACCGCATGCTGCCTCATTAGGTTTTTCAGACTAGTGTATTTTTATTATTTCCTCACAAGTTGTTATTTTCATCTCTTAAATTAAACTCCAGCCATGCTTGGCTGTTCCTTGTGTCTCCGGTGGGATGCCAGATCCTTTATTTCAGGATCTCTTGTTGTCCAAACTGTAGTGTAACACCTAGTCAAAGACACAGTCTTTTTCTCAGTTATTTTTCATAACCATATGTTTGAGGTTTTTTTTAAGATGCTAATGAATTCTGTAAAGTGTTTGTCGAGCAAGTGAATGCGTGAGAAAATTGCACAAACGTACTTACTGACCAATATAATTCAATAGTTTTTCTATTCTGATTCTGATACTCTCTAACCCTGCCTTCATGTGAACTCTGATCCCTCTGTGATCCATCCTCTGGTCCTCAGACTCCCAGATAGTCCAAGGGTTTACCTCAGAGGGAAGTGGACTCTGGAGGAAACAATGTTCTTTTCAGTCTTTTTTTGGCAGGGATGTGAACCCCCAACCCTCCCTCTGCGGTCTGTGAAGCTCCAGACACCAGCGGATAACAACAGGTTTAGTTCAGTGTTCCCCACCTTGGGCTCAGGAGGCCACAGGCCTTAATGTTACATATACAATACTTCATTTAAAGTCTCAAAGCTCTCATCTAAAGCTCCCATATTCAAACACGCTGAAAACTACTACTAATCACTAGTGGACACTCGAACATCAAACTACTACTAATCACTAGTGGACACTCGAACATCAAACTACTACTAATCACTAGTGGACACTCGAACATCAAACTACTACTAATCACTAGTGGACACTCGAACATCAAACTACTACTAATCACTAGTGGACACTCGAACATCAAACTACTACTAATCACTAGTGGACACTCGAACATCAAACTACTACTAATCACTAGTGGACACTCGAACATCAAACTACTACTAATCACGAGGGGATACTACTAATCACTTGTGGATACTACTTGTCACTAGTGGATACTACTAATCACTAGTGGACACTGACACACCAAACCACTACTAATCGCTAGTGGACACTGGGACACTAAACTACTACTAATCATTAGGGAATACTACTAATCGCTAGTAGACACTGGGACACTAAACTACTACTTATCATTAGGGAATACTACTAATCGCTAGTGGACACTGGGACACTGAACTACAACTAATCACGAGTGGATACTACTAATCAATAGTGGACAATGGGACACTGAACTACTACTAATCGCTAGTGGATACTACTAATCAATAGTGGACAATGGGACACTAAACTACTACTAATCGCTAGTGGACACTGGGACACTAAACTACTACTAATCTCGAGTGGTCACTGATATTATGAGCAGATTAAAATTAATATTAAAATATGTTTGGACTGTTTGGAGATGGACCATCAGTCCAAACAATCTAGGGATGAGGAAAGTGATTCTATAAGGTTGTGCTTATTACATGTATAATGTGTTTATCACATGTAAATATGATGTATTCATCACATGTTAATATGATGTGGACATCACATGTAAATATGATGTGTTTATCACGTGTAAATATGATTATCACATGTTAATATCATGTGTTTATCACATGTAAATATGATGTGTTTATCACATGTTAATATGATGTGTTTATCACATGTAAATATGATTATCACATGTTAATATGATGTGTTTATCACATGTAAATATGATGTGTTTATCACATGTAAATATGATTATCACATGTTAATATGATGTGTTTATCACATGTAAATATGATTATCACATGTTAATATCATGTGTTTATCACATGTAAATATGATGTGTTTATCACATGTTAATATGATGTGTTTATCACATGTTAATATCATGTGTTTATGATTCCTCTCATGTCCTGTAGAGCCGTTAACTGAGGCCTGTTGTGTAGGAACGTGAAACCAGGACACACACACACACACACACACACACACACACACACACACACACACACACACACACACACACACACACAACATAATCATATATTGTCGTTTACATGGTGGCAAATTTTTCACTCCTGTTATAATTGTTATTGTAACACATTACATGTTACAGTCTGATACACAGAAATGAAAACCTACACGGCTATGAGAGAGATAAGATAATATATATATAGTTATAGATATAGATATTTTTATATCCACGGGACACTGTGGGAACGAGAGCCTATTTTCTATTTACACCTCAGAGTATCTTCACACTGGTGTGTAACAAGATATGATCCATATAATAATATCATTAGATATGTTCTATATTATAATAGTGGTGGCAGTAGCTGACTGGATATCCAACAGCTGCCCCTCATACCAGGATGGTTAAATGCAGCTCATTCCACTGTGTGGACATGAGACCAATAAAGAGGATTCTATCCTTAGATTTAGATAATAATATAATGAGATATGTTCCATATAATAATGTACTGAGATATGTTCCATATAATGAGATATGTTCCATATTATATTATAATAATCGAATAATCTAATAGCAGGCTATATGTCGGGCTAGCTGTTTGTTGTCGGTGTTGTTTTGGGCCTGGTTGTTACAGTGGGATCTGCTGGTCTTCTGTAGGTTTTCTTTGTCATAACAGTGGCCCTGATTTGCTACCACTCTCTGCTTGTCGTGCTCACAAATACTGTGTTATGAAGCTGAGAGAGAGAGAGAGAGAGAGAGAGAGGGAGAGAGGGAGATAGAGAGAGAGGGAGAGAGGGAGATAGAGAGGGTGAGAGGGATAGATGGAGAGAATGAGAGAGAGCTGTGGAGAGAGAATGAAGGAAAAAGAAAAGAGAGATGAAGAGAGAGAGAGAGAGAGAGACTGAAAGAGAATTTCACAGCTGAATAACTGGGTCGTTCTCATCTCAACGCTCAGCTTTTCAGTAACCTGCATGACTCCCTCTCCCACTCTCTCTCTCTCCTCTCCTCCTCTCTCCTCTCGCCTCCCCTCTCCCCTTCTCCCTCGCTCTCCCCTTCTCCCTCTCTCCCCCCCTCCATCTCCTCTCCCCCAGCTCTTCCCTCTCCCCTCCTTCTCCACCTCCTCCCCATGCTCCTCCTCTTTCCCCCTCCTCCTCCTCTCACCTGCTCCATCCTCTCCCCCGCCTCCACCCTCTTTCCCTGCTCTCTCCTCTCGCCCTCCTCCTCCCCCTCCTCCCCCTCTCTCCCCCCTTCCTTCTCTCCCTCTCTCCCCCTCCTCCCCCTCTCTCCCCCCTTCCTTCTCTCCCTCTCTCCCCCTCCTCTCCCTCTCTCCCCCCTTCCTTCTCTCTCCTCTCTCTCCCCTTCCCCCCAAATTCTCTCTATTCCCGTCTATTCTAGTCCATCTTCTCCCCAATTTCCTTTATCCTCCGTCCTCCTTCTCGACACACAGGAGAGGAGCACATGAGCGTGTGTGTGTGTGTGTGTGTGAGTATGTTTGTATGTGCTACTGTGTATGTGTCAGTGTGTGTGTGTGTGTGTGTGTGTGAGAGAGAGAGGAGAGTGTGTTTGTTGTGTGAGTGTGTTGGCCTGTTTGTGACCCATGTAATTGTACTCTGAGGATTCTGCCAACTCGACACTCAACCCCACGTGTACGTGGTGCATCCATGCTCTCCCCTCCATGCTCTCATCTCCATGCTCTCATCTCCATGCTCTCCCCTCCATGCTCTCATCTCCATGCTCTCATCTCCATGCTCTCATCTCCATGCTCTCCCCTCCATGCTCTCCCCTCCATGCTCTCATCTCCATGCTCTCATTGGGGGAGCATGCCCAGAAGAGAGAAACTTATCGTATCTTAACTTATCTTAACCGTTGAGGCGTTGCTTCCCTGTCCTCCTGTGTAAGGTCAGAGGTCAGAGGTCAGCCGTATGCCTAACTGGGCTTAGTTCATCGCTCTGTTGTTTACACACACACACACACACACACACACACACACACACACACACACACACACACACACACACACACACACACACACACACACACACATCAAGTAGTATAAATACGCTACGTTTCTGAGTGTGTTTACTGGTTACCTGAAGGATCAATTAAGAATAGTATCAGTCCTGCAGGGAACCAATACTCCCTTCATGTATAATAGAGAGAGAGAGAGAGAGAGAGAGAGAGAGAGAGAGAGATGTTAGCCTCTCTACTGGGTGGTGTTGGGTGGTGTGGTCAGTAGTTAGGTTCTCTGTTGGGTGGTGTAGTAGGTCAGAAACCTCGGTTGTCTCTGACGGAGGACTCTCTCTCTCTCTGAAGGAGGGGATGGAATGGATAGTGAGCCAATCGGGCTGTTTGTTTCTCTGAGAGGTACGCGGTTCGATCCCTCATCCCACAGTATGCGAGGACAGCTTGAGATCTGTGAGTCTCTCTGCCTGTGTTCACCTGTGGGATGAGTGGTGGGTTGTGAGGGCCGATTGACTCCCTTCCCCAAAAGGTACTGGGTTCGATTCCCCAATGGGGCGGTGGCTCTACCTGCTCCTAAACGGGACATGGTCCTCTGTCTCTGTGTACCATAACACTATATAACACAAATAATACTGATACATATAATACATATATCAGATCAAACTCTCCTAAAGTTGAGTTATAATTACTAAATACGCTTGTCAGTCCCTTTAAAAAAAATAAACATAATTTACTGACTACACCCTCACTGACTACACCCTCACTAACTACACCCTCACTGACTACACCCTCACTAACTACACCCTCACTGACTACACCCTCACTGACTACACCCTCACTGACTACACCGTCACGGTTGACATTCGGTGGGTCTACATTATTCAACTGTTATTCATGAGGCTGCCTTGATGTTTTATTGCCGTCATCTGAAAGCAGGACATCGCTGTGTATTAAATTAACCTTTTTTTACTTCTCTCTTTCTCTGCCTCTCTCTCTCTCTCTCTCTCTCTCTCTCTCTCTCTCTCTCTCTCTCTCTCTCTCTCTCTCTCTCTCTCTCTCTCTCTCTCTCTCTCTCTCTCTCTCTCTCAGGTTGTGTTGGTGTTTGCCCTGAGTATTGGAGCTCTCGGTATTTACTTCATAGACTCTTCAGAGTGAGTACTCATTTTAAATCAAAACACATCATTACGGTAATGTAAGTGAATTAGCCCATGTGTGTGTGTGCATGTGTGTGTGTATATATACATGTATCTATATATTGTATATATGTATAAATATACAGTATATGTGTTTATGTATGTAGATCTCCTCCTCCTCCTACACTGACTGCAGTGCTGACATAATAAATAAATAAATAATAAATGTGTGTTCCTCATCTCAGACCACAGGATTTGTCAATGAGAGAGTGGGCCCGTTAGTTTCCATGGCAACAGAGACAGGCGGATGTGTATCAGTGTGCT
Source organism: Muraenolepis orangiensis (assembly GCA_027704905.1). Lineage (NCBI taxonomy): Eukaryota > Metazoa > Chordata > Actinopteri > Gadiformes > Muraenolepididae > Muraenolepis > Muraenolepis orangiensis. Next base: position 3,124,002 of record CM051018.1, read on the forward strand.
TGATCTTTTATGTGTGTGTGTGTGTGTGTTTGTGTGTGTGTGTGTGTGTGTGTGTGTTTACTTGTCCTTGGCCAACACCAAGAGATAAATTGCAGGCCTGGCACCAGTCCCACAAACACTGCATCCTTTTCTATATCCGCCTACACAGTTAAACACACTACCTTAAGCATTCTCTCCCACACACACACACACACGCACACACACGCACACACACACACACGCACGCACAAGCACGCACGCACGCACGCACAAGCACACACACACACTATATCCACACGACTTCGAAGTTGAAACGCAAATCTCTATATTGATCTGAATGTTTGACCAATGAATTGTGCTCCTATAGTGAACCGTACGTCAGTCTGTCTGTTCTTATAGTGAACCGTACGTCAGTCTGTCTGTTCCTATAGTGAACCGTACGTCAGTCTGTCTGTTCCTATAGTGAACCGTACGTCAGTCTGTCATGTACGTCGTCTGTTGTCCTATAGTGAACCGTACGTCAGTCTGTCTGTTCCTATAGTGAACCGTACGTCAGTCTGTCTGTTCTTATAGTGAACCGTACGTCAGTCTGTCTGTTCCTATAGTGAACCGTACGTCAGTCTGTCTGTTCCTATAGTGAACCGTACGTCAGTCTGTCTGTTCCTATAGTGAACCGTACGTCAGTCTGTCTGTTCCTATAGTGAACCGTACGTCAGTCTGTCTGTTCCTATAGTGAACCGTACGTCAGTCTGTCTGTTCCTATAGTGAACCATACGTCAGTCTGTCTGTTCTTATAGTGAACCGTACGTCAGTCTGTCTGTTACATTACATTACATTACAGTCATTTAGCAGACGCTTTTATCCAAAGAGACTTACAGTAGTGTGTTTCAACAAAGGAAGGTAAGAGAACAACTCGTCACCAGAAGTCAAAAGTGCATTTCATTTCTATAAGTCTCCAAGAACTGAACCAGTGCTCAGGTAGAAGTACAATAAGTTCAGGTAAAAGTACAGTAAGGGAAAAGTACAAAAAGTTGGCAAACAATAACAATATCTATAATATCTAAGCTACTTAGATAATCGACTTAGCGCTACGAGGAAGGATCTAGGAAGTTTGTCCTGAAGAGATGGGTTTTCAGCCTGCGGTGGAAGATGGGCAATGACTCTGCAGTCGTAACCTCTGTGGGGAGTTTATTCCACCATTGGGGCCAGGACGGAGAAGAGCTGTGACCGCGTAGATCGGCCACAAGAGCCCCTAAGCCAGGGGGCAAGCAGACGGCCCGAAGAAGCAGAGCGAAGTGGACGGGTTGGGATGTAGGGCTTGACCATTGCCTGGAGGTAGGATGGAGCTGTTCCTTTTACTGCCTTGTAGGCTAGCACCAAGGTCTTGAACTGGATGCAAGCAGCTACAGGTAGCCAGTGTAGAGTCCGAAGGAGGGTAGATGTGTGGGAGTACTTGGGGCGGTTGAACACAGCTCATCTAGAGCTGCAGCTTTCTCAATGAGCTCCAGGGGCCTGATGGCAAATGCCGGGTGCCAGCAAGGAGGGAGTTGCAGTAGTCCAGCCGGGAGATGACTAGAGCCTGGATGAGCACCTGGCAGCCTTTTCAGTGAGAAAAGGCTGAATCCTCCTGATGTTGTAGAGGAGGAATCTGCAGGAGCGTGTCACCAATGCAATGTTTGCCGTCCAGGGTCACACCCAGATTCCTTGCGGTCCGAGTAGGTGTCACCACAGCATCATCAATGGTGACAGCCAGGTCTCGGTGCGGACAGCCCTTTGCCGGGAAGAACACTAGCTCAGTCTTGTCCAGGTTGAGCTTTAGGTGGTGCATTGACATCCACTTTGAGATGTCTGCTTAGCACGCGGCAATGCGTGATTCCACTTGCGTGTCCGAGGGGGGAAATGACAAGACCAGTTGGGTGTGGTCGGCATAGCAGTGGTAGGATAAGTCATGGGAGTGGATAACAGGACCAAGGGACGTTGTGTAAGGGAGAAGAGAAGAGGACCCAGGACCGATCCTTGTGGAACCCCGGTAGTCAGTCTGCGTTGTTCTGACACAGACCCTCTCAGTGCCACCTGGTAGGAGCGACCCGTCAGGTAGGAAACAAGGAGAGAGCAGAGCCTGAGACACCTATCCCCTCAAGGGTGGAGAGGAGAATCTGGTGGTTCACAGTGTCGAATGCTGCAGGTCCAGGAGTATCAGGACCGAGGAGAGCAAATTCTAGTGTTGCTCTAGCAACACAACTGTTCCTATAGTGAACCATACATCAGTCTTTCTGTTCCTATAGTGAACCATACATCAGTCTTTCTGTTCCTATAGTGAACCATACATCAGTCTTTCTGTTCCTATAGTGAACCATACATCAGTCTTTCTGTTCCTATAGTGAACCATACATCAGTCTTTCTGTTCCTATAGTGAACCATACATCAGTCTTTCTGTTTCTATAGTGAACCATACATCAGTCTTTCTGTTCCTATAGTGAACCATACATCAGTCTTTCTGTTCCTATAGTGAACCATACATCAGTCTTTCTGTTTCTATAGTGAACCATACATCAGTCTTTCTGTTCCTATAGTGAACCATACATCAGTCTTTCTGTTTCTATAGTGAACCATAGGTTCTGACATGGTCCACAGAGTGAAGTTTCCTGCTTACACGAGGAGAAATGTGTTGGTGTTCCCCTGCCTGAACCTAATCGTGTGGTGGTGACGGTGTTGTGCTCCATCACTCCCTCCCAGTGCTCCATCACTCCCTCCCAGTGCTCCATCACTCCCTCCCAGTGCTCCATCACTCCCTCCCAGTTCTCCGTCACTCCCTCCCAGTGCTCCGTCACTCCCTCCCAGTTCTCCGTCACTCCCTCCCAGTGCTCCGTCACTCCCTCCCAGTGCTCCGTCACTCCCTCCCAGTTCTCCGTCACTCCCTCCCAGTGCTCCGTCACTCCCTACCAGTGCTCCGTCACTCCCTACCAGTGCTCCGTCACTCCCTCCCAGTGCTCCGTCACTCCCTCCCAGTGCTCCGTCACTCCCTACCAGTGCTCCGTCACTCCCTCCCAGTGCTCCGTCACTCCCTACCAGTGCTCCGTCACTCCCTCCCAGTGCTCCGTCACTCCCTCCCAGTTCTCCGTCACTCCCTACCAGTGCTCCGTCACTCCCTCCCAGTTCTCCGTCACTCCCTCCCAGTTCTCCGTCACTCCCTCCCAGTGCTCCGTCACTCCCTCCCAGTTCTCCGTCACTCCCTCCCAGTGCTCCGTCACTCCCTCCCAGTTCTCCGTCACTCCCTACCAGTGCTCCGTCACTCCCTACCAGTGCTCCGTCACTCCCTCCCAGTTCTCCGTCACTCCCTCCCAGTGCTCCGTCACTCCCTCCCAGTTCTCCGTCACTCCCTCCCAGTGCTCCGTCACTCCCTCCCAGTTCTCCGTCACTCCCTCCCAGTGCTCCGTCACTCCCTACCAGTGCTCCGTCACTCCCTCCCAGTGCTCCGTCACTCCCTCCCAGTGCTCCGTCACTCCCTACCAGTGCTCCGTCACTCCCTCCCAGTGCTCCGTCACTCCCTACCAGTGCTCCGTCACTCCCTCCCAGTGCTCCGTCACTCCCTCCCAGTGCTCCGTCACTCCCTACCAGTGCTCCGTCACTCCCTCCCAGTGCTCCGTCACTCCCTCCCAGTTCTCCGTCACTCCCTACCAGTGCCAGTGTGAACTGGGAGATATTGGAGGACAAGGAGCAGCACAGGTTTTAAATGATAATCTGTTATTAGTCTTCTGATTCTAATCCCCTGGACGGTGCCTGGTCCACCGTGATCGTTTAGTCATCATTTATTTTATTTATTCTATTAATTGTATTTCTTATTCATCTATTTCAGTCAGTGGACGTGGGGGCTAGTAGCTCTCTGTTCATTGCCAAGTGTCTTTAGAGGGTCAATGTTAGCACCTTCTCACATGTGGGAGGTGATGAATTGATGTTTTAATGGCACCTTGAAACTCTCAGCTGAAAGGTACCGGGTTTGACCCCAACCGAGCTGGAAGCATATTTATGGAGTAAGACGCCTCATACCTGCTCCTTAATGACATCTGAATTCACACTCATTGGCTTTGGGTCCAAGTGTCTCCTCATGACTGAAACCATAGAAACCAGTAAAACAGCCTCGGGTTCTGCTCTCGTTTCTATAGAGACTGAAGGAGGCCCTCAAAGGCTGAAGGAGGCTGTTGTGTTTAGAGCACCAAGCTGGTTAATCGGTGACTCTTTTACAGGTGTGGGAATTCAGATTTCAGATTTCATATTTCGGGCCGGCATCACTCGAGGCAGTCGTAGCTTGTTGTTTTAATTAGCGGCGCCTCTCTGACTTCCCCTCATTAAGACACGCCAGCTACTCCCCCTCTCCCCCCTCCGTCTCCCTCCTCCTCCCCCTCCTCCCTCCTGACGATTTACTCTTCCGCCTCATCACCGCAATGAGGTTCAACTTGTCACTTGAGAGAGGCGTGTGTCGGCTCCCCCCGACCACAGCTGTTTCTACGGCTTCTCCACCCGACAGGAGCTGTCTACTCGCCACACGCAGCTAGGTGTGCTTCACCTCCTGAGGATGTGGGTTAAGGTTTGATGTATTAGTTTATTATAACAGACAGCAGCAGCAGTCCTTAAGGCTGACCAACTGACTTGCTTACTGCTTCATCCTTCCATCCAACGAATGAAACAATAGGTGAGTTTGTTAATGTTAGATAGAGTTAAGGTCAGATCTGGACGCCGTTGAGGTCCAGGGGACAAAAGTCTTCCGGTAGCTAGTAGCAGGCTTCCTCCAGATGTGTGTGTGTGTGTGTGTGTTCTGGTAGTTGTACGTGTGTGTGTGTGTGTTCTGGTAGTTGTACGTGTGTGCGTGTGTGTGTTCTGGTTGTGGTATGTGTGTGTTCTGATCGAAACCCGTTTCCGTCCAGCTGACCTTTTCTCTGGCCGCACACAAATGTTAACGATGGAGGAAGTCAACAGAGCCAAAGGTTAGAGAGAGAGAGAGAGAGAGAGAGAGAGAGAGAGAGAGAGAGAGAGAGAGAGAGAGAGAGAGAGAGAGAGAGAGAGAGTGAGAGAGAGAGAGAGAGAGAGAGAGGAGATAGAATCAGAGAGAGAAGATAGTAGAGATAGAGAGAGATGGCAGGGATAGGGATCTATCTGGAGGTGAGGTTCCTCTCTGTGTTCTGACAGATGTAACCATATATGATTATTATTAAGACCTACAGAACCTCTCTCTGGTGGTGAGGTTCCTTTCTGTGTTCTGCAGCTTGATGCCAAGCTCCTGCTATTTCTGTGATATCCTGCTGCCTTATCCTCCACCCACCTGCCTGCTTCTTCTGATGGCTCAGCCTCCAGCCCTGCCTTGTTCCTCCTCTTCCTCTCTGCAAGGAACGGAGCTAGATGTTGGACAGATGCAGGACAGGTGAAGGACAGATAAAGGACAGCTGTAGGACAGATGTAGGGCAGATGTAGGGAAGATGTAGGACAGATGTAGGACAGCTGTAGGGCAGATGAAGGACAGATGTAGGACAGATACAGCACATGTAACGGACACCAGCAGGTGGTGCTGTGCAGTGGTAGATGAAGCTAGAGCCCATGGGCTTTAGCTTCTCGCGTTAGAGTGCCGCCTCTCAGCCGGAGGTCGTGAGTTGGAGCCTAGCACGGGACACTCACTGTTGTACACAGATGGACGACAACTTCTGTCAGAAGGCTGTCAGAAGGCCGTCAGCGACAGCTGGGGCAGTAACCTTATCAGTGGCGATCAATGACCGCATGAAAGAACCAGTGGCTGATGACTAATTGATGGAGTAAGGTGAGAAATGTGGCGGGGTTAGCCTGCTCCTGGATGTGTCCAGTGCTGCTACCATCCGGGAAAGAAGGAACGAGAACCGCCGTCTGGTCAGAGAGGAAGTGATGTCTGTCAACTAGGGGTTAGCTAGGTTAATATGGTGACTGTAGGTCATCTACTAATGAAGGTGAGGCTATACATTTAGGTGACTGTAGAAAGAGCTGGCAGTTCCTCTGTAGTACGATCTGTCGGTTCCTCTGAGGTAGGATCTGTTGGTTCCTCTGTTGTACCCTCTGAAGTAGGATCTGTCGGTTCCTCTGAGTTACGATCTGTTGGTTCCTCTGAGGTAGGATCTGTTGGTTCCTCTGAAGTAGGATATGTTGGTTCCTCTGTAGTACCCTCTGTCGGTTCCTCTGAGGTAGGATCTGTGGGTTCCTCTGAGGTAGGATCTGTTGGTTCCTCTGAGGTAGGATTTTGTCTGTTCCTCTGAGGTAGGATCTGTTGGTTCCTCTGTTGTACCCTCTGAAGTAGGATCTGTCGGTTCCTCTGAGTTACGATCTGTGGGTTCCTCTGAGGTAGGATCTGTTGGTTCCTCTGACGTAGGATCTGTCGGTTTCTCTGAGGTACGATCTGTCGGTTCCTCTGAGGTGGGATCTGTCGGTTCCTCTGTAGTACAACCTGTCGGATCCTCTGAGATACTATCGGTTGGTTCCTTTGAGGTAGGTTCCTCTGAGGTACTATCTGTTGGTTCCTCTGAGGTAGAATCTGTCAGTTCCTCTGTAGTACGAGCTGTCGGTATCTCTGAGGTCAGTCGATGAGGAGGAACACTAGTGGAATTCTAACGAGGACGTCCTCACAGAGTCCGGTCAGTCGGCTCCTGGTTGTTGGTTGTTCTTCTTTAGAATCGGACTGGAACAAGGAGACGGTCGGGTCCAAGCGGACCAGCTGAGCGTTGAACAGTGTGTTGTTTCAGTGTTTGAGTGGGTTACACAATGGGAGAATTTGTCCAGTTTTAGACCAAAGTGAGAAATACATTCAGCAGATGCAAAGCCACTTACAATTAAGACATTTGGCGTTGTGACAGAACAAACACACAGTGGGGTTCCATACGTCCTCCACGGGATTTATTGTTGATGTATTTATTGTTTTTCTTTTTTTACTATTTGGTTTTATTGTGGCGGAGAAAGCCTTCACTTCACAATGGAATGAGCTTAAAGCCAGGAAGCCAATTCATTAAACAGAGACACATGTTGAATGACTCAAACAGACCTGACTGTATTTATCACTGCAGGTTCATGATGTAGCTATTAACTTCCACCCGATTCACCTCCACCCGATTAACCTCCACCCGAATAACATCTACCCCCGACACTTGACTCGCTGATGGGACAGGTTGAACAAAGGACATGCAAAACATTGTGTAAAGCGGTATTATCTATGTGTCCTATCAGTTATGATTATGGTCACATTTACAGCGCTGAGACTCACGCTGTAATCAGAATAACATCGTCTGAACGGAATGTGTTCCGATGTGTTGTTCATGTCCGAGTGTTTATATGCAGTTAGCATAAATGACACGGCGCGTGACTCGCGTAATGGCTCCGTTCCGTGAGTTGAGTTTTCTTGCAGGGCGGTGGGAGGTGGTCTTTTCGTTTTCGTCTTTATCCTCCGTTATCGGGAGGCAGAACCAATGTTGCTCCGTCAGGCTACGTCAGCGGTGACACCAGAATACGGGAACCGCCTGACCCAAACCTCCTCACTTCTCCTCTTTGTTTTTGAAATACTGAAACTACATCTTTATCTCATGATTGTTTTTTATTGGCGGGGGGGAAACGTTGGGAAATGTGTTTTTGCACATCGCCAAGTGAGGACTGGACTTCAAAGAACATTTTTTAATTAAAATGCACCTATAGATACCGAAATATAGTCTGAAATATGGTTTGAAATATGGTCTGTAATATGGTCTGAAATATGGTCTGCAATATGGTCTGAAATATGGTCTGAAATTCAGTCTGTAAAATGGTTGTGTTGTATCGTATCGCTCTTCTCCAGTCGCGTTGTAGGGTATCGCTCTTCTCCAGTCGTGTTGTATCGTATCACTCTTCTCCAGTGGTGTGGTATCACCCGTGTTGTGCTCCATGTTGTACAGGACCCTGAGCAGGTCTATTCTTAGCCCCCCTCAGGGCTCTTTAAGTGCGTTGCCCTTGTGGGTACAAAGTCTCATTTTAGTAACGGTGGCACGGCCTGAATCAGTCAGTTACCTGTTAGGATGCCCTCTGTACTCAGGAGGAACCAACCTACAGGGGTCCACATACATAACCATACTGGGGTGGGGCAGGGTGGGGTAGAGTGGGGCAGGGTGGGGAAGGGTGGGGTAATGTGGGGTAGGTTGGGGCAGGATCAGGGAAGGGTGGGGTAATGTGGGGTAGGGAAGGGCAGGGTGGGGTAATGTAGGGTGGGGTAGAGTGGGGCAGGGTCGGGTAATGTAGGGTGGGGTAGGGTGTGACAGGGTAGGGTGGGGCAGGGTGGGGTAATGTAGGGTCGGGTAATGTAGGGTGGGGCAGGGTGGGGTAATGTAGGGTGGGGTAGGGTGTGACAGGGTAGGGTAGGGTGGGGTAATGTAGGGTGGGGCAGGGTGGGGTAATGTAGGGTGGGGTAGGGTGTGACAGGGTAGGATAGGGTGGGGTAATGTAGGGTGGGGCAGGGTGGGGTAATGTAGGGTGGGGTAGGGTGTGACAGGGTAGGGTAGGGTGGGGTAATGTAGGGTGGGGCAGGGTGGGGTAATGTAGGGTGGGTAATGTAGGGTGGGGCAGGGTGGGGTAATGTAGGGTGGGGTAGGGTGGGTTATACACAATTTTCTCAAAGGGGAACTTTGCTGCTTTTTAACCCGCTGTGTTTCATGTCAATGCGTTACTCTCTTAATGACGTACTCTCTTAATGACTTACACTTTAATGACTTACTCTCTTAATGACTTACACTTTAATGACGTACTCTCTTGATGACTTACTCTCCTACCATGAATTACTCTCTCAATGACTTACTCTCTTTATGACTTACTCTCTTAATGACTTACTCTCCTATGACTTACTCTCTTAATGACTTACTCTCTTGATGACTTACTCTCCTACCATGACTTACTCTCTTAATGACTTACTCTCTTGATGACTTACTCTCCTACCATGACTTACTCTCTTAATGACTTACTCTCTTTCTGACTTACTCTCTTTCTGACTTACACTCTTTCTGACTTACTCTCTTTATGACTTACTCTCTTTATGACTTACTCTCTTTATGACTTACTCTCTTAATGACTTACTCTCTTTATGACTTACTCTCTTTATGACTTACTCTCTTAATGACTTACTCTCTTTATGACTTACTCTCTTTATGACTTACTCTCTTTATGACTTACTCTCTTAATGACTTACTCTCTTTATGACTTACTCTCTTTATGACTTACTCTCCTACCATGACTTACTCTCTTAATGACTTACTCTCTTTATGACTTACTCTCTTTCTGACTTACTCTCTTTATGACTTACTCTCTTGATGACTTACTCTCTTAATGACTTACTCTCTTTATGACTTACTCTCTTGATGACTTACTCTCTTTATGACTTACTCTCTTTATGACTTACTCTCTTGATGACTTACTCTCTTAATGACTCTCTCTCTTTATGACTTACTCTCTTGATGACTTACTCTCTTTATGACTTACTCTCTTTATGACTTACTCTCTTGATGACTTACTCTCTTAATGACTTACTCTCTTTATGACTTACTCTCTTAATGACTTACTCTCTTTATGACTTACTCTCTTGATGACTTACTCTCCTACCATGACTTACTCTCTTAATGAATTACTCTCTTAATGACTTACTCTAATGAGGATGGACAGAGATGAGGTTAAATGTTCCCCTTGCAGCGTCGACAACCAGAACTGTTTTAGGGGGCGTTTGGTAGAGGACTCGGCTCCTTCCTCCTCCCTTCCTCCCTTCCTCCCTCTTCTCTCAGCTCCTCTGGTCTGACTTCCCCGCTGTGGGTCTTCATCTTCAGGCAATTTCCACGTGTCCTAAAAAAAACCCCTGACTGCTATATTTATCAAGGAGACAAAGTGTCCTTAATACCTGTGGGAGGCTTTGTTCCATCTATCTTCTGCTCTTCACCTCCTTTTTAAAATGATCCTCTCTCTCTCTCTCTCTCTCTCTCTCTCTCTCTCTCTCTCTCCTCTCTCTCTCTCTCTCTCTCTCTCTCTCTCTCTCTCTGCTAATGTCTCTCTCTCACTTTGTCACCTCTCTCTCTTAGTTTAGGGTCCACGTTACATGGGGAGGGTGTTCCATCTGTCTGAGGGATTTAGTAATAACTTCCAGTAGCTGCAGTATCTCAGGAGGTAGAGGAGGCTGTCCGTCTAGCAGAAGGTTGCTGGTTCAATCCCCCGGCTGCTCCTCCTAGCCAAGTGCGGAGGTGTCCCTGAGCGAGACCCCCTAACCCTACCTGCTCCTGACCAGCTGGCTGTCTGCTTGACGGCCGGCACCGCCGGGGTGGATGACTGGGTGGATGAATGGGTGGATGAATGGGTGGATGAATGGGTGAACGTGAGGCATAACTTGTTAGGGGTTTTAGGGGCCACTGGTTAGAAAGGGCTGAATACATGTAGTCCATTTATTAACCATTCTCACTGTCTGGAATGTCTCTCTCTCTGTCGCCCTCTCTATTCCTTTCCCTCTCTCTCGCTCTCTCTCGCTCTCGCTCTCTCACTCTCACTCTCACTCTCTCGCTCTCTCACTCTTGCGTTCTCGCTCTCTCTCCCTCGCTCTCTCTCTCTCTCTCTCTCTCTCTCTCTCTCTCTCTCTCTCTCTCTCTCTCTCTCTCTCTCTCTCTCTCTTCTCTCTCTCTCTCTCTCTGCCATCATAGCTGATACAAACCAAAAACACTTTCATAATATATAATGTTATACTGGAAGACACATACATGATCATACATGATCATGACTGAATACATGAATAATACATTAAATATCAAGGGTGTTCTTAAACATGTCACAGTTTCTTGAATGAATCACCAGAGTGTGTGTGTATGTGTGTGTGTGTGGGGGGGGGGGGGCACTGTATCCCAGTTCTGACATCTGATTGGAGAATGCTTCTGTCATGTGACTCTTCTAAAAGGTAAAGACCAACGTTCATATCCTGTGTGTGTGTGAGGGATGGATGATGATTGCTTTGTTGTGTGCGTTCTAAACTGGTCTCAAGGTAAACGCCGTGGGACGGAACGATCACATGATCGGTCACATGATCGATGGAGCGTGCGGGCGGTTAGCGGTTAGCGCCAGCCTATTCCTAGCCTCAGCTCTTTGTCCGTTTTAGAGGACAGAGATATGGGGACCTGTGATGTATGATGATGTTCATGAATTATGTTCATGAGAACAGATGTGAGGCGGTTCTCACGCGATTCATCATCCTCTCTTACACTCCCTCCTACCCTCTCTTCTATATCTCTCTTCATCTATCTAGGTCTGTTTCTCTCTTTATCTCTATATATGTCTATATCTCGCTATATCTCTATCTTTGTCTATATCTCTCCATATCTCTTTTATCTATGTCTATATCTATCTATGTATATCTCACTATGTCTGTCTATGTCTATATCTCTATATCTATATCTCTATCTATCTATGTATTTCTCTTTATATCTCTGTATATCTGTGTCTATATCTCTATCTCCTCTATCTGCGTCTATCTATCTATCACTCTATATCTATCTATCTCTCTATATCTATCTATCTGTATCTATATATCTATATATCTATATCTCCTCTTTCTGTGTATATATATCTCTCTATATCTCCTCTTTCTGTCTCTCTATATCTCTATCTCTTTCTGTGTCTATATCGCATTATATATCTTTATATCTCTGTCTATATTTCTTTATATCTCTATATCTTTCTATATATATATCTGTATGTGTCTATATCTCTCTATATCTCTCTATATCTCTTTCTGTGTCTATATCTCTCTATATATCTATATCTCTTTCTGTCTCCCTTTATCCCCTTATATCTCTCTATATCTTCCTATATCTTTTTTTGTGTCTATATCTCTCTATAGCTCTCTATATCTATATCTCCTCTATCTGTGTCTATATCTCTCTATATCTCTATCTGTGTCACTATCTGTCTATATCTCTATCTCCTATATATATCCCTATATCCCCTATATCTGTGTCTATATCTCTCTATAAATCTATCTCCTCTAGTGGTGTCTATATCTGTGTCTATATCTCTCTATAAATCTATCTCCTCTAGTGGTGTCTATATCTGTGTCTATATCTCTCTATATATATCTCTCTATCTCTCTCTCTATATATATATCTCTATATTGATCTCTCTATCTCTCTGTGTGTCTATAGCTCCCTATATCTCTCTCTATCTCTCTACATATCTATATATATATCTATATCTCTGTCTATATCTCTCTATCTCTCTATATCTCTATCTCTCTCTGTGTCTATATCTCACTATATCTCTCTATATCTCCCTATATCTCTCTATATCTCTATATTTATATCTCTCTGTGTCTCTCTGTGTCCAGCCCCATCGAGTCATGTCAGAACTTCTATCAAGACTTCACCCTCCAGATCGACATGGCCTTCAATGTGTTCTTCCTGCTCTACTTTGGGCTGAGGGTGAGTTACTACTTTACACATTCATGTATTCATGTATTCATGTATTCACAGCAGACCTCAGGGACTTAGTTATGTATTCATAATGATGTTACGCGTCTTCTCAAAATGTGCCCCGCTCTACATAGTTAACACACATTAAAAGAGATCCTTGTGTCTGTTGTTGAGAGCATCTCTCTCTGTGGACACGCTAACACGTTTAGCCTCCTGGAGGTGATCCTAGCATGTCCTCTGAAGTGTGTCCAGAGCCGCCATATGTTGCTGCCCCCTAGCCTAGCGCTAGCCTAGCATTGTGAAGCTAACCACACGTTCTGCTCCAGTTCATCGCCGCAAACGACAAGCTGTGGTTCTGGCTGGAGGTCAACTCTGTGGTGGACTTCTTCACCGTCCCCCCGGTATTCGTCTCCGTGTACCTGAACCGGAGCTGGCTCGGTGAGTCTGTCTGTCTGTCTGTCTGTCTGTCTGTCTGTCTGTCTGTCTGTCTGTCTGTCTGTCTGTCTCTCTGTCTCTCTGTCTCTCTGTCTGCTCTGTCTGTCTGTCTGTCTGTCTCTCTGTCTGTCTGTCTGTCTGTCTGTCTGTCTGTCTGTCTGTCTGTCTGTCTGTCTCTTCATAGCTCTTATTTCTTCATATGCACATGTTTTAATATTTAAAACGATATACTCTTGGTGTGTTTGGTTAGTCAGGGCTTCAGGAGGTCTTTGTTGACATGGGACATCGAATGGGCTCACACACACACACACACACACACACACACACACACACACACACACACACACACTCCCCCCCTCTCTCTCTCTCTCTCTCTCTCTCTCTCTCTTTCGTTGACATGGGACAGCTAATGGGCTCTCTCACTCACTCATTCACTCACTCATTCACTCGTTTAGTCGCAGAGCCAAAGAAACACCTTGACCTGTATTGTGTGCGGCCTACTTCCTCCTTCCTGTTTCCTACGTCCTACTTCCTATGCATTAAGGCCACACTGTCCTACATTACACTGCCGTTTGTTTCCTGTCCTGAAACTTGTCCTCCACCACCTGTCCTCCTCCATCACCTGTCCTCCTCCATCACCTGTCCTCCTCCACCTGTCCTCCACCACCTGTCCTCCGTCACCTGTCCTCCGTCACCTGTCCTCCTCCATCACCTGTCCTCCACCACCTGTCCTCCATCACCTGTCCTCCACCACCTGTCCTCCGTCACCTGTCCTCCTCCATCACCTGTCCTCCGTCACCTGTCCTCCATCACCTGTCCTCCACCACCTGTCCTCCTCCACCACCTGTCCTCCATCACTTGTCCTCCACCACCTGTCCTCCATCACCTGTCCTCCATCACCTGTCCTCCACCACCTGTCCTCCTCCACCACCTGTCCTCCTCCATCACCTGTCCTCCATCAACTGTTCTCCGTCACCTGTCCTCCACCACCTGTCCTCCATCACCTGTCCTCCATCACCTGTCCTCCATCAACTGTTCTCCGTCACCTGTCCTCCACCACCTGTCCTCCACCACCTGTCCTCCACCACCTGTCCTCCTCCATCACCTGTCCTCCATCACCTGTCCTCCACCACCTGTCCTCCATCACCTGTCCTCCACCACCTGTCCTCCACCACCTGTCCTCCATCACCTGTCCTCCATCACCTGTCCTCCGTCACCTGTCCTCCACCACCTGTCCTCCGTCACCTGTCCTCCGTCACCTGTCCTCCACCACCTGTCCTCCATCACCTGTCCTCCACCACCTGTCCTCCACCACCTGTCCTCCACCACCTGTCCTCCGTCACCTCCACCCAGCTGCTCTTGAATGACCTGAACTCTATCATCACTGATCAACAGAACAAACACAACAGCTGACCTCTGACCTCTGATATGAACTGATATTCATATCTCAGGAGATCCTCGCTGTGATGAAACCCTGCTGTGTTTTATCCAGTCGGTCTTCAGAGGGTCCTCTTCATGTATTATGAATGAGGCCGGGCTACGTGCTACGTGCTACGTGCTACGAGCTACGTGCTACGCTAGCTGAGTTATCCTGCTGTAATCTGGGATTGATGATGATGTGACGATGGGTCTTCGTCTCCCTTACCCAGAATGCCCCGGGGGGGTGAGGGGGGGGGGGGGGGTGAGTGCCCCCGCGCTGATGAAAGATGCTGCAAAAAAGGGTGCACACTCCTCGCCGATGTCCTCCAGGGGCGTGTGATGAGACACATCCAAGATAAACCCGTGAAGGTCGGAGCAGTGGGAGAGTTTCGCCCCCAGAGAAGTCGTCTCTGATCCTCTGATGAAAGCATGGTGGATATTTAATATTCCGGATTTCATAACTCGCTGGTTTAAAGTTTTTCAAAGTCGTCACGATTTCTGCAGCCATTGTTTAGTTTTATTCTTTTATTTCAAATCCCTTTAAACCTAGAGATTATCGAGGTTCTGTAGATCGGCTGTAAAATCACATGTTTGTTGGTTCATTAACTCACAGTAGAACACGTTTATCATCACATCATGGGTGGTTCTCATGGGTCACAAGGGGGGGAAACACCTACTCTTTATACCTCTACTACACCCTCCACCTCTACTACACCTCCACCTCTACTACACCTCCACCTCTACTACACCTTAACCTCTACTACACCTTAACCTCTACTACACCCTCCACCTCTACTACACCTCCACCTCTACTACACCTTAACCTCTACTACACCTTAACCTCTACTACACCTCCACCTCTACTACACCTTAACCTCTACTACACCCTCCACCTCTACTACACCTCCACCTCTACTACACCTTAACCTATACTACACCTCCACCTCCACTACACCTCCACCTCTACTACACCCTCCACCTCTACTACACCTCCACCTCTACTACACCTCCACCTCTACTACACCTTAACCTCTACTACACCTCCACCTCTACTACACCTCCACCTCTACTACACCCTCCACCTCTACTACACCCTCCACCTCTACTACACCTCCACCTCTACTACACCTCCACCTCTACTACACCCTCCACCTCTACTACACCTTAACCTCTACTACACCTCCACCTCTACTACACCTCCACCTCTACTACACCTCCACCTCTACTACACCTCCACCTCTACTACACCTCCACCTCTACTACACCCTCCACCTCTACTACACCTCCACCTCTACTACACCTCCACCTCTACTACACCTCCACCTCTACTACACCTCCACCTCTACTACACCTCCACCTCTACTACACCCTCCACCTCTACTACACCTCCACCTCTACTACACCTCCACCTCTACTACACCCTCCACCTCTACTACACCTCCACCTCTACTACACCTCCACCTCTACTACACCTCCACCTCTACTACACCTCCACCTCTACTACACCTCCACCTCTACTACACCTCCACCTCTACTACACCTCCACCTCTACTACACCTCCACCTCTACTACACCCTCCACCTCTACTACACCTCCACCTCTACTACACCTCCACCTCTACTACACCTTAACCTCTACTACACCTCCACCTCTACTACACCTAACCTCTACTACACCTCCACCTCTACTACACCTCCACCTCTACTACACCTTAACCTCTACTACACCTCCACCTCTACTACACCTCCACCTCTACTACACCCTCCACCTCTACTACACCCTCCACCTCTACTACACCTCCACCTCTACTACACCCTCCACCTCTACTACACCTCAACCTCTACTACACCTCCACCTCTACTACACCTCCACCTCTACTACACCCTCCACCTCTACTACACCCTCCACCTCTACTACACCTCCACCTCTACTACACCTCCACCTCTACTACACCTTAACCTCTACTACACCTCCACCTCTACTACACCTCCACCTCTACTACACCTCCACCTCTACTACACCTCACCTCTACTACACCTCCACCTCTACTACACCTCCACCTCTACTACACCCTCCACCTCTACTACACCCTCCACCTCTACTACACCTCCACCTCTACTACACCTCCACCTCTACTACACCCTCCACCTCTACTACACCTCCACCTCTACTACACTCCCTACTACACCTCCACCTCTACTACACCTCCACCTCTACTACACCTCCACCTCTACTACACCTCCACCTCTACTACACCTCCACCTCTACTACACCCTCCACCTCTACTACACCTCACCTCTACTACACCTCCACCTCTACTACACCTCCACCTCTACTACACCCTCCACCTCTACTACACCCTCCACCTCTACTACACCCTCCACCTCTACTACACCTCCACCTCTACTACACCCTCCACCTCTACTACACCTCCACCTCCACTACACCTCCACCTCTACTACACCCTCCACCTCTACTACACCTCCACCTCTACTACACCTCCACCTCTACTACACCCTCCACCTCTACTACACCCTCCACCTCTACTACACCCTCCACCTCTACTACACCTCCACCTCCACTACACCTCCACCTCTACTACACCTCCACCTCTACTACACCTCCACCTCTACTACACCTCCACCTCTACTACACCCTCCACCTCTACTACACCTCCACCTCTACTACACCTCCACCTCTACTACACCCTCCACCTCTACTACACCTCCACCTCTACTACACCCTCCACCTCTACTACACCTCCACCTCTACTACACCTCCACCTCTACTACACCCTCCACCTCTACTACACCTCCACCTCTACTACACCTCCACCTCTACTACACCTCCACCTCTACTACACCTCCACCTCTACTACACCTCCACCTCTACTACACCCTCCACCTCTACTACACCCTCCACCTCTACTACACCTCCACCTCTACTACACCTCCACCTCTACTACACCTCCACCTCTACTACACCTCCACCTCTACTACACCTCCACCTCTACTACACCTCCACCTCTACTACACCTCCACCTCTACTACACCCTCCACCTCTACTACACCTCCACCTCTACTACACCTCCACCTCTACTACACCTCCACCTCTACTACACCTCCACCTCTACTACACCTCCACCTCTACTACACCTCCACCTCTACTACACCTCCACCTCTACTACACCTCCACCTCTACTACACCTCCACCTCTACTACACCCTCCACCTCTACTACACCTCCACCTCTACTACACCTCCACCTCTACTACACCTCCACCTCTACTACACCTCCACCTCTACTACACCTCCACCTCTACTACACCTCCACCTCTACTACACCTCCACCTCTACTACACCTCCACCTCTACTACACCTCCACCTCTACTACACCTCCACCTCTACTACACCCTCCACCTCTACTACACCCTCCACCTCTACTACACCTCCACCTCTACTACACCTCCACCTCTACTACACCTCCACCTCTACTACACCCTCCACCTCTACTACACCTCCACCTCTACTACACCCTCCACCTCTACTACACCTCCACCTCTACTACACCCTCCACCTCTACTACACCTCCACCTCTACTACACCTCCACCTCTACTACACCTCCACCTCTACTACACCTCCACCTCTACTACACCTCCACCTCTACTACACCTCCACCTCTACTACACCTCCACCTCTACTACACCTCCACCTCTACTACACCTCCACCTCTACTACACCTCCACCTCTACTACACCTCCACCTCTACTACACCTCCACCTCTACTACACCTTAACCTCTACTACACCCTCCACCTCTACTACACCTTAACCTCTACTACACCCTCCACCTCTACTACACCTCAACCTCTACTACACCCTCCACCTCTACTACACCTCCACCTCTACTACACCTCCACCTCTACTACACCTCCACCCCCACTACACCTCCACCTCTACTACACCTCCACCTCTACTACACCTCCACCTCTACTACACCCTCCACCTCTACTACACCTCCACCTCTACTACACCTCCACCTCTACTACACCTCCACCTCTACTACACCTCCACCTCTACTACACCTCCACCTCTACTACACCTCCACCTCTACTACACCTCCACCTCTACTACACCTCCACCTCCACTACACCTCCACCTCTACTACACCTCCACCTCTACTACACCTCCACCTCTACTACACCCTCCACCTCTACTACACCTCCACCCCCACTACACCTCCACCTCTACTACACCTCCACCTCTACTACACCCTCCACCTCTACTACACCCTCCACCTCTACTACACCTCCACCTCTTCTACACCTTAACCTCTACTACACCTCCACCTCTACTACACCTCCACCTCTACTACACCTCCACCTCTACTACACCCTCCACCTCTACTACACCTCCACCTCTACTACACCTCCACCTCTTCTACACCTCCACCTCTACTACACCCTCCACCTCTACTACACCTCCACCTCTACTACACCTCCACCTCCACTACACCTCCACCTCTACTACACCCTCCACCTCTACTACACCTCCACCTCTACTACACCCTCCACCTCTACTACACCTCCACCTCTACTACACCCTCCACCTCTACTACACCTCCACCTCTACCACACCTCCACCTCTACTACACCCTCCACCTCTACTACACCTCCACCTAACCATGTTACTCCACTGCAACATTCTGGACTTTTAGTATTGACACAATACAGAGGGAGGCCCTTTTATTGTGACCTGACGCTGCCCTCTAGTGGAGACCAGGTGTAGTGTCTGCATCAGCCTTCATCGGTTCTGCAGGGGAGGTGTGTGATTGAGAGAAGGGGTGTGGCTTACATAAAGTGGCGTGGTTTACAGAGGGTTAGGGGCGTGGCTTAGAGAGGGTTAGGGGCGTGGTTAGAGGGAGGGAGTATAGTTTACAGAGAGACTGTATGTTCTCATCAGGACCACAATGCTCTTTGAATCTCCCCTCAAGTGTTATGTAACCTGTGTGTAGATGTGTGATTACGTGTGTGTGGTATAATGTGTTTGTGTGGTATAGTGTGTGTGTGTGTGTGTGTGTGTGTGTGTGTGTGTGTGTGTGTGTGTGTGTGTGTGTGTGTGTGTGTGTGTGTGTGTGTGTGTGTGTTATCTCATAGTTATACAAGCCATTTGGGGCTGTAACTGAGATTAAGGGCTATACAAACAAAATTGACTTGACTTCTATCATCTAGATGATAGTGTCTACACTGTATCCTCATCTCATATTTCTATCATCTGGATTATATTATATGATATATATATATATATATATGTGTATATAATATTTAGATATTATATAATATTATATATATATTATATTATAGTATATGATATGATATGATATTATTATCTCATCCAGTCAACCTAGTCTGGTTATCAAGTGATTCTTTCATCCTCTCCCTCAGTGTTCATTTCGTTGACTATAACGTTTCGTCGACGAAACGAGACGAGAAACTAAATAAAAACGAATTAATGACGACAAGAACTACGAACTACGATATCTATTGACACGTTCGACAACGAATGTAAACGAGATGAACATTTTAGGGCGGGATGAGTTTGGAAGAGGTCCAATCAGAACTCATCTTTTTGTGACGTAGGACATTTAGAGGGAAGTCACGTAGCCAGCAGCGCTGCCGGCGCTGCGTGGGAGGAAGAGAGGAACACAAGACGCTTTATAAACTTCGACAATAACCGATAAAACACGACGAACCAAATCGAACTTTCCTTTCTAAAGCAACGCGTGTCATTCTCAAGTTGATGTTTAGTTTCCCGCACTATTAGCATTGTAGCCTAGCATTTGTTATTTTGAGACGGTTTGATGGTTTATTTGTTTTCTAGATGGTTTATTTCTGTTTTCGGCTTCATAGCCGATGTGTGTTTGTTATTTTTAATGGGTATGAGAACCACAACCGTTTGATAGTTTACTTATGTTAATAATTGCGAGACCATTTAAGTGTTCTGGATGCACTAATGGCATTGATGCCTTTTTAACATTTTTAATTTGCTCAGTCTGAGGAGAAGAAGAGTCTCCTCCACTGCCTGGGCTGCAGAACAGAGCTCTACCACATCGAATTCAGCTTTGGACTTACTTTGTTACTTTGTGTTTTTCATTAGATTAGATTAGATTCTAATGTATTGTCATTGCAGCAGAAGTACAGTACAGCGAAAATAATTTAGCCTCAAACCAGAGTGCAAATTGCAAATTGCAGAGTTGCAGTAAAGTTCATGGTGATATATAATGAACATACCTAGTAGTAGGTATGAGCTATGTGCAGAATTATAGGTGTGTATATATATATACAAGGTAAGTATCAACAGGTAGTGAGCAGGGGTGTGCAGTTGTATCAATAGATAATTATATATAAATGTATATCCAGCAGGCAGTGAGCAGGGGTGTGTAGTTATATCAGCAGTTGAAGATTAATATATACGTGAGTAAAGTACAAATGTACACGACTAACTGGTATGTAAACAATACATATGTAAACTATAGGTAGAGGTAGGGCGTTATGATACAATTATCAGCAGACAACTGTTGAATGTTCTATATTCAGGTACTATGTGCCATGGCCATTACAGCCATTTTTGATATTTGAGTTGCTTATCTGCTTGAAAGAATGAAGTATGTTGTATGCAAGTTGTTATAAACAATGCATATTTAATTATCCAGGGAGAGCAGGCCTAATGATCATTGGTGGTATTTTGATATTCTCTGAGATGTTTTTTAGTTTTTTCAGGCTGTATTCTTGTTTATTTTATATGAGACTTGGTTTTGTTTGTGAATGATTTTAAGATAAAGACATGTCTCGTATCACAACCGTTAAATCTGTCTGTTTTCCAAATTCAAACATGAATCCCATTCCATAGGTTCATTCTAGCACAATGTTTAAATAATGCATTACACTAACTAAACCTGATGTTTTTATTCGACTTAATCTACTGTCTGTTTAATAGACTAAAAGCTTCTGATATTTAGTTGACTAAAACTAGACTTAAACTTAAACGATTCAGATGACTAAAATCGGACTTGAACTAAATGAGCACTGGTCCCTCATTGATTCTCATCTATCTCATCAGCAAGGTTCACTGAGTGGATGTTGATTGGTGAGTGGAGATTAAACCATGACATCAGGTGAACTCTCTCTCTCTCTCTCTCTCTCTCTCTCTCTCTCTCTCTCTCTCTCTCTCTCTCTCTCTCTCTCTCTCTCTCTCTCTCTCTCTCTCTCTCTCTCTCTCTCTCTCTCTCTCTCTCCTCTCTGTCTCCCATGACAGCAGGCTTATAGTCACCTTGTTTCTGCTGGTGTCTCTCTATCTTCTTCATAGGAATATAGGAAGGAATACCTTTGGCGTTTTTACCCATCAGAAGCGTTCCATCTTCATATATATATATTATTGTATTATTTCTATTCAGTTCCTCCGTTCTTTCTCCCGCTGTAGGAGCGTAGGTTTTAGTGTCATGATCCCTCCTAAGTTCCTGGTGTACCGCGGGCCGCGTAGCGATGCTAACGTTCCCTCGGAAGTGTGGCGTCCCAAAAAGTCTGGGGGGGAGCTTTTTAAAAATGGCTACCGGGTGAGGCGTCAGCATCTGGTCCAGCCCCAGGTGGGGGGGCCATACCGCTCGGTCCTGTCCAGCTGGGGTAAGAGCTGTGGTCCTGGGGAACACATGCATCAAATCTATTATCAATAATCATATCTTTGGTTTCTCTTCCTCCTCTTCCTCCCTCTCCTCTTCCTCCCTCTCCTTCTCCAGGTCTAAGGTTCCTGAGGGCTCTGAGGTTAATTCAGTTCTCTGAGATTTTACAGTTCCTGAACATCTTGAAAACAAGGTAAACAAGCTTTTAAATATGTTTCATGTTCAATTGTATTGAGGTTATTTTTGAACGCACACTTGTGAAGCATTTTTTTTCCCTAACCGACCCCCCCAATATCAATATTTCAAGGTATAATGTTCATAATATAATGTCATTTTTAGAGCCCATTCAGAATGATCCAGGACTATTTCACAACTAGTTTTGAATCTCTTCGTTGTCCCCGTTCTGCAGTAACTCCATCAAGCTGGTGAACCTCTGCTCTATCTTCATCAGCACCTGGCTGACAGCTGCTGGCTTCATACATCTGGTAGGTGATAGAATTATTATAATAATCATTTGAATAATAATATTAATAATAATAATAATTTGACGGCAATCTTTAGAAAATATCACTAAAATCACCAGTACTAAGAAGTACTACGAAGCAAAGAAGATTCTGGAAGACCACTAAGTGGAGGTTTTAAGATAACATAATAATAATAAAAAGTATTATTTTACTTGCGAGAGAAAAGTATTTATTCCGGATTTGGCCACTAGATGTCAGTGTTGAGCTTTAGATGTGTTTATGCTGCTATGAACATCTAAACTTCTCATGCTGTTTCTGAAAAAAATATTATATATATATATATATATATATATATATATATATATATATATATATATATATATATATATATATATATATATATATATATATATATATAGTGCAGATGCGTCGGACAGGCTTACTTAACCTCACCCTAAGCCTCCCTCTCATTATAAAAGCACTTAGCACGGTTGGTTCTGCACATTAATGGGTTGTTTGTCCTTGTTATTGTTGAAGTTAAATCAGATGTGAACGTAAAGTATGGAAATATTAATGATTCTGTGCCTTCTGATTCAACTGCATGCACTCTAGCTGGGTGGTTTTATTGCATTGTATTAATTATCCTTAGTTACTTATCTTACTCATTATCTTACTTATTGAGTTACTCTTGGTCATTATTTACATGTGCCTTAGTTATGTATTCCTTAAGTACCGGGGGCCACCACTAGAGGTCAGTCTAGTATCAATACATGTTGGATGAATCATACTGTAATCTGTTTGACTGAATGGATGATCTCTCAGCTGGATCCTATAGACACTAATAAACCTCAGCACTCCCTCTGCTAATCCTCCTCAACCCCGTCCCTTAAACTCTTGCTGCTTACCTGCTGATGGTCCCCTAAACCTTAACCCTTAACCCTCCCTGAACCCCTCAGGTGGAGAACTCTGATGGTCCCCTTAACCTTAACCCTTAACCCTCCCTGAACCCCTCAGGTGGAGAACTCTGGGGACCCGTGGGAGGACTTTAAGAACTCCCAGGACCTGTCCTACTGGGAGTGTGTGTACCTGCTGATGGTCACCATGTCCACGGTGGGCTACGGAGACGTCTACGCTAAGACCACGCTGGGACGGCTCTTCATGGTCTTCTTTATCCTCGGCGGATTGGTAAAACAAAACAGAGCAGTCTTTCCTCACCTCTCTCCCCTGGTCCCCCCTCCCCTGGTCCCCCCCCCTCCCTCCCCTGGTCTACCCTCCCCCCTCCCTCCCCTGGTCCTCCTCCTCCCTCCCTCCCCTGGTCCCCCCCCCTCCCTCCCCTGGTCTACCCTCCCCCCTCCCTCCCCTGGTCCTCCTCCTCCCTCCCTCCCCTGGTCCTCCTCCCCCCTCCCTCCCCTGGTCCTCCTCCCCCCTCCCTCCCCTGGTTCTCCTCCTCCCTCCCTCCCCTGGTCCTCCTCCTCCCTCCCTCCCCTGGTCCTCCTCCTCCCTCCCTCCCCTGGTCCTCCTCCCCCCTCCCTCCCCTGGTCCTCCTCCTCCCTCCCTCCCCTGGTCCTCCTCCCCCCTCCCTCCCCTGGTCCTCCTCCTCCCTCCCTCCCCTGGTCCTCCTCCTCCCTCCCTCCCCTGGTTCTCCTCCTCCCTCCCTCCCCTGGTCCTCCTCCCCCCTCCCTCCCCTGGTCCTCCTCCCCCCTCCCTCCCCTGGTCCTCCTCCTCCCTCCCTCCCCTGGTCCTCCTCCCCCCTCCCTCCCCTGGTCCTCCTCCCCCCTCCCTCCCCTGGTCCTCCTCCTCCAGTCCTGCCTCCTCCTGATTTAGAGTTTAGACCAAATGTTGTGATCAGAGCTAGTGGAGCTAGCACAGTGTTAATGCACTTGTGTTGTTATCTAAGAACATTCTAGTACTTTACTTTGCTAAATAACTTAACCTCCTGTGTTTCGTCCACTCGTACTTCCTATGTGCTTCCTCCTCCCCCCCCCTCCCCCTCCCCCCCTCCCCCCCCCTCCCCCTGCTTACTCCCCTGTTTGCTCCCCCGTTGGTGGGAGTAAACGTAGTTGTTGAGGACTTCAACAAGACCTCGGTGTTGTGGTTTCACCACACCCCTCTAGTGTGTCTCCCCCCCTCCCTTAACTCTCCCACCCTGCCTCCCCCAACACTCCCCCTCCCCCAACCCAGCCAACAAACACAGGGGCGGGGGGGTCTGACCTGGACCACCTCGACTGAGACCACAGAACCACCACCAGCAGCCTCCACCCACCCTGGTAGTCAGATAGACCCGGTCTGACCTCTGACCTTTAGGCTACTGATCACCAGCAACCTTTACACACCTAGGAGTGTACACACACCCACACACACACACACACACCACACACACACACACATTACAGTAGTACTGTACAGGTGTGTATTTACACACGCACACTGATGGAGGACTCTTTAGGAGAGAGATGACTCTTTAGGGTGAGAGAGAGAGGACTCTTTAGGGAGAGAGAGAGGACTCTTTAGGGTGAGAGAGAGGACTCTTTAGGAGAGAGATGACTCTTTAGGGTGAGAGAGAGGACTCTTTAGGGTGAGAGAGAGGACTCTTTAGGGAGAGAGAGAGGACTCTTTAGGGTGAGAGAGAGGACTCTTTAGGGTGAGAGAGGACTCTTAGGGAGAGAGAGAGAGGACTCTTTAGGGAGAGAGAGAGAGAGAGGACTCTTTAGGGTGAGAGAGAGAGGACTCTTTAGGGAGAGAGAGAGAGGACTCTTTAGGGAGAGAGAGAGAGAGAGGACTCTTTAGGGTGAGAGAGAGAGGACTCTTTAGGGTGAGAGAGGACTCTTTAGGGTGAGAGAGAGGACTCTTTAGGGAGAGAGAGAGGACTCTTTAGGGAGAGAGAGAGGACTCTTTAGGGAGAGAGAGAGGACTCTTTAGGGAGAGAGAGAGGACTCTTTAGGGAGAGAGAGAGGACTCCTAAGGGAGAGAGAGAGAGGACTCTTTAGGGTGAGAGAGAGGACTCTTTAGGGAGAGAGAGAGGACTCTTTAGGGTGAGAGAGAAGAGGACTCTTTAGGGAGAGAGAGAGGACTCTTTAGGGTGAGAGAGAGGACTCTTTAGGGTGAGAGAGAGAGGACTCTTTAGGGTGAGAGAGAGGACTCTTTAGGGTGAGAGAGAGAGGACTCTTTAGGGAGAGAGAGAGGACTCTTTAGGGTGAGAGAGAGGACTCTTTAGGGAGAGAGAGAGGACTCTTTAGGGTGAGAGAGAAAGGACTCTTTAGGGAGAGAGAGAGGACTCTTTAGGGTGAGAGAGAGGACTCTTTAGGGTGAGAGAGAGAGGACTCTTTAGGGAGAGAGAGAGGACTCTTTAGGGTGAGAGAGAGGACTCTTTAGGGTGAGAGAGAGAGGACTCTTTAGGGTGAGAGAGAGGACTCTTTAGGGTGAGAGAAAGGACTCTTTAGGGTGAGAGAAAGGGGACTATTTAGGGAGAGAGAGAGGACTCTTTAGGGAGAGAGAGAGGACTCTTTAGGGTGAGAGAGAGGACTCTTTAGGGTGAGAGAGAGAGGACTCTTTAGGGAGAGAGAGAGGACTCTTTAGGGTGAGAGAAAGGACTCTTTAGGGTGAGAGAGAGGACTCTTTAGGGTGAGAGAGAGAGGACTCTTTAGGGTGAGAGAGAGAGGACTCTTTAGGGTGAGAGAAAGGGGACTATTTAGGGTGAGAGACTGAGAGAGAGGGAGAGGACTCTCTCTCTTCGGGAGAGAAGGACTCTAGGGTGAGATAGAGAGAGAGGACTTTTCAGGAGAGAGAGAGGACTATTTAGGGTGGAGCAATAGGTGGTGGACTTCTGCAAAATGCATCCAGCTCATTTCCCTTCTGACCAAATGAGTGTTAATGTGTTCTGCGTGTGGGTGGTCAGGTGAGCCGGGTCAGGTCAGGTGAGCCGGGTCAGGTCAGGTGAGCCGGGTCAGGTCAGGTGAGCCGGGTCAGGTCAGGTGAGCCGGGTCAGGTCAGGTGAGCCGGGTCAGGTCAGGTGAGCCGGGTCAGGTCATCCTCGCCACACGCTCTGTGTTCGTTGGACTAAACATGGCACATAGGTTGGTTTTTTTAACCCCTAGTTTTTTTAACAATCGTCCAGAAGGTTTTGGGTCAACGCGACTCAAAGCCAAAGATTGAATATTTTTTGTTCTCCCCTCAAAACGTTAAGAGAGCAGCAGTCCGCGGTCCACCACCGCGACTTGACTGAAACATTTTTTCCAAATCATTTTTTCTCCTCCAAAAGTCGGAGCAAACAATTCTTTGTCATCTCTTAGCCTCTTCTGTTCTGTCTTCTCCTCAGGCCATGTTTGCCAGCTATGTCCCTGAAATCATAGAGTTAATAGGCAACCGCAAGAAATATGGCGGCTCCTATAGTGCGGTTAATGGGAGGAAGTAAGTATTCCCCGAGGTGGTCTCTCTCTGCGTGGTGGTCTCTCTGCGTGGTGGTCTCTCTGCATGCCTCTCTTCTCTTCTGGTGTCTCTTCTGCTCTCTTGCTGCATGTAGGCCATGTTTGCTCGCTACGTGCCAGAAATTGCGGCTCTCATCCTAAATCGGAAGAAATTCGGAGGGAGTTATAACTCGACCCGGGGCAGGAAGTAAGTTCTGATCCGGACGAAAGGTGTGGTAGTTTGACTCCAGGTCACCCTCCCTTCTGCACCACCACCAACCCCCCCCTCCACCCCCACCCCTCTTCCTCCAACTGAATGTTGGGAGGAGGAGGGGACGGGAGGTTAAAGTTCAAACTGCAAAAACTGTTAACCCCCAATGACAGAGATGACGCTGTGGTCAAAATGTTAAAGTCACACAACGCTCTCTCTCTCTCTCTCTCTCTCTCTCCTCTCTCTCTCTCATCTCTCTCTCTCTCTCTCTCTCTCTCTCTCTCTCTCTCTCTCTCTCTCTCTCTCTCTCTCTCTCTCTCTCTCTCTCTCTCTCTCTCTCTCTCTCCTCTCTCTCTCTCTCTCTCTCTCTCTCTCTCTCTCTCTCTCTCTCTCTCTCTCTCTCTCTCTGTGCTACATCAAATCATTTGTGTGCTTCTCATTGTCTTTATTTATTTAATTTATTTAAATTTATAGATTTATTACAGATTTCCTGTGTTCTTTGAATTGATTTAATAGTGGATCTTTCCTGACTCTTGGGTTCTCTGAGACGTTTAGCTGTGCTGCTTCTTCACAACATCATCAGTCACTCAGATCCAGTCTGACCCAAACCAGGAATATATCAGATGCAATTTGATCAAAACCCCAAATCAATACTAGTCCTGAAACCCTGTACTCGGTGAAAGATCCATCTAAACAAGCATGGCTATCGGTGGTCTTCTGATCAATAGATCAATAGATCAACTAATCAACCATTCACGCAGGACTCCATTCATGTTGTCCTTTCAGTTTATTTAGTTTATTTAGCATGTGCATTTTTCTCACATCTGCAAGTTATTTTTGTGTTCACTGATCAAACGTGGGGCTGTGATTCATGAACAAAAAACAAACCATCCCCTCCTCCTCCTCCCCCTCACTGCTAACCCATGACATCATCACCGTGTGACACGCCTTTGACCGCTTGCATCATCAACACTCGACATGTGGCCCTGATCTCCAGTCTGCTCCCACACCCGAGTCCCAGTGGCCTCGCTCCCACCGGAGGCTGTCAGACCATCCGCCTCGCCTGCTTGCTTCTCGAGGCCCGTCTGCTTCTTGTGCTGCTGGATGTTGTCCCAAGAGAGGCTGCTTTTATATAGATATGAATATATATATAAATATGTTTGTGTGTGTGAGTGAAATAAGTGTTTTCTTATGCAACTTATGCCTTGTAAATGTTTCGGTTGTAAAGTTTTACTGCACTAATTGTTGTATAGCAACCGGGGGGAACTGACTTAGCAACCATGTGTTCCTAACAAGCCTCCAAGAGCAGAACCAGGGCTCAGGGAAAAGTGCAATAAGTTGGCTCCCTTTTAAACAATAAGGACATCAAACAGACGAGGACAAACACTGAAGCCAGCAGATACAAGCTTTTGGGATATTTCCCCTTTCTCTTCCTTGTTATTCTCCTCCGTCTTTGTCTCAACGTGGCGACCGGCCTCTGTCCGACGATGTTCTGTCACCGGGACGGACCAGACTAGATGGACCAGATGGTCCAGATGTTCTGTTTGGCCCGGAGGCTTAGAGCCGGCCGCTGAGGGAAGGCCTTGTCAGAACCAAGGAGTTCATTTTCTCACACACTTTCTCTCTCTTTCCTTTCAACCGACCGCCTCCCCCCCGCTCCCTCGTTCCTCCCTCCTTTGTTCCCTCCTCCCTTGTTCCTCTCTCCCTCGTTTCCTCCTCCCTTGTTCCCTCCTCCCTCGTTCCTCTCTCCCTCATTCCTCTCCCTCCCTCCTCCCTCCTTTGTTCCCTCCTCCCTTGCTCCTCTCTCCCTCGTTTCCTCCTCCCTTGTTCTCTCCTCCCTCATTCCCCTCTCCCTCATTCCCTCCTCCCTCGTTCCCCTCTCCCTCTCTCCCTCGTTCCCCTCTCCCTCTCTCCCTCGTTCCCTCCTCCCTCGTTTCCTCCTCCCTTGTTCTCTCCTCCCTCGTTCCCTCCTCCCTCGTTTCCTCCTCCCTTGTTCTCTCCTCCCTCGTTCCTCTCTCCCTCGTTTCCTCCTCCCTTGTTCTCTCCTCCCTCGTTCCTCTCTCCCTCGTTTCCTCCTCCTTTGTTCTCTCCTCCCTCGTTCCCTCCTCCCTCATTCCCCTCTCCCTCTCTCCCCTCTCCCTCCCTCCCTCATTCCCCTCTCCCTCATTCCCTCCTCCCTCATTCCCCTCTCCCTCATTCCCTCCTCCCTCATTCCCCTCTCCCTCTCTCCCCTCTCCCTCCTCCCTCATTCTATCTTCACCCGTTCCCCTCTCTCCCTCCCTCCCTCGTTCCTCTCTCCCTCGTTTCCTCCTGCCTTGTTCTCTCCTCCCTCGTTCCTCTCTCCCTCGTTTCCCTCCTCCCTCCTCCCTCCTCCCTCCCTCCTCCCTCCTCCCTCCTCCCTCCCTCTCCCAGGCCGATCAGTACATGTGGTAGCCATCATCTCCTACCCACCGAGCTCCAGGGCTCAGAGTGGCACAAGGTTCCAGTAATCACTCTAATGTGTGAGTGCTTGGCAGGGAGACGCTTGGTTCTGACACGTGTGTCATGTGGGTGGGGGGGGGGGGGGGGGGGAGTACTTGACTGATTACTGAGACTTCCAAACAATGAGGTCAGCAGGCATCCTGAACGCTATTATGAACCAGAAGAGGATTGCTGCGTTGTCACATGAAATGGGCCTTGAGGGTCGCAGGGAAGGGAAGTGTGTTGTGTACAGCGCTGTGTGTTGTGTTGTGTACAGCTGTGTGTTGTGTTGTGTACAGGGCTGTGTTGTGTACAGGGCTGTGTGTTGGGTTGTGTACAGCTGTGTGTTGTGTACAGGGCTGTGTGTTGTGTTGTGTATAGCTGTGTGTTGTGTTGTGTACAGGGCTGTGTGTTGGGTTGTGTACAGCTGTGTGTTGTGTACAGCGCTGTGTGTTGTGTTGTGTACAGCTGTGTGTTGTGTACAGCGCTGTGTGTTGTGTTGTGTACAGCTGTGTGTTGTGTACAGGGCTGTGTGTTGGGTTGTGTACAGCTGTGTGTTGTGTACAGGGCTGTGTGTTGTGTTGTGTACAGCTGTGTGTTGTGTTGTGTACAGGGCTGTGTGTTGGGTTGTGTACAGCTGTGTGTTGTGTACAGGGCTGTGTGTTGGGTTGTGTACAGCTGTGTGTTGTGTACAGGGCTGTGTTGGGTTGTGTACAGCTGTGTGTTGTATACAGCTGTGTGTTGTGTACAGGGCTGTGTGTTGGGTTGTGTACAGCTGTGTGTTGTGTACAGGGCTGTGTTGTGTACAGGGCTGTGTGTTGGGTTGTGTACAGCTGTGTGTTGTGCCTCGGTCTTACTCAGGGCTCCATGAGGCCTCCAGGGCTCCCGTTAGGCCCAGAGCAGAGCTAGCACGCAGTTCAATGCTGGTTGAACCCCGACTGATACTCATGAATATCCTCTTAGCTGTGCGGTTAGCACGTTATATCCATCAACAGCTGTAGTCTCTATCTGCACACACACTTGAAGTTGCTCAGGATGGAGGATTTAAAAAGGAAGGAGCATCAGAGCTGTGCATGGTGACCGTGTGTTTCTGGTGTTTCTCTCTGTTTTCCATCATGGTTCCGTCGTTTCCTTACTGCCTGCTCTTGTGTCTTGGCGTGATGGTGTTTCCATGTGTGATGTGCATGATTGACATGACTGTTTATATCAGTTGTTTATCGTATCCAGTAGTGGTTGTATATATTATGTTATATACCATCTTCCCTGTGGGTTTCCTTTAGATGTGTATTTGATTTTTAGTTTTCACTTGCATTTGGAATTGATGAAACTGTTGTGGATGGTTGGATACTATCAACCCCTGGTCCAGCCTGGTTGGTTACAATCAACCCCTGGTCCAGCCTGGTTGGTTACTATCAACCCCTGGTCTAGCCTGGTTGGTTACTATCAACCCCTGGTCCAGCCTGGTTGGTTACTATCAACCCCTGGTCCAGCCTGGTTGGTTACTATCAACCCCTGGTCCAGCCTGGTTGGTTACTATCAACCCCTGGTCCAGCCTGGCTGGTTACTATCAACCCCTGGTCCAGCCTGGTTGGTTACTATCAACCCCTGGTCCAGCCTGGTTGGATACTATCAACCCCTGGTCCAGCCTGGTTGGTTACTATCAGCCCCTGGTCCAGCCTGGTTGGATACTATCAGCCCCTGGTCCAGCCTGGTTGGATACTATCAGCCCCTGGTCCAGCCTGGTTGGTGGTATCCCACCATGGAGTGATGGTTTGCATCCGCTCCATCTTCTAGATGACTCGACTGTTCCGCACGCAGCGTACAATCAATCACTCAACCACAAGTAAAAATAATTGACCCGGACTCTGAACCGTAGTTTCCTTCTGAAGTTCAACAGAAACCAAATACCAGCCTTAGCGGCTCTGCGTCTCTTAATGCGTTAACAATGTGAACGATCGCTTCATCAATGAGGTGGAAACTACAGATGACCGCTGCTGCGTCTGTGTTTTCACCTCAACTTTTGTAGGAGCTTTGATGTGTTTGAGTCCGACCACTGAAGGATGAACCCAGAGTTTTACCCAGAATAAAATCGGCATTAACTTTATCATTCGAGGAGGAGCGATGGAAAACATGAACAATAGTTTAATCCGCTGGAAAACGCGAAGAGTCTTGAGCCGAGCAGCTCTGCTGGCTCGCCAATAGACAGCTCATCAGCCTGTACCACCAGCACCACCAGCACCATCACCACCACCAGCACCATCACCACCACCAGCACCACGGAGTCTCCGTCTGCTGCTTCCAAGGCCAATCGTCTCCTTTGAAGCTTCTGGTTAGCTTCTCCAGAGACCTCCATCTATTGCAGACAGTCCTGTTTTTGTCCTGCGTCCTGAAGGCATGGAGAGACCTCGTTGACCCCGGGTTCTGTGGTGGATGATAGGGTGATGGAAGGAGTGATGCTTGCCTTCATCCGTCTGGTCGTCCGTCAATAAATCGAATCTGAACCGTTTTATTGCATATGGTTTCAGGATGCAGTAATGGCCCTGCACACTTTGAGGACTTCTCTCTGTGTTTATAAGAGCTTGGGTTCTCTTGGACTGTGGGGAGATCTGTCGGAGGAAAGGTTGCTCAATGGCTACAGGGTAACAGAGCGGTCCACCGTCATGACCTCATGTGCTTTGAGGAAAGACTTACCAAAAGTTTCCCAAGTCCTTGTTAAAAACGAAGTGACTCAAAGTGGTTAGAAATGAAGGTTTTGGCACGTTGTGTTGGCAGAGAGAATGATGGTTATCTTCATCCAGCACGGGGCCAAGCCCTGCAGAGCACGTTCAGCTCATTGGGCTGCTTGGCACGTGACTTGAAGCTTTCTCCCGGACCAAATGGAGCGTGAAAAGGGCTTTAAATCCATTGGATTAGTGTGATTTAAATGGTCTATCATACACTGATGAGTAATAATACATTCTATTGTACTTATCCAAGTGGTCCCACTTATTCTTCTTCCCCAAGATCATGTCATATGGTACACAATTAAATGTAACACAAATCTTCCCCTGTGTTTAGAGATATTTAGAGACACACCACAAGTTAAGGAAGCCCTTTGTTCAGCTGTCGTGTGATGGATGATATCTGCAGAACCTTGGACCCGGTCCTGGAGCAGCCAGAGGACAAACTGGGACAGAAAGAACCACCAAACCTCCGTCCAATCCAACCTCTTATTATTATCTCCTCAGAGTAATCATCCCTCCTGCTTAGTTTGAGGGATGTCTTTGTTGGAAGAACACTTTTTTCTCTCTCTCTCTCTCTCTCTCTCTCTCTCTCTCTCTCTCTCTCTCTCTCTCTCTCTCTCTCTCTCTCTCTTCTCTCAAGCCAGGGACCACTCAAGGACTCTGACGTCCCCTTTTCAACCACCGGCCTCTGAACTCACTTAGGAAGCTTTTAACAAAGTCCCGTATGAAAGAGCGGAATATTGATGTGCGTGTTTTTGTTAACGTTCATTCATCCCGTATGAAAGCAGCAGAATATCGATGTCTTTGTCAACATTCATTTAGCGTACGGTAAAAGGGGGCGTGTCCTGGCCAGCGGCACCACGCCGGAGTCTGTGCTTATATGGTTGGTTTTCTAAAGTGGTTCAGAGTTGAGTGTTTGATTGCGTTTGTCGTGCGGAATAACCACATTCATAACATCGAAGGAGGGGAAAAAAACAGATATATCTGAATGAATTGCTTTGTAAAGACGTTTCTTTGACAAGTCAATAGATTTTTTCAGGCTATTTCTGTGAGTTTGGTTTTAGGGTCGCTCCGACTGATTTTCTTGGAGCCGCATGCCAGCCCCGGTGTGATTGATGTTGACAGCTGAAGATGAATTCTCCCCTCGCAGGCACATTGTGGTCTGTGGTCACATTACTCTGGAGAGTGTCTCCAACTTCCTCAAAGACTTCCTACACAAGGACAGGGATGATGTCAATGTAGAAATTGTTTTTCTCCATAAGTAAGTATCTCCTTCCCGGCCGTCCAAACCTGTTAAACCAAAGCAGCAATACCTAAATGTGACGTGTTGTAGCAGGATCACTAATACAGGACCTTCTGCTGGCTGCTCTGACCGCTTCTTGTCTCTCCTGACAGTATTTCCCCTAATCTTGAGCTGGAAGCCTTATTCAAACGCCACTTTACCCAAGTTGAGTTCTACCAAGGATCTGTCCTCAACCCTCATGACCTGGCCAGAGTGAAGGTACCGTCTGAGACATCCCACATCCTCCCATGGTCTCACATGTAGGACATGTAGGACATGTAGGACATATAGGACATGTAGGACATATAGGACATGTTGGATATATAGGACATGTTGGACATGTAGGACATGTTGGACATATAGGACATGTTGGACATGTAGGACATATAGGACATGATGGACATGTTGGACATATAGGACATGTAGGACATGTTGGACATATAGGACATGTTGGACATGTAGGACATGTTGGACATATAGGACATGATGGACATGTTGGACATGTAGGACATGTTGGACATGTTGGACATGTAGGACATGTTGGACATGTTGGACATGTAGGACATGATGGACATGTTGGACATATAGGACATGTTGGACATGTTGGACAGTAGGACATGATGGACATGTGGACATGTAGGACATGTTGGACTTGTAGGAAATGTGGGACATATAGGACATGTAGGACATATAGGACATGTTGGACATGTAGGACATATAGGACATATAGGACATGTTGGACATGTAGGACATATAGGACATATAGGACATGTTGGACATGTAGGACATATAGGACATGTAGGACATGTAGGACATGTTGGACATGTAGGACATATAGGACATGATGGACATGTAGGACATATAGGACATGATGGACATGTTGGACATATAGGACATGTAGGACATATAGGACATGATGGACATGATGGACATGTTGGACATGTAGGACATGTTGGACATGTAGGACATATAGGACATATAGGACATGTAGGACATGTAGGACATGTTGGACATGTAGGACATATAGGACATGATGGACATGTAGGACATATAGGACATGATGGACATGTTGGACATATAGGACATGTAGGACATATAGGACATGATGGACATGTAGGACATATAGGACATGATGGACATGTTGGACATATAGGACATGTAGGACATATAGGACATGATGGACATGATGGACATGTAGGACATATAGGACATGTTGGACATGTAGGACATATAGGACATATAGGACATGTAGGACATGTAGGACATGTTGGACATGTAGGACATATAGGACATGATGGACATGTAGGACATATAGGACATGATGGACATGTTGGACATATAGGACATGTAGGACATATAGGACATGATGGACATGTAGGACATATAGGACATGATGGACATGTTGGACATATAGGACATGTAGGACATATAGGACATGATGGACATGATGGACATGTAGGACATATAGGACATGTTGGACATGTAGGACATATAGGACATATAGGACATGTAGGACATGTTGGACATGTAGGACATGTAGGACATATAGGACATGATGGACATGTAGGACATATAGGACATGATGGACATGTTGGACATATAGGACATGTAGGACATATAGGACATGATGGACATGATGGACATGTAGGACATATAGGACATGTTGGACATGTAGGACATATAGGACATGTGGGACATATAGGACATATAGGACATGTAGGACATATAGGACATGTAGGACATATAGGACATGTTGGACATATAGGACATGATGGACATGTTGGACATATAGGACATGTAGGACATATAGGACATGATGGACATGTAGGACATATAGGACATGATGGACATGTTGGACATATAGGACATGTAGGACATATAGGACATGATGGACATGATGGACATGTAGGACATATAGGACATGTAGGACATATAGGACATGATGGACATGATGGACATGATGGACATGTAGGACATATAGGACATGTAGGACATATAGGACATGTAGGACATATAGGACATGTAGGACATATAGGACATGATGGACATGATGGACATGTAGGACATATAGGACATGTAGGACATATAGGACATGATGGACATGATGGACATGTAGGACATATAGGACATGTAGGACATATAGGACATGTAGGACATATAGGACATGTTGGACATGTAGGACATATAGGACATGATGGACATGTTGGACATATAGGACATGTAGGACATATAGGACATGATGGACATGTAGGACATATAGGACATGATGGACATGTTGGACATATAGGACATGTAGGACATATAGGACATGATGGACATGATGGACATGTAGGACATATAGGACATGTTGGACATGTAGGACATATAGGACATGTGGGACATATAGGACATGTAGGACATATAGGACATGTAGGACATATAGGACATGTTGGACATGTAGGACATATAGGACATGTTGGACATGTAGGACATATAGGACGCTTCCACATCATGTCCCGCACAGTCCACCATCTTGGTGCTTCTTCACGGTTATAATGCCAATAATAACAACTTGGTGCTTGGCAATTCTCTCAACCTTTCGTCAAGAAGTAACAAGATGGTGGCAAGACCTGATCTGTACACACACATGACACAGGACACATTTAAAGAACAATACTAACATTGTGTTGGTAGAAGCATAGCCTACTACGTGTTTGAACCCCCGCAGTGTTAATGCCTTGCTCAACCACTTGAGGAATCAGACCTGCTGTGGCCAAGGAAACCAAATCTCGGTATTCTGTGATCTTTTTGTAATAATCCTCAGCAGTCATGCCTACGACAATATGTCAGATTGAAAGATTCCCGTACTCACATTGAATACACAATGTTCATACTCAAAGTGATGTGTTGTGATTGAGGACTAAGCCAAAACAAAATGTTCTGGATGTCCGTCAAGATGTTCCGTGTTGTGAATGTTCTGCGTCTGTCTCTGTTCACCGCTGCTCTCTGGGACAGATCGAGTCGGCAGACGCCTGTCTGATCCTAGCCAATAAATACTGTGCGGATCCTGATGCTGAGGATGCCTCCAACATAATGAGGTACGACGTCCCCTGAACTCAGCAGACCACCATCTGCTGGGAGGAAAGTCTGCTAACGTTGATGTTTTTACCGTCTTTAGGGTGATCTCCATCAAAAACTACCATCCAAGAATCAGAATAATTACACAGATGTTGCAATACCATAACAAGGTATGTTTCATATTTGATTTCTGTTTGTACATAAACCATACTGTTCGATATCCATGCTACACACACTTTTCTTTGCTTGCATGCACATTCAATTGTGTAATGTGTGTGTTCTGCAAAACCAAACCTCACTATTACGTTACATTCATGTGGAAGCTTCTTTAAATGATATTTTATTTGTGTTTTGTTTTAGTAGTATTGTACTTAAGGAAGTAGTTAGTTTTGTTTTCATCATCAGGGTTTCTCCCTCTTATCCAGAGATAAAGACATCATGTTGGGTAATGGGTCTGGTCTGGTTATACTATAGCGTTCCCTGGTTGGCCTCCTGTCTCCCCATCCAGGCCCATCTGCTGAACATCCCGAGTTGGAACTGGAGGGAGGGTGATGATGCCATATGTCTGGCTGAGCTGAAGGCAGGCTTCATAGCCCAGAGCTGTCTGGCCCAAGGCCTGTCTACCATGCTAGCCAACCTCTTCTCTATGAGGTCCTTCATCGAGGTATCCCTCTCCCTGTGCTGGATATAGAGATACCATCTGGGGTGAAATTATCCTAAAATGGAGTAGATTTATATGGTACTTGTGTATACTGTATATGTTTTTTTTACTCTTTATTCATCTCAGCTGGCGCTCTTATTTTTTAGGGTTTATATAAACAGTTGGTCAATCTTCTGATCTCGTCACATAGAAAAGCTTTACCGTAAGGCGAGTGGTACATATGATGTGAAACTTTGACATGTCTGTTCCGGGTCCAGAGAGCCCGTCTCTGTCTGTCTTCTATCTGCCCGTCTGCACAAAATATTTGAAGAAGGCCCATGATATCAGACATGTGCTCAGTGTTGAGACTGAAGCCATGAGAACATGTTCTCCCGGATCTATCTGGGGGATTGTGTTCTCATGTCCTCGGGAGGATGAGTGTCTTCATGAGGACCAGACCTCCACCCGTGGTGGTGGAGCCAAACATCTGCTGGTTGCTTCCCTCCACCTCCTCCCCTCCACCTCCACCTCCTCCCCTCCACCTCCTCCCCTCCACCTCCACCTCCTCCCCTCCACCTCCTCCCCTCCACCTCCACCCCTCCACCTCCACCTCCTCCCCTCCACCTCCTCCCCTCCACCTCCACCTCCTCCCCTCCACCTCCTCCCCTCCACCTCCACCTCCTCCCCTCCACCTCCACCTCCTCCCCTCCACCTCCTCCCCTCCACCTCCACCTCCTCCACCTCCACCTCCTCCCCTCCACCTCCACCTCCCTCCACCTCCACCTCCTCCCCTCCACCTCCTCCCCTCCACCTCCACCTCCTCCCCTCCACCTCCTCCCCTCCACCTCCACCTCCCTCCACCTCCACCTCCTCCCCTCCACCTCCTCCCCTCCACCTCCACCTCCTCCCCTCCACCTCCTCCCCTCCACCTCCACCTCCTCCCCTCCACCTCCACCTCCACCTCCACCTCCACCCCCACCTCCACCTCCCTCCAGCCTTTGGTGTTTGAAGTCCTCGGTTGTCTTCATGGTCCCTCTCACACGTGATCTGTTCTGGCTCCAGATTGAAGAAGACACATGGCAGAAGTATTACCTGGAAGGAGTCGCCAACGAGATGTACACAGAGTACCTGTCCAGTGCCTTCGTGGGCCTGTCGTTCCCCACCGTCTGTGAGTAAGTAGCCCTCCGTCCGACGGCTCATCTCCTCCACGTGAAGCTCCGCAATAAGGATGTTAAGGTGGAACATTGATCGTCTGGTGGGGGTTTGAGCCAAAAGGTTCAGGTTCAAACCCCCATGTCTACGGTCTGTCGAATGCTTAGGATCTAGAAGAAGTAAGCGATGACCTTCTCTAACCTCTGACCTTCTCTCTCTTCTCCTTACAGACTTTGTTATGTGAAGCTGAAGCTGTTGCTGATCGCAATTGAATACAAATCAGAGCAGAGAGAGAGCAGGTAGGGTTACTATGGTTACTATGGTTACTATGGTTACCAATGGACCATGGGTATCATTACTATGGTTATCATGGACCATGGGTATCATTACTATGGTTATCATGGACCATGGATATCATTACTATGGTTATCATGGACCATGGATATCATTACTATGGTTATCATGGACCATGGATATCATTACTATGGTTATCATGGACCATGGATATTTATTGTTTTCCAAAACCGTGTTAATGATTTTTAACACACGTGGGGTTAATTTATGGATGAGTTGAATAACCTTCTCCTTAATTCACCCAAAGCATTTAGGCAGAAGGGTTCAAATGAAACTTTATGTGTATATGTTACGGTCACAAACCTGAAACACTGTTCAGTTCTAACCTCATCCATGATCACATCTCTACACTAACGATGAATAACATGTTCAAAAGGTTATTTAAGTCACACATGTCCATTCTACACCTGTTATATTTACACATCTGTTCAGACCTAGCTGATTTGGGCCTTATGGCGCTACAAATAAAGTGACATACATTTTTCCTATTTAAAGTTTTCTTAAATATCCGACCACAGTACACAGTACCTGCCTCTGAGTGAACTGAGGATGTAACAGAACGTAACAGACGCTGCACACACACCGTTACACCAGGGGAGAATATCACACACTGTTACACACCGTTACACCGCGTTACACACCGTTACACCGCGTTACACACCGTTACACCGCGTTACACACCGTTACACCAGGGGAGAATATCACACACTGTTACACACCGTTACACCGCGTTACACACCGTTACACCGCGTTACACACCGTTACACCGCGTTACACACCGCTACACCGCGTTACACACCGCTACACCGCGTTACACACCGTTACACCGCGTTACACACCGCTACACCGCGTTACACACCGTTACACCGCATTACACACCGCTACACCGCGTTACACACCGCTACACCGCGTTACACACCGCTACACCGCGTTACACACCGTTACACCGCGTTACACACCGCTACACCGCGTTACACACTGTGACACCGCATTACACACTGCTACACCGCGTTACACACCGCTACACCGCGTTACACACCGTTACACCGCGTTACACACCGCTACACCGCGTTACACACCGTTACACCGCGTTACACACACCGCGTTACACACCGCTACACCGCGTTACACACCGCTACACACCGTTACACCGCGTTACACACCGTTACACACCGCTACACCGCGTTACACACCGTGACACCGCGTTACACACCGTTACACCGCATTACACACCGTTACACCGCGTTACACACCGTTACACCGCGTTACACACCGCTACACCGCGTTACACACCGCTACACCGCGTTACACACCGTTACACCGCGTTACACACCGCTACACCGCGTTACACACCGCTACACCGCGTTACACACCGTTACACCGCGTTACACACCGCTACACCGCGTTACACACACCGCTACACACACCGCGTTACACACCGCTACACCGCGTTACACACCGCTACACCGCGTTACACACCGTGACACCGCGTTACACACTGTGACACCGCGTTACACACTGTGACACCGCGTTACACACTGACACCACGTAACACACTGTGACACCGCGTTACACACTGTGACACACTGTTACACCGCGTTACACACTGACACCACGTAACACACTGTTACACCGCGTTACACACTGTTACACACTGTTACACCGCGTTACACACTGTGACACCGCGTTACACACTGACACCACGTAACACACTGTTACACCGCGTTACACACTGTTACACACTGTTACACACTGTTACACCGCGTTACACACCGTTACACCGCGTTACACACCGCTACACCGCGTTACACACTGTGACACCACATAACACACTGTTACACCGCGTTACACACTGTTACACACTGTTACACACTGTTACACCGCGTTACACACCGTTACACCGCGTTACACACCGCTACACCGCGTTACACACTGTGACACCACATAACACACTGTTACACCGCGTAACTCCACGTTACACCGTGTAACACCAGGAGAGAACATCATTGACTGAGTGATATTCTCTTACTGTCTGTTTCACTTCAGATTCTTGTGTCTTCTCATTTGCAGAAGCAGAAAGCGGTATGCCCTGTACCCTGTATGTCACATACCTCTGAACCCCCTCTTCATCACTTTAAGGCGTCAGACTTTGGGGATCCTCAGCCTTCATCCCCTCCCCCCACTCCTCCTCCTCCTCTTCCTCCCCAAGGACACCCCCCCTCTGAAATACAGGCTTCTTGTGGTGCTTACTAACTTCTCCATGGTGTCCCTTTGTGCCAAAGACAAGCACTAACTTCTCCATGGTGTCCCTTTGTGCCAAAGACAAGCACTAACTTCTCCATGGTGTCCCTTTGTGCCAAAGTCAAGCACTAACTTCTCCATGGTGTCCCTTTGTGCCAAAGACAAGCTCTAACTTCTCCATGGTGTCCCTTTGTGCCAAAGTCAAGCTCTAACTTCTTTGCAGGCAGAGAGAGAAAAGCTGGCGGTGATGTTGTCGCAGTGTTGTCCTTCGTCTTCCTGTTGTCCCTCCTCATCCTCAACACACGACCTTCCTCCCACCTCAAACTCTCTTTGGTTCTCTATCGGCTTTTGAGTTATCCTCTTTCACCCCAGTTATTATTTCTCTTGTGATGTTGCTCACATTCTTTAATGGTTCTTGACACTAAGAAACACACTTTGGAGACAATTATTAAGTAGACATAAAACCTGTAACCTCGACCTGCCATGGACTAACTCTGGACAGATGAACGTTATTTACACAACTGCATTCATATTTACATGTCCATCACCTCTATCTTAGTATTCCTGCCATCCACACACGTGTGTGTGTGTGTGTGTGTGTCCAAGTGTGCACGTCTGTGTGTGTGTGTGTCCAAGTGTACACGTCTGTATGTGTGTGTGTGTGTGTGTGTCCAAGTGTGCACGTCTGTGTGTGTGTGTTCAAGTGTACACGTCTGTATGTGTGTGTGTGTCCAAGTGTGCACGTCTGTGTGTGTGTGTCCAAGTGTGCACGTGTGTGTGTGTGTGTGTGTCCAAGTGTGCACGTCTGTGTGTGTGTGTGTGTGTGTGTGTGTGTGTGTGCGTGTGTGCACGTCTGTGTGTGTGTGTGGTGTGCATCTGATCATCTCTCTCCACTACTCCATGTCACCCACACCACCACCCCACCACCACCATCGTCACACGTCTCTGGAGGAGATGTCCCTCTGTGAGGTCACGTCCTGTCAGTTTGGTGTCAGTCCAACTGCACAGACGTTACTGCACCTGTCTGCACCTACGTACTTGTTCCTCTCTCTCGCCACTTCCTGTCTTTCGGTCTGTCTGTTTGCCTGTGTGTCTGTCTGTCTGTCTGTCTGTCTGCCGGTCTGCCTGTCTGTCCCTCTCTACTGAGGCATGCTGTGAGGCCGTTCCTGAGCCTCTTGCCTCTTGGTTGCATGTTGGGTTTGTGATGCAGAATCAATGGTTTTGATTTTGGGGGCCATTCAATCGAAGGGAAATCTCCATCAGAACGTTTTGATCTGATGTGACGGATCGTTCAATCGCTCCCCCACGGTTTGAGAGCCCAGAGGGAAAGAAAGACACTTTGTGATCCCTTCCATATCCTCAAAGGAAACTTGAATGAAACATGAACACATAGAGAGACATTTGAAATATGTAATGAACACCAGAGGTCAACCCAACGATCTGTGTTAATTATATCATTCACATGACATATATAACATTCACATCACATTCACTTAACGTTTATAACATTCACATCACATTTAGTCATCTTATCTCAAACAACATACAAGTAGAACATATGAAGAAGAGCACGGTTCTATGGGCCGAGGTTCTACAAGGGAATACTTTAAAGAACCTGGAGGACAACATGGTGAGGCTCTTCTCTCTGCTCTGGGCTCTGGACGTCTCCCTCCCCCTCGTCTCCCTCCCCTCACCCTGTCTCCCTCCCCCTCGTCTCTCTCACCCTCACCCTGTCTCTCTCACCCTCGTCTCCCTCCCCCTCGTCTCCCTCCCCCTCACCCTGTCTCTCACCCTCGTCTCCCTCCCCCTCACCCTGTCTCTCACCCTCGTCTCCCTCCCCCTCGTCTCCCTCCCCCTCACCCTGTCTCTCTCACCCTCGTCTCCCTCCCCCTCGTCTCCCTCCCCCTCACCCTGTCTCTCACCCTCGTCTCCCTCCCCCTCACCCTGTCTCTCTCACCCTCGTCTCCCTCCCCCTCACCCTGTCTCTCTCACCCTCGTCTCCCTCCCCCCCTGTCTCTCACCCTCGTCTCCTCCCTCACCCTCCTCACCCGTCTCCCTCCCCCTCATCTCCCTGCCCCTCACCCTGTCTCTCTCCCCCTCGTCTCCCTCCCCCTCGTCTCCCTCCCCCTCACCCTGTCTCTCTCACCCTCGTCTCCCTCCCCCTCACCCTGTCTCTCTCACCCTCGTCTCCCTCCCCCTCGTCTCCCTCCCCCTCACCCTGTCTCTCTCACCCTCGTCTCCCTCCCCCTCGTCTCCCTCCCCCTCACCCTGTCTCTCTCACCCTCGTCTCCCTCCCCCTCACCCTGTCTCTCTCACCCTCGTCTCCCTCCCCCTCACCCTGTCTCTCTCACCCTCGTCTCCCTCCCCCTCGTCTCCCTCCCCCTCACCCTGTCTCTCTCACCCTCGTCTCCCTCCCCCTCACCCTGTCTCTCTCACCCTCGTCTCCCTCCCCCTCACCCTGTCTCTCTCACCCTTGTCTCCCTCCCCCTCACCCTGTCTCTCTCACCCTTGTCTCCATCCCCCTCACCCTGTCTCCCTCACCCTCGTCTCCCTCCCCCTCACCCTGTCTCTCTCACCCTCGTCTCCCTCCCCCTCACCCTGTCTCTCTCACCCTCGTCTCCCTCCCCCTCACCCTGTCTCTCTCACCCTCGTCTCCCTCCCCCTCACCCTGTCTCCCTCACCCTCGTCTCCCTCCCCCTCACCCTGTCTCTCTCACCCTCGTCTCCCTCCCCCTCACCCTGTCTCTCACCCTCGTCTCCCTCACCCTCGTCTCCCTCACCCTTGTCTCCTTAACCCTAACAATTACAGCATTGATGATGTGTGTGTGTGTGTGTGTGTGTGTGTGTGTCTCTCCTGAATTGTTGTTATAAGTCTAATTGATGGGGAATGATACAGCCAGTCCTGTTAGGATTCAATATGATATGATAAGTCCTGTCATAATATAATGTGAGAAGTCCTGTTATAATATAATGTGAGAAGTCATGTTATTTTATGATATGATAAGTCATGTTATAATATGATATGATAAGTCATGTTATAATATGAAAGTCATGTTTTAATATGATGTGATAAGTCATGTTATATTATGATATGATAAGTCATGGTATAGCATATGATAAGTCATGTTATAATATGAAAAGTCATGTTTTAATATGATGTGATAAGTCCTGTTATAATATGATATGATAAGTTCTGCCATAATATAATATGAGAAGTCATGTTATAATATGTTAAGTCCTGTTATAAAATGATATAAGATAAGTCACGTTATGATTCGGTATAAGTCACCTCTGTTTCCAGTAACATTCCTGGTATTGATTTGGTATATATATAAGTAATAATAAATTGGTATATTAGTAATAATAACTACATAATCACTATAGCAACAGTACTAACGTCGGTGCCATCACATCCTCGTCACGCCTCCCTGACCGCCCTGATCACGGTTACCATGGTGACCGTACCTGTCCATAAACAGACAGCTCTCGGAGACGCTGTCTCTCCCTCTGTCGTCTGCCCCCTGTCCCTCTTCCTCCTCGTCTTCCTCCTCTCCTCATCTACTCTTCATATCACAGTGATGTAATGATAATCACAACCATGAAAATAAACATTAATGTGACTTCTCTGCTGTTTTACACTTTTATTCATCAGTGATCCAAATTCAGAGTCCAAACTTTTCAGGACCACATTTTTCAATCCTATCGATTTCTCAATTTCCCAAAATTCAAAATGAAATTCTGAAACAAACCATTCATCCCAAAACCATCACAATTCCAATCGTCCAATCGGATCACTCCACTAAAAGCGTGTGGCTACCATTCCTCTTGATTAGCGTGAGCGTCAACCGGCGGCTAGTCAAAGAGCTAATCGGTACGTGTGTGT
Organism: Muraenolepis orangiensis; assembly: GCA_027704905.1. Lineage (NCBI taxonomy): Eukaryota > Metazoa > Chordata > Actinopteri > Gadiformes > Muraenolepididae > Muraenolepis > Muraenolepis orangiensis. The sequence continues at coordinate 3,168,832 of CM051018.1, forward strand.
GTGTGTGTGGTGGTTTATGTGTCTGATTTCCCAGCATCCTCATCAACCCAGGAAACCATGTGAAGCTACAGGAAGGAACTCTGGGCTTCTTCATCGCCAGCGATGCTAAGGAAGTGAAGAGGTGAAAGCAGAACATCCCTTTGGATAAAGTGATAGATCTACTCATGAGTGGAAGGTTCTAATAGGTTCTAATGATTGATTGGTTCCTCCAGGGCTTTCTTCTACTGCAAGGCGTGTCACGATGACATCACTGACCCCAAACGGATCAAGAAATGTGGCTGCAAACGACGTGAGTATCCCTGGAACAATTATATATACATATATATACATATATACACATATATACATATATATATATACATATATACACATATAGACATATAGACATATATATACATATAGACATATAGACATATATATACATATAGACATATATATACATATATATACATATAGACATATAGACATATATATATATATATATACATATATATACATATATACACATATATACACATATATACATATATACACATATAGACATATAGACATATAGACATATAGACATATATATACATATATACATATACATACATATATAGACATATAGACATATATAGACATATAGACATATATATATACATATATATACATATAGACATATATACATATAGACATATAGACATATATATATACATATATATACATATATAGACATATATACATATATATACATATAGACATCTATAGACATATATACATATAGACATATAGACATCTATAGACATATATACATATAGACATATATAGACATATAGACATATATATACATATAGACATATATATACATATAGACATATATAGACATATAGACATATATATACATATATACATATAGACATATATATACATATAGATATATAGACATATATATACATATAGACATATAGAGATATATAGACATATAGACATATATATACATATAGACATATAGACATATAGACATATATATACATATAGACATATATATACATATAGACATATATATACATATAGACATATAGACATATATATACATATATACATATAGACATATAGACATATATATATATATATATATATAGACATATATAGACATATAGACATATATACATATATACATATAGACATATAGACATATATATACATATAGACATATATACATATAGACATATAGACATATAGACATATATATACATATCGACATATAGACATATATATACATATAGACATATAGACATATATAGACATATAGACATATATATACATATATATATACATATAGACATATATATAGACATATAGACATATATATACATATATACATATATAGACATATATATATACATATATATATACATATATATATACATATAGACATATATATACATAGACATATAGACATATATATACATATAGACATATAGACATATATATACATATAGACATATATATACATAGACAGTACACAAACATATAGACATATAGACATATATATACATATAGACATATATATACATATAGACATATAGACATATATATACATATAGACATAGACATACATATAGACATATAGACATATAGACATATATATACATAGACAGTACACAGACATATAGGCATATATACATATACAGTACACATACAGTACATATTGACATATATATATGTACATGTATACATATACAGTTCACATACATATATACATACATATATACACTACACATTCATGAAGATATATATGCATATAAACATATTCAGTTCACATACATATAGACATATATACATATATATATTCATATATACAGCACATATATTCATATGTACATACATATCTATTTACATATACAAATATATATATATATATATGAACATATATACGTATACATATATGTACGTATATAGGTATATATTCAATACGTTTACGTGGTATATTCAAATCTTGTACTATACAATGTTACACCACTAACTGTTCAGTTTGAACATTCACACATTAATATATCCAACATGATTGGGGATTCATTCCTAATCATGTTGGATATATTCTGTCATGTTTCATTAAACCAAAAGTAACAACACATGTGGATCAAATTGTCTGTATTCATGGCTTGTGTGTATTTGTTCCGCTGTTTTAACATGATAATGAGTGATGATAATAATAATAGTGTTGAATCCTGGATGTCAAACCAAGATAATGGAGCAGTAGAATAATTAAATCCTTCCATGACTTGAAGGATTTGAATGTGTGGAAAACACAGAAGTCTCTCTCTGATTAGTTTAGTCTCTATGAAGAGTTATCTGTTCAATAGTATACAGATCTTCAATATTATTATTTTTATTATTATAACAAATCATATTTATTAATATTCCTGTCACCAACAATTACAGTAAACGCTTCGATGACGACAAAACAAAACAAATCAATATTTATTCATGAATGTGATCAGTTGTCTTTATTAATCTTAGTCTTTTTAATTGGTATTGATATGGATTTCCAGTGTTTTCCATGTGAATGATTGATTATTTCCTGTAATGTTTTCTATTCTGTTCTTTTCTTTTCTTTTGTTTGATCTCTAAGTTTTCTTTCTTTTCTTCTTTGTTCCGTTCATTCTTTTCATCTGTGAACCGTTCACACTGATCATGTGTTTCCTTCCTGCTGCCTTTGGAAAACAACCTTTTCTTTTAAACCGCTCACTGGTAGTGATTTATTGTGAGTAAAGAGAACGGGTGTCTGATTACCCAGAGTGCAGTGAAAGTGTCTCTTTCTTTCTGTCTGTCTGCCTGTCTCTCTCTTTCTGTTTGCCTCTCTCTGTCTCTCTCTCTCTCTGCCTTTCTGTCTCTCTGCCTTTCTGTCTCTCTGTATCTGTCTCTGTCTGTCTCTCTCCATCTCTCTCTCCATCTCTCTCTGTCTCTCTCTCTGTCAATCTCTCTCTCTCTCTCTCTCTCTCCTGTAGTAAATGAGTGTCTCTATGTTGCATGTACCAGTGTAGCTTCTCCATCTCTTTACCCTGCGTCTCATTCCTCCACTGATCTCAGACCAGACCAACAGAACCACAGAACCCCACCGTGTCAACAGTGTTTCATTGGCTCCACTGTTGACTCAAAGTGATTTCACCTAGCCAGGAGTGAGGAGCGGTGAACTCATGTTCTCCCTCCGCCTGGCGGCTCATAGCTCTAATGCCGCTGTATGAAAGGCGATGGTTGTGTCGTTTCCTGTTAGGTTACGTTTTAAGTCTCTCAGAGCGGCGACTGTTAGGGAGAGAAAACTGCTGGCAAGTGGACCGTTAGTATTTAGTGTCTTGGTAGAGCTCCAGGAGACAGCTGAGCTCAGGATAAAAACTGCAAGGCAGATAAACAAGAAGCGGTGAGATGTAAATCTTAAGTCTGCGTATACGGAGAGTGGAAAGGGATTTTTCTTTTACTCTGCCAATGCACCAGTTTGCCAAAACGTAATCAGAGCAATCTGGTTCATCTTTGATTCTGGACCGAGTTGTCAAAGCTCTGGTTCCTCCCTGGGCTCCCGTTAGCCTTCCAGAGACCTGATTAAAATAATGACGTTTAGTGGTGACTGTCCACAGAGCTCCGTTTTGTGAAGGTTCTACCGGAACATATGGGCGGTCTGCATAGTTCTGAGTGGCCACTAGGTGGCGGTGCCTCGTCGGAGTGGTTCTCTTCTGACTATTCAGCAAGGTGTGTGTTGTGTTGTGTTGTTGTCTCTAGATGTTTGTTACGTTCAAGTTTGTCTTTCAGGAAACGAGGTACAAGGTTTGATCTAGGGGGTTTGTTCAAGGTGGTTCATCACCTTGCACTCTTGCTGAATACGATAATGTTCAACACCCTGGTGTCCTGGTCTGTTAATTCAACACCACCCACACCTGTCAATCAAGGCTCCTGTTGAAGCTCCTCCTCTTGCTGGTGTTCATCAAGTCAAGTTTACCTTCATTGTCTTCGCGTGTCTTTTGTATATATATGTGTGTGTGTGTGTGTGTGTGTGTGTGTGTATATGCGTGTGTGTGTGTGAGTCTGTCTTGTGTGTGTGTGTGTGTGTGTGTGTGTGTGTATATGCGTGTGTGTGTGTGTGTATGTTTTGTCACCATCATCATACGTGTACATAAACTGAAGTGTGTTTGCACCCCGACCCTCAGCATGAACCAGGACCACGCACACACTCACGCAACACCTCAACATCTGCACCTCCTTCTCCTGCAAAGAGAGAACAGATGCCATCTCCTCCTCTTCCTCCTCCTCCTCCTCCCATTGCATGCTCCGTCAGAATCTAACATGGCTGATCGTGCATGTCCCTAACAGCCTGATGTCCTCCGCCCTGAGGGTGTGTCTCCGGGTCTGTGGGGGGTCCAGGGGGTCTGGACTTCCTGAGAGGCCGACCCCTTGTTTTAAAGAAAAACAATAAGTATTTGTCGCTTTGGATTAAAGTTTCTGCTAAGTGACTGAACACTAATGAAACAGTAAGTAAGTTACACACAGGAACAGAGACTCTCTAGTCATAGAGTCCTGGAGAACAGAGAATGGTCTTGGAGTCCAGTTCTCTACAGAACAGAGACTTTCTAGAGAACAGAGACTGGTCTTGACTCTGTGTTCTCTAGAGATGGGCGGTGAAGGGTTTTGATGCTAGTAGCGTAGTGTGATGCTAGTAGCGTAGTGTGATGCTATGAGACTACATGTGTGCTACAGCTGCATGATGCAGGTACGTTATCGCCATCGCCAGACTGCCGGATACACCATATGTACAAAATGTATTGGTTCTGCTGTTTAACACAAGCCTCCCCATGCCTTCTGAATGCTGTCCTCCCCCCCTCTCCCCCTCCCCCTCTCCTCCCATCATCACCTCCCCCCCTCCCCCCCTCCCCCCCTCCCCCTCTCCTCCCATCATCACCTCTCCCCAGCTCTCCTCCTGTCACACTAGTTAATAAGTAGTCAATAACATGAATGATAATAAGATGCTCCACTAGTCTCTCTGGATGTATAAAGACGTCCACCTGATGGAGCTCTCTAAGAGATCAGGTCTGAGGGTGGAGGCAGACGGGCAGCAGGTAGTGGAGGTGATGGAGGTGTCCTTCCCTCTCCTCCCCTTTATCCGCGGATGTCCCGTATTTCCTCCTCTGTGCCATTAACCTGCTGCTTCTCCTTCTCCTCCTTCGCCAACCTCCACCTTCTCCTCCTCCACCTCCACCTCCTCCTCCGCCCGATCCGACCACGTAGCCAAGATGTCCGTCTGCAAGCGAACGCCCCTGGCATGTTGTTTTTCTAGCGGGAGCTCAGAGTGCTGGTGCATGTCTGGTGGGGACAGCCCTGAGCAGCCCTACACCCTCTCGTCTGTCTCTGTTCACGCCTCCACCTTACCCACCTGTAAGTTGACCTCTGTTCACGCCTCCACCTTACCCACCTGTAAGTTGACCTCTGTTCACGCCTCCACCTTACCCACCTGTAAGTTGACCTCTGTTCACGCCTCCAACTTACCTACCTGTAAGTTGACATGCCCCACCCAAACATCACCTGGCTCATGGCGTTGTCACGTGTCGATGGCGTGTGTGTCTGTAGTGTGTGTGTGTGTGTGTGTGTGTGTGTGTGTGTGTGTGTGTGTAGTGTGTGTGTGTGTGTGTGTCTGTAGTGTGTGTGTGTGTGTGTCTGTAGTGTGTGTGTGTGTGCGTGTGTGTCTGTAGTGTGTGTGTGTGTGTGTGTGTCTGTAGTGTGTGTGTGTGCGTGTGTGTCTGTAGTGTGTGTGTGTGTGTGTGTGCGTGTGTGTGTCTGTAGTGTGTGTGTGTGCGTGTGTGTCTGTAGTGTGTGTGTGTGCGTGTTAGTTTGTGTGTGCGTGCCTAGTGTACGCGTGTGTTATTAGTGCTGTTGTTCATAGTTTACCGTTTCATGTTTCGACATAAATCGTTTTATTTGATATATATGTATATCTATCTATATATCTATATCGATATATATCGATATAGATATACATACATACATCTATCAATCTAGATAGATAGATAGATAGATAGACATATATATACATATGTATACATATGTATATATGGATAGATAGATAGATAGATAGACATATATATACATATGTATACATATGTATATATGGATAGATAGATAGATAGATAGACATATATATACATATGTATACATATGTATATATGGATAGATAGATAGATATATACAAAAAAGTAAATCCTGCTTCTCACTGTAGGTCGCTGTATTTGATATGCGGCGACCGTTTAATTAATCATTCGTGTTTATTTTTGTTGAATTTCCATTTGTTTACCAATGACCTTCGTTCTGTTAGTTTGGTTGTGGTCATTTTGTTGTAGTTTTGTGTTTGTACTTTTGATGTGGTAGTTTTGTTGTTGTAGTTGGTTGTAGTTTGGTTGTGGTAGTTTGTTGTTGTAGTTTGGTTGTGGTAGTTTGTTGTTGTAGTTTGGTTGTGGTAGTTTGTTGTTGTAGTTTTGTTGTGGTAGTTTGTTGTTGTAGTTTTGTTGTGGCGCTAGTTTAGCTGTTAGCTGTTAGTTTCTGCATGCCGTGTCCATCCATCAGTTTGGTGACAATATGCTGTCATCTTAATGTCTGTAATGTTATTGTTTAAATTATGACTTATTCTAATGTATTGTTCCACGGGAATCTAAATGCTTTTTGAAAACTGTGTTTTGTTTGTCTTTGAAACCTCCATATAGTTTGATTTTTTAATTTTCTAACATTTCATGTTTGTGTTGAACAATGTATTTTATTTACATTTACATGGCGCAGTTAGCATTTTTTAAATTGATTTATTCGATTTTTTTCTGAGGAGTTCCACATGTCAGGGTTATGAAGTGTATTTATATATAGAACAGTAGACATAGTATATGTGAAGCAGAAGAAGGTGAATCCTCCCACTGTACTTAAAACCAGAGAAGAAGAACAAGGAGATGTTAAAACAAAAAGACTCCACCTCCCTCCTCCTCTGTGACGGGAGGAGGAGAGGAGAGCTCCTCTCCCACGTCCTGGATCAGACCAGATTACTGTCAGACCTGGACCACTTTGGATCTCTCTCTCTCTCTCTCTCTCTCTCTCTCTCTCTCTCTCTCTCTCTCTCTCTCATCTCTCTCTCTCTCTCTCTCTCTCTCTCTCTCTCTCTCTCCTCTCTCTCTCTCTCTCTCTCCTCTCTCTCTCTCTCTCCTCTCTCTCTCTCTCTCTCTCTCTCTCTCTCTCTCTCTCTCTCTCTCTCTCTCTCTCTCCTCCTTTACCTCATTGTAAACACTTGTTTTTCTTTTTTTTTTCAGAAAATGAGGCATGGTTATTATTAAGCATACGTTAGCTCTGTACTAGTCCCCTCCTGGCATGGTGTGTGTGTGGGAGGCCCCCAGCGTGGTATGGGGCCCCCAGCATGTTATGGGGCCCCCAGCGTGTTATGAGGCCCAGTAGAGCCGGCAATGCTCTGACACACAGGGGCCTCGTGGTCTCATGGAGGTCACTTAGCCTTGAAGGCTGGACTGTGTGTGTGTGTGTGTGTGTGTGTGTGTGTGTGTGTGTGTGTGTGTGTGTGTGTGTGTGTGTGTGTGTGTGTGTGTGTGTGTGTGTGTGTGTGTGTGTGTGTGTGTGTGTGTGTGTGTGTGTGTGTGTGTGTGTGTGTGTGTGTGTTTGCGTGCGCACGTGTGTGTGTGTTGTGACCTTATATTTGCCGACATGGAGATTATGTTTGCGTTTTCATGTCTCCAGCCCAGCTGGTCCGTCAGTAAACCGGTCCTGACAGCTGCTGTCCGCCGGGCAACATTGGTTCCACCCCTCCTCCTGCTCCGTCACATGCTAGCCTGTTAGCTGGGCCAGATCGCTGGAGACAGCCGCCAGGGCGCTCTGTAGAGGGGGTCAAAGGTCACCTCAGCTTTCACTGTGACCTTCACTGTCTTTTGAGTACTGGACAGAACAAGGATTTACTGTTAGCGCTCCAGTTTCCCCCTGTAGGAACCAAGACTAGGAACCAAGGGTAGGAACCAAGGGTTGGAACCAAGGGTAGAAACCAAGGGTAGGAACCAAGGTTAGGAACCAAGGGTAGGAACCAAGGGTAGAAACCAAAGGCAGGAACCACGGGTAGGAACCACGGGTAGGAACCACGGGTAGTTACGGTACCAGACCTCTTGATATATATACGTGGAGTGCAGGTTTCCTGGCCTCTGGTTGTGTGAATGAAAGCTAGACTCCCACCCTGACGTGGTTGTGGTGCCGTTGGCTGGTTGTCCTGCTGTTGTTTTGCGGTCTCCGGTGTTCTACGGTTAGTTCTTGTTGTTGTGGTGCTGCTGCTTTGTGGCGGTGGTTGTTTTATCTTCGCTGGTCCTCGTGAACCTCGTCCCGGCCTAGCGTCTCCTGGAGCGCAGAACCTTGTAGAATCCTCTGGATGAAATCTGACTTCACAAACTGAAACTGAAACTAAAACTAAACTAAAGTTAAGCTTGAAACACACGTTGAACGGCTGGGAAACACTTCATCTCATCCATCTTTAATTGAACTTCATCTTTTAACATTTAAACCTTCTAATTACTGTTCATCCCTTTGGGTTTGAGTCCTCACTGTTTGTCTCATCTCTGGCCTGGATGTTGTGTTTCATGACGTGTTCCGTAACATGATGTTCTCATCCTGTTGTTCCGTGTGTAACGTGTTCTTCTCATCCTGTTGTTCCATGTAACGTGTTCTTCTCATCCTGTTGTTCCGTGTGTAACGTGTTCTTCTCATCCTGTTGTTCCGTGTGTAACGTGTTGTGTGTAACATGTTGTTCTCATCCTGTTGTTCTGTGTGTAACGTGTTCTTCTTATCCTGTTCCGTGTGTAACATGTTGTTCTAATCCTGTTGTTCCGTGTGTAACATGTTGTTCTAATCCTGTTGTTCCGTGTGTAACATGTTGTTCTAATCCTGTTGTTCCGTGTGTAACATGTTGTTCTAATCCTGTTGTTCCGTGTGTAACATGTTGTTCTAATCCTGTTGTTCCGTGTGTAACGTTTTGTGTAACGTGTTGTGTAACGTGTTGTGTAACGTGTTGTGTAACGTGTTGTGTAACGTGTTGTGTAACGTGTTGCGTAACATGTGTAACACAATGTTCTCACCCTGTTCTCTGCCTCCATGTAACCTTCCACTTGTCTTTGCTCCTCAGCCAAATATAAGTATAATGGATTTGTGACATCAAGTAAGTGTGTTTCTCTGTCCTCCCCACCCCCCTCCATCACGCCTTAGCTTCCTCCTCCACCCAGTGTTTAGGTCTGTGGTGTGGCCCTGTCAGCTGTATCCACGACTACTACCCTGTTATTGTTATTTAGATCTAGAACGGTATCGCTGCTATGGGTGTGTTTATTATTTTTGCTTTGTTGCTCTTTCTAGCTTCATTAAGTATCTACAGACTGATAACAATGTCTCGTTGAATGGGTGATTAATGAAGGTGTGATTGTATATAAAACATCTGTGGAGGGCTGTAAGAATGTGAGGGTGATTTAACTTCCATTTCCACGTCTCCATGTGGTGTTAATGTGTTGTTGAAGTGCTCTGTGTGTGCTGTGCTGCCTCCAGCAGCAGATGGCGCTACAACCCCGGGCAACACTGGGGCCCACAAAGAGGCAGCTGTTCGCTTCAAAGCCGATTGCAGTTTAGGTAAATGTTGCGTGAAGAGCTAACGGTTAAATAGCCGTTAAAAACTCTACTTTTTTAAACTAACGGCGGACTATCAATGTTAGCTGAAAAAGTTGCCTTGTGTGTTTTATATTCTAATATAAATAATGTTTCATTATTATTATTATTTTTTCTTTCTTTTCTATCTTTCTTCTTGTGTGGTTTAATTGTTTGGTTTATTTTATTTTGTATCTTGGTTTAAGTTTATATGAATGTGATTCTTTTCATTTTTATTTGATATAAATTATTCTAATTATGTTTATTTTTATTTCCCAAAACTGAAACAAATCCATTCAACGTCTGTTTCATGCAAAGATATGCAGATCATGACACTGGGAGGAGTCTATATGAAATATTATATGAAATATAAAATTAAATAATAATATTATCCCAACCGTATTCCAACCTGATACGGTCTCTCTCTATCCCAACCTGATACGGTCTCTCTCTATCCCAACCTGATACGGTCTCTCTCTATCCCAACCTGATACGGTCTCTCTCTTTCCCAACCTGATACGGTCTCTCTCTATCCCAACCTGATACGGTCTCTCTCTATCCCAACCGGATACGGTCTCTCTCTTTCCCAACCGGATACGGTCTCTCTCTTTCCCAACCGGATACGGTCTCTCTCTTTCCCAACCGGATACGGTCTCTCTCTCTTTTTCAACCTGATAGCGTCTCTCTCTTTCTCTCTCTTCCAATGGGATACGGTCTCTCTGTCTCTTTCTCTCTCCCAACGGGATATGGTCTCTCTCCACAACTGGATACGGCCTCTCTCTCTGTCTCTCCCAACCGGATACGGTCTCTCTCTCCCCAACCGGTCTCTCTATCTCTCTCCCTAACCGGATACGGTCTCTCTCCCCAACCGGTCTCTCTATCTCTCCCTAACCGGATACGGTCTCTCTCTCCCCAACCGGTCTCTCTATCTCTCTCCCTAACCAGATACGGTCACTCTCTCTCTCTCTACCAACTGGATACGGTCTCTCTCTCTCCCTAACCAGATACAGTCCCTCTTTCTCTCTCCCCAACCAGATACGGTCTCTCTCTCTCTCTCTCTCTCTACCAACTGGACACGGTCTCTCTCTCTCCCTAACCAGATACGGTCTCTCTCTCTCTCGCTACCAACTGTACACGGTTTCTTTCTCTCTCGCAACCGGATACGGTCTTTCTCTCCCCAACCGGATACGGTCTTTCTCTCCCCAACCGGTCTCTCTCTCTCTCTCACCAACCGGTCTCTCTCTTTCTCCCCAACTGGATACGGTCTCTCTCTCCCAACTGGATACGGTCTCTCTCACCCTGGTCTCTCTCTCTCCCTACCAATGTTGTCCTGATGGGTGTCTTTAAAGCTTGTGTATATTTGATTGATTTGATTTGATTTAGCAGGCTATATTACAAATATAACAAGACCACTAAATATATTTAATAAAGGATACAAATATAATGCAAAATAAAAATACCATTTTAAAGTATATCGGCCTAAATACTAATCATTTATCAGTATCTCAATTTACTTTATATCTTATATTTCTATATATTTAAAAAAGCACTATTTACATACAGTAGTTTCAAAATTCTTAAATAATGTTTGAATGTAAATTAATTTACATAAATAAAGAATAGATAAAGAATAATTGTTATATATCATCAAAAATAGATAAGCTGCGTATTGGATAATAAAATTACTAACAATTATTACATTTCAAATGAAAATACAGTTTTAAGTTTAATTGAATTCACACATTGTTTTATAGTTTTGTAAATAAATAACCATATTACCTTTGATTAAAAAAACAACTAAACAACTAAAACAGCATACTAAAACCTTAATCTGATATTGATAACACATAACATATATATTTATTATAAATATATTTGTCTAATCAATTTGATCCATCGAATCATTCAAATAAAAACCGTCTTATCTCTCTTCTCCCGTTGGCCAGTAAAGGAGGAGGTTAGGCCGTCACATCAAAACTCGTCCATTAAAACCAACAACTGCACCTCCGCCGCCATCGCCTCCTCAAACGCATTCCACCACAACTCCTCCTCCTCGCACCTCCTCCTCCATCCCCCCCACCTCCCCCCGCAGCCCCTCCTCCTCCGCCCGCCCCCCGGCCCGGCCCCCTCCACCGTCCCCCTCGTTAACAACCGCAAAGGAAGCCTGCTCCCCGCCGGGGGCGTGGCCAGGGGCGGGGGCGTGGCCAGGGGCGGGGCCCGGGCCGGGGGGCGGGGCCGGCTCAGTATCCCAGGGGTGTGGGGGGACGGCAGGGCCCCCGAGGGCCGAGGGCTGGACCGGACGCTCAGTCTGCCGGTGAAGTACCGGTACCGGCCGGTTAACGCTGCGCTGCTCGCTCACAGTAGGGCCTGTAGGTGCTCTTCTTCTTCTACTGTCCTCTAACCGCCATCTAACCGCCATCTTTGGTTCTTCTTGCTGTTCCTTCTGTTAACCGCCAGCCTGCTGGGAGCTAACCACGCTAACCTGCTGCGGTGCTGCTTCGCATGGCTTCTGTCCGCTAACATAGCAAGCACCTTGAGAGCGTGTGTGTGTGTGTGTGTGTGTGTGTGTGTTGGTCTGTGTGTGTGTGTGTGTTGGTCTGTGTGTGTGTGTGTTGGTCTGTGTGTGTGTGTGTGTTGGTCTGTGTGTGTGTGTGTTGGTCTGTGTGTGTGTGTTGGTCTGTGTGTGTGTGTATGTTGGTCTGTGTGTGTGTGTGTTGGTCTGTGTGTGTGTGTATGTTGGTCTGTGTGTGTGTGTGTGTGTGTGTTGGTCTGTGTGTGTGTGTGTGTGTGTGTGTGTGTGTTGGTCTGTGTGTGTGTGTGTGTTGGTCTGTGTGTGTGTGTGTATGTTGGTCTGTGTGTGTGTGTGTGTGTGTTGGTCTGTGTGTGTGTGTGTTGGTCTGTGTGTGTGTGTGTTGGTCTGTGTGTGTGTGTGTATGTTGGTCTGTGTGTGTGTGTGTGTGTGTGTGTGTGTGTGTGGGTGTGTGGGTGGGTGGGTGGGGGTGTGTGTGTGTGTTGGTCTTTGTGTGTGTGTGTATGTTGGTGTGTGTGTGTGGGTGTGGGTGTGGGTGTGGGGGTGTGTGTGTGTGTGTGTGGTGTGTGTGTGTGTGTGTGTGTGTGTGTGTGTGTGTGTGTGTGTGTGTGTGTGTGTGTGTGTGGGGGTGTGTGTGTGTGTGTGTGTGTGTGTGTGTGTGTGTGGTGTGTGGTGTGTGTGTGTGTGTGTGTGGTGTGTGTGGTGTGTGTGTGTGTGTGTGGGTGTGGTGTGTGTGTGTGGTGTGTGGTGTGTGTGTGTGTGTGTGTGTGTGTGTGGGTGTGTGGGTGGGTGGGTGTGTGTGTGCACACCCAGATTTATAGCATTTAGTTTTAGTTGTTGTGATTTGTTCTCAGACTTCTCAGTTAATCTGGAGCCACTGAGGATGAACAGATTACAGAATGGTCCGCCTCTCAGGTCGGGACGTCCTGTTAGAAGACCTCTGGGTCCTTGACTTTAGTGAAGATCTCCTCTGGTTACACTACAAGCATCCACTCTGATCTGGATTAACCCCATCTCTCTGATCTGGATTAAGCCCATCTCTCTGATCTGGATTAACCCCATCTCTCTGAGTCGGTGGACGGGGAACAGATCTGAAGTCATAAAACAACACAACCTGTCAGCCAAGAAAACAGCTTTAACCTCAGTAGAGCTCAGACATATTTCACTTTTTATGAGGCTAGTTTGACCTTCTTCTTCTTCTTCTTCTTCTTCTTCTAACGTAATGATTGTGTCACGCTTTATATTCTCAGCCTCACTAATCGCCACCCTGTTGGAGTGCTGTGCTGGGAGGTGTGTGTGTGTGCGTGGGTGTGTGAGTGCGTGGGTGTGTGTGTGTGTGAGTGCGTGGGTGTGTGAGTGCGTGGTGTGTGTGTGTGTGTGGGTGTGTGTGTGTGAGTGTGAGTGCGTGGATGTGTGTGTGAGTGCGTGGGTGTGTGTGTGGGTGTGAGTGTGAGTGCGTGGGTGTGTGTGTGGGTGTGTGAGTGCGTGGGTGTGTGTGTGTGTGTGGGTGTGTGAGTGCGTGGGTGTGTGTGTGTGCTAAGCGTGTCTCACAGCATGGGGGGAGACCTGTAGAAGAGCCTTTATAGAGGAGAGGTTGAATGAGTTCATAAATATCATAAATATCAATTAATATTCAGTAGATCAAAAAACATCCTCAACAGGAAACCATCATCATCCCCATCTTCCTCATCTCTCTTTGGTTCCTCATGGCCTCACGATGAGGTCACACTCTCAGCTGGTAGTCAGACCTCAGTTGTCAGATTGAGATTCTAGGCTCTAGATTCTGGAAGCTTCCAGAAAACACAACAAGGAAGGGAAGCGTGTGTGACCACGGCCTTGTATCTGGTTCTTCTCCTGTTTCATTTAATTGTACTTATTTACTAATATGTTGGATTTTTGTTAAGTTTTTGGAGGTGTTCGCTCACATTTAATATCAGTTTAATTTCCTCACATTTAGGTGTTTTTGTATAATTGTTTTTATTTTGATTTACAGAGCGTGGTACTTGTGACTTATTTTACTTTCTGTATACCAGGTGTCTCTCTCTCTCTCTCTCTCTCTCTCTCTCTCTCTCTCTCTCTCTCTCTCTCTCCTCTCCCCCTCTCCCTCTCCCCCCTCTCTCTCTCTCTCTCTCTCTCTCTCTCTCTCTCTCCCCCCCCCTCTCTCTCTCCCTCTCTCTCTCTCTCTCTCTCTCTCTCTCTCTCTCTCTCTCTCTCTCTCTCTCTCTCTCTCTCTCTCTCTCTCTCTCTCTCTCTCTCTCTCTCTCTCTGATATATCTGTCTGTGTCTACAGTGGACGACGAGCACCCATCAACGCTCTCGCCCAAAAAAAAGCAGCGCAACGGGGGCATGCGTAACTCGCCCAACTGCTCCCCCAAGATGATGAGGTAAGACACACACACACACATACAGTGGTTTGAGTGGTGGGGTGTGTGTGTGTGTGTGTGTGTGTGTGTGTGTCTGCGTGTGTTTCTACTGTGTGTGTGTCTGTACCTGTGTGTATGTGTGTGTGTGTGTGTGTGTGTGTGTGTGTGTGTGCCTGTACTGTGTGTGT
>CM051018.1:3188590-3196090 GCA_027704905.1 Muraenolepis orangiensis
ACAAGACAAGGAGGGAGGAGGAGAGGGAGGTGTGCATGGCCCGTGACAGTCTGCCTGTCACTTCACGGACATCTCTGTGAAAGATAGCTGTCTGGGCAAGAGAGAGAGAGGGAAAGAGAGATTGACAGAAAGAGAAAGAGAGAGAGATTGACAGAGAGAGAGAGAGAGAGAGAGAGAAGAGAGAGAGAGAGAGAGAGAGAGAGAGAGAGAGAGAGAGAGAGAGAGAGAGAGAGAGAGAGAGAGAGAGAGAGAGAGAGAGAGAGAGAGAGAGAGAGAGAGAGAGAGAGAGAGAGAGAGAGAGAGAGAGAGAGAGAGAGAGAGAGAGAGAGAGAGCGAGCCCTGTCTGCATGTGCCAGTCAGTCTTGTAGAGGAGAGGAGGGGAGTGGAGAGGGGAGGAGGTTGAAGTGACAGCAGTGCTCCTCCTGAGTGATTGATTGGCGGTGGTCGTGTGATGGAGGAGAGACGAGAAGATGGTGTAAAAACAGTCGACTCTGTCAACGTTATTATCACCACGACGACCAAACTCGTCCTCACACCCCGGGGTGAGACAGGGGGAGGGGGGGGAAGGAGGGTGATGAAAAGAGAGAGTTTGAACCGAAAGTGTGATGGCTTTATAGACGGGGGAGAGGAGTTAATTGACAGTTTATAAAAAAATACTTTTTTTGACATCCAAATGTGAGTGAAAAGGAGAAGATGACGAGAGAGAGAGAGAGAGAGAGAGAGAGAGAGAGAGAGAGAGAGAGAGAGAGAGAGAGAGAGAGAGAGAGAGAGAGAGAGAGAGAGAGAGAGAGAGAGAGAGAGAGAGAGAGAGAGAGAGAGAGAGAGAGAGAGAGAGAGAGAGAGAGAGACTGTCAGTTTTTCAAGAGTGTGTAAAGTCTCTCCTCTCGTATTAAACGTCAATCACGCTGCTTTGCCACTTTTTATTTTACTAAAATATATATTTCTAATAACATATACAGTATATAATAAAAATATAGACATATATTTGTATATATAATCAATTATACAGTTTAATTTAACGCAGGATAACAGTTGCAGAAGGTCATCTTCTCGTTAGTAAATTCTATCTGTAGTTTTAGGAATAAAGGAGAACCACAGGAGACGTTCTGTTCTCCAACGGGGAACATTAATTCACTGGGTTGTGACACGCCTGTGAATAATGAATGACCAGGGGGGGGGGGGGGGGGGAGCTTGTCAGGGCCGCACGGCTAACGGACTAAGGGGCTAACTGGCTAACGGCGGTAATTGGAGCGGTGGTCGTTGACATGGCTCTCTTAACACACACACGCACGCTCCACCCAGTGTCCACTCTGTTGGGAGGAAGCTTCACCGCATGTGGTCTCTCTCTCCATCAGCAGACACGACCCGCTGCTGATCCCCGGGAACGAGCAGATGGAGAACATGGACATGAGTGTGAAGAAGTACGACTCCACTGGAATGTTCCACTGGTGTCCCTCCAAGGAGATCGAGAAGGTCATCCTGGTGAGTGACCCAGCACTGCTATCACTGCTATAGGGACTACAGGTGGTTGGAATTTGCATCATGGGGGTCCGACACGACCCACATACCTAGATACACTAGGTCAAACACGGCCTACATACCTAGACACACTAGGTCAGACACAGCCTACATACCTAGATACACTAGGTCAAACACGGCCTACATACCTAGACACACTAGGTCAGACACAGCCTACATACCTAGATACACTAGGTCAAACACGGCCTACATACCTAGACACACTAGGTCAGACACAGCCTACATACCTAGACACACTAGGTCAGACACAGCCTACATATACACAAGGTCAGACACAGCCTACATATACACAAGGTCAGACACAGCCTACATATACACAAGGTCAGACACAGCCTACATATACACTAGGTCGGACACAGCCTACATACCTAGATACACTAGGTCAGACACAGCCTACAGATACACAAGGTCAGACACAGCCTACATATACACAAGGTCAGACACAGCCTACATATACACTAGGTCAAACACGGCCTACATACCTAGACACACTAGGTCAGACACAGCCTACATACCTAGACACACTAGGTCAGACACAGCCTACATATACACAAGGTCAGACACAGCCTACATATACACAAGGTCAGACACAGCCTACATATACACTAGGTCGGACACAGCCTACATACCTAGATACACTAGGTCAGACACAGCCTACAGATACACTAGGTCAGACACAGCCTACATACCTAGATACACTAGGTCAGACACAGCCTACAGATACACTAGGTCAGACACAGCCTACATATACACTTGATCAGACACAGCCTACATATACACTAGGTCAGACTCGGCCTACATACCTAGATACACCAGGTCAGACACAGCCTACAGATACACTAGGTCAGACACAGCCTACATACCTAGATACACTAGGTCAGACACAGCCTACATACCTAGATACACTAGGTCAGACACAGCCTACATATACACTAGGTCAGACTCGGCCTACATACCTAGATACACCAGGTCAGACACAGCCTACATATACACTAGGTCGGACACAGCCTACATACCTAGATACACTAGGTCAGACACAGCCTACATATACACTTGATCAGACACAGCCTACATATACACTAGGTCAGACTCGGCCTACATACCTAGATACACTAGGTCAGACACAGCCTACATATACACTAGGTCAGACACGGCCTACAGATACACTAGGTCAGACACAGCCTACATACCTAGATACACTAGGTCAGACACAGCCTACAGATACACTAGGTCAGACACAGCCTACAGATACACTAGGTCAGACACAGCCTACATACCTAGATACACTAGGTCAGACACAGCCTACATATACACTAGGTCAGACACAGCCTACAGATACACTAGGTCAGACACAGCCTACAGATACACTAGGTCAGACAGAGATAATAGAAGCAGATGATGGGGTGGTGGGGGAGGGGAAGGTAAGGATCTTAGTCTTTCGCTGGTTCCGATCAATAACAGTTCAACAATCCATAACTAATATGTACTGACACTTTCTCTCACTGCTTCACCGTTGTGTCAAGGTGAGTGGAAATGTTTTGTTTGGTTTTTAGTTCTCTGTACCGCAGAACAGCAAACAGTTCCTTCTGCACTACAGTTATTACTATAGTTACTTCCACACTACAGTTACCCCTGTAGTTACTTCTACACTACAGGTACTTCTACCCTAGTCACCTGTACAGTTACTTCTACACTACAGTTACTTTTACACTATAGTTATTTCTACCCTAGTTACCTGTACAGTTACTTCTGCACTGCAGTTTATTATACAGTTACTTCTAAACTACAGCTACTTCTACACTTCAGTTGCTTCTACACTAGTTACTTCTACACAAGTAACATGTACAGTTACATCTACACTACAGTTACTTATACAGTTACTTCTACACTACAGCTACTTCTACACTATTTACTTCTACAGCTACTTATACACTACAGTTACTTCTACATTTACTTCTACACTACAGTTACTTCTACAATTACTTCTACACTACGGTTACTTCTACAGCTACTTCTACAGTTACTTCTACATTTACTTCTACTCTCCAGTTACTTCTACACTACGGTTACTTCTACAGTTACTTCTACACTTCAGTTACTTCTACACTACGGTTACTTCTACAGTTACTTCTACAGTTACTTATACACTACAGTTACTTCTACATTTACTTCTACACTACAGTTACTTCTACAGTTACTTCTACAGTTACTTCAACACTACGGTTACTTCTACAGTTACTTCTACACTTCAGCTACTTCTACACTTCAGTTACTTCTACACTTCAGTTACTTCTACACTTCAGTTACTTCTACACTTCAGTTACTTCTACAACTACTTCTACAACAAGGCATGAGTTTGGGATTTAAAAAAGGAGCTTAAAAGGGTTTGTGTATGTGTGTGTTTGAGTGTGTGTGTGTGTGTGTTTGAGTGTGTGTGTTTGTGTGTGCATGCGTGCCTGTGTGTGTGTGTGTGTGTGTGTGTGTGTGAGTGAGATGAAACCAGAGGTGTTTGTGTAGCTGTAATTACCAACCGTTCCTGAAAGATCAAATGTTCCGTGTGTTTGCTGGGAGGATCGGGGTGATGTTTTATTAACAAAACTTTAAAGGGAATTTTTGGTTTTAATGTTGGAAAGAAATCCAAATGTTGATATTCCAAGCTGGATATCAGTAGTCGTGGTGCCGTACCCGACACGACCAAGCCAACACCACACGACCAAGCCAACACCACACGACCAAGCCAACACCACACGACCAAGCCAACACCACACGACCAAGCCAACACCACACGCTGGACATCTCCAACGCTTCAAACCATCTCTCTCTGTTTCTGATTGGCTCTCTCAGTGATTAGGGGGTACATTGTTCATAAACCTTTACAATGCATAGTTGAGGGTCTGTCATGCGGTTAACCAACATATATATACAGTGCTGCTCGAAAGTATGTGAACCCCCTAGACATGGTCATTGTAATTGTACAAAAATGTAAAATAACCTTATTAAATGTATATCCAAACACCAATTTGTAAAGCAGGACTTTCCAAATAATGGACACAAACAAAGAAAAATGATGTATTTTCATTATTTATTCAAAAAAAGTGGTTTCTCCCACAAAAACTGAAAATATGACTTGTGCAAAAGTATGTGAACCCTTTTGGTTAATAGCGTGTGGCACCTCCTTTTGCAGCCATTACTGCAATCAAACGTTTTCTATAGCCACTGACCAGTCTCTCGCATCTGCTGTGGGGGATTTTTGCCCACTCTTCCTTGCAGAACTCAGCCAGTTGAGAAAGGTTGGAGGGACATCTGGCATGTACCCCCCGCTTCAGGTCTAGCCACAACATTTCAATTGGATTGAGGTCCGGACTTTGACTTGGCCAATCCAGAGTACGAATCCTCTTTTTTCTGAACCATTCCTTGGTAGATTTGCTGGTATGTTTTGGGTCGTTGTCTTGTTGAAAAACCCATTTACGGCCCAGTTTCAACTTCCTGACTGATGGCTGGAGATTCTTATCAAGAATTTGCTGATACACTTCAGAATTCATGTTTCCCTGGATGATATGGAGTTGTCCAGGTCCAGAAGCAGAGAAGCAGCCCCATACCTTAACATTTCCACCACCATGCTTCACTGTTGGGATGAGGTTCTTTTCTTCATGTGCTGTGTTGGTTTTTCTCCAAACAAAGCGCTTACGATTATGACCAAATAATTCTATTTTGGACTCATCTGTCCAGAGAATGGACTTCCAGAAGGCCTCTGGTTTGTCCAAGTTCTCTCTGGCAAAGTTTAAACGGGCAGCTTTGTTCTTTTTGGAGAGCAGAGGCTTCCTTCTAGCAACCCTCCCATGAATGTCGTGTTGGTTCAATTTTCGTCTAATTGTAGACGCATGTACATTTACACCTGACGCTGCCAGAGAGCTCTGCAACTCTTTAGAGGTGATGTGTGGGTTG
This sequence comes from Muraenolepis orangiensis, assembly GCA_027704905.1. Taxonomy (NCBI): domain Eukaryota; kingdom Metazoa; phylum Chordata; class Actinopteri; order Gadiformes; family Muraenolepididae; genus Muraenolepis; species Muraenolepis orangiensis. Next base: position 3,194,075 of record CM051018.1, read on the forward strand.
TCCTTTACCTGATTTATTATTCTACGGGTGCTTCTTGATGTTAGTTTTAATGGGCGTCCACTTCTAGGCAAAGATGCGGTCATCTTGGACGCCCTCCATTTGTAAATTATTTGCCTCACCGTGGATGGATGGAGCTGGAATCGTTTGGAGATTGTCTTGTAGCCTTCTCTAGACTGATGGGCTGTCAGTACCATTTTCTTGATTTCCTCGGGTATCTCCTTTCCTCTTGGCATGGTTGATTCGTATGGGTACACCCTGGCACTGCAGTCGTTTGGTTGTTTTTCTCTCTCTTTTAATCTGTGTTGTCCAACCCTTTTCCTAATGATGTCTCATTTGATTGGTTTGCTTAATTGACTAATTAAGCACCCAAAAGTGTTTCACCTGAATCTGTTACCTCCTTGACTTTACCAATACAGCTGGGGGTTCACTTACTTTTGCACATCCACTAATTCCATGTTTCATGTATTTTTTTGGCTACTCACACAATTCCCTCTAAAAAAGTACATGGAACTGTTAAACATAAACCTGACATTTCATATATGTAAAACTTGTGATGATAAAATAGGAAAATCATGGTAAAACAACAGAAAACTCTTAACTGTTCAAGGGGTTCACATACTTTCGAGCAGCACTGTATATATATGTATATATAAATATACATTTAAGATGCATTTAATAAAGTACCGTACACTACACTTCAACCCACACAACTATAAACCCGTCAAACTCTTTCTCTATATTAATATTCCTCTTTTTCTCTCCTCTTCCTCCCGAGGTTTCCAGCCGCCACTTCTCCCCTTCTCACTATGTTGTGTTGCTCTCTCTCTCTCTCTCTCTCCCCCCCTGTGTCTCTCTACGTCTCTCTCTCTCCCAGACCCGGAGCGAGGCGTCCATGACGGTGCTGAGTGGTCATGTAGTGGTCTGCATATTTGGAGATGTCACGTCCGCTTTAGTGGGGCTGAGAAACCTGGTGATGCCTCTGAGAGCCAGCAACTTCCACTACCACGAGCTGAAGCCCATCGTGTTCGTGGGTTCACTGGAGTACCTCCGCCGGGAGTGGGAGACACTGCACAACTTCCCCAAGGTCTCCATCCTGCCTGTGAGTCCAACATTACTACATAGAGATATATCTACAGTGTGTGTATATATTTATAGATATTTATATATATTTATATTCTTTTAACTTTCATGTACAGTTGATTTTTATGTTTTTTTATGTTTTAAGTACCGGTATTTCAGATTAAAATTCCGATTTCTGATCGGGTGTTTTTTTCGCTGTGGGGTTAGGTGATGGGGTTGGGTGGTGTTGGTGACGGGGTTTGGCTGTGGGGTTAGGTGATGGGGTTAGGCTGTGTGTGTTGGTGACGGGGTTTGGCTGTGGGGTTAGGTGATGGGGTTGGGTGGTGTTGGTGACGGGGTTTGGCTGTGGGGTTAGGTGATGGGGTTAGGCTGTGTGTGTTAGTGACGGGGTTTGGCTGTGGGGTTAGGTGATGGGGTTGGGTGGTGTTGGTGACGGGGTTTGGCTGTGGGGTTAGGTGATGGGGTTGGGTGGTGTTGGTGATGGGGTTTGGCTGTGGGGTTAGGTGATGGGGTTGGGTGGTGTTGGTGACGGGGTTTGGCTGTGGGGTTAGGTGATGGGGTTGGGTGGTGTTGGTGACGGGGTTTGGCTGTGGGGTTAGGTGATGGGGTTGGGTGGTGTTGGTGACGGGGTTTGGCTGTGGGGTTAGGTGATGGGGTTGGGTGGTGTTGGTGACGGGGTTTGGCTGTGGGGTTAGGTGATGGGGTTGGGTGGTGTTGGTGACGGGGTTTGGCTGTGGGGTTAGGTGATGGGGTTGGGTGGTGTTGGTGACGGGGTTTGGCTGTGGGGTTAGGTGATGGGGTTGGGTGGTGTTGGTGACGGGGTTTGGCTGTGGGGTTAGGTGATGGGGTTGGGTGGTGTTGGTGACGGGGTTTGGCTGTGGGGTTAGGTGATGGGGTTGGGTGGTGTTGGTGACGGGGTTTGGCTGTGGGGTTAGG
>CM051018.1:3201090-3236090 GCA_027704905.1 Muraenolepis orangiensis
GGTTTGAGTCAGCGTGTCAAACGGTAGTCTGTCACGTATGTTTAATTTAAAATCTCTGGCAGTAAATGTTAGATGTTATCTCTCAACTCCAACAGCCTTCATTTTACCACACACACACACACACACACACACACACACACACACACAGTCAAACACACGCACACACACACACAGTCAAACACACACACACACACACACACAGTCAAACACACCACAGTCGGGCGACAGCTTAAAGTTTTCATTCCGACATCATTTATGGATTATTCCAGCCATGTCCTTCAGTCATACACACACACACACACACACACACACACACAGTTCCCCTCCTTCCTGATAATACTTTTTAATGATGTAATCAACGGGACCGGGCCGTTTAATGACCCCCCCCCTTGGAATGTTCTGGAACAGATTGTTGATGTTTGAACACACGCAGCCTGGCGTCCCATCAGCCTCATCATCATTAAGGAGCCAATCACCACAGCCCGTCAGCTGCTGCTCGTTAGTCACGCATACATACGCACACACACGCACACACACGCACACGCACACACGCGCACACACGCACGCGACACACACGCACGCAGACACACACATCGCACGCACACACGCACACACACACATGCGCACACGCACGAACACACACACGCACACACACACGCACGCACACACATGCGCACACGCAGACACACACACGCACACACACGCACACACACATGCCACGCACGCACACACACACGCACACACGCACGCACACACATGGAGGGAAGCGTGTGCGTGTGGAGATGCGGTAACACTGGCAGACATACAAATACACACACACACACACATGTAAATCTATATCTATCTATAACTATTTATCTATCTATTGTTTTAACACTATCTTATCTATTTATTTATCTATCTATCTATCTATCTATCACTCTATCACTCTATCTATAAATACTATATATATCCGTAATAAAGCCACCTAAAACAGGGAGCCGAAGGGAAAATCCGCAGTGAAATACTAAAAGATAAACACTTTAATACTAAACACACTACGATAAACACTTTAATACTAAACACTCTACGATAAACACTTTAATACTAAACACACTACGATAAACACTTTAATACTAAACACTCTAAGATAAGCACTTTAATACTAAACACTCTAAGATAAGCACTTTAATACTAAACACTAAGATAAACACTTTAATACTAAACACTTTAATACTAAACACTCTAAGATAAACACTTTAATACTAAACACACTACGATAAACACTTTAATACTAAACACTGTAAGATAAACACTTTAATACTAAACACTCTAAGATAAACACTTTAATACTAAACACTTTAATACTAAACACTCTAAGATAAACACTTTAATACTAAACACTTTAATACTAAACACTCTAAGATAAACACTTTAATACTAAACACTTTAATACTAAACACTCTAAGATAAACACTTTAATACTAAACACTTTAATACTAAACACACTACGATAAACACTTTAATACTAAACACTGTAAGATAAACACTTTAATACTAAACACTCTAAGATAAACACTTTAATACTAAACACTTTAATACTAAACACACTACGATAAACACTTTAATACTAAACACTGTAAGATAAACACTTTAATACTAAACACTCTAAGATAAACACTTTAATACTAAACACTCTAAGATAAACACTTTAATACTAAACACTTTAATACTAAACACTCTAAGATAAACACTTTAATACTAAACACTTTAATACTAAACACTCTAAGATAAACACTTTAATACTAAACACTTTAATACTAAACACTCTAAGATAAACACTTTAATACTAAACACTTTAATACTAAACACTGTAAGATAAACACTTTAATACTAAACACTGTAAGATAAACACTTTAATACTAAACACACACTACGATAAACACTTTAATACTAAACACTCTAAGATAAACACTTTAATACTAAACACTTTAATACTAAACACACTACGATAAGCACTTTAATACTAAAGACTCTAAGATAAACACTTTAATACTAAACACTTTAATACTAAACACACTACGATAAAGATGTTGATGCGGTGATGTTGATACGGTTATGATTTGAATCGTCGAGCGGCGGCATCCTGATAGGCTGTCCTGCTGCGCCCTAAGCATGAGTTAGACCATCGTTGGGCATAACTTGTGAACGCTGGCAACACGCTAAGCATTCGTTGGTATAGGTTATCTATAAGTTATCTAAACGTTCTATATAAGTTACAAATACGTTATGTATACATTATGTATAAAAAACTAACTAAAAAACATTGATAGTTCAGCGTATGCCAGTGTTTTAGAGACAAGTACAGAGACACACACACATGAAGACGAACACACACACATGAAAACACACAAACACACACATGCATATATAAGTCAAGGTGTGACAGGGCCTTAAGATAACAACTTTAATACTAAACACACTAAGATACATACAGTACCTTAATACCAAACACTCTCCTCCCCTATCCTCTCCTTTTCTCCCTTCCTACTCTCCCCTCTCCCCTCAACCCTCTCCTCCCCTATTCTCGCCTCCCTCCTCCCCTTTCCCCTCCTCCCTCCTCTCCTCCCCTCTCCCCTCAACCCTCTCCTCCTCTCCTCTTCTCCCCTATTCTCTCCACCCTCCCCTCCTCCCCTCTCCCCTCAACCCTCTCCTCCTCTACTGCCCTATACTCTCCTCCCCTCTCCCCTCCTCCTCTTACCCTTCTCTCCTCTCCTCCCTTCCCTCTCCTCTCCTCCTCTCCTCCCTCCTTCCCTCTCCTCCTCTCCTCCCCCTTCCCTCTCCTCCTCTCCTCTCCTCTCCCCCTCTCCTCCCCTCTCCCCCTCTCCTCTCTCCCTCCCTCTCCCCCTCTCCTCCTCCCCTCCCCCTCTCCTCTCCCTCTCCCCCTCTCCTCCTCTCCTCTCGTCTCTCGAACCCTCCAGACACAACAGACCAGCATCTTATATGTCTTTTATGCTCCTCCCGTCCGGGTGTGAGTGATGCTCCGTCAGTAGCGATGGCTGGCCGGCCCGGTAAGCACCACCAGGCGGCCCCAGGGGTCCGGGGGCCGGTACCTCGCTGCTGACGGACCGCTGGGCCCCCGACCGCCGATGGATGAGGCCTGTTGTTGTCCATGATTGGGTCTTACATCAACCGGCGGTTTGGGTGATAAATATCACTCTGGAGTGTGTGTTGAACACACACACCACAGCGCTCTGCATGGCACGCACACACATCCACACATGTCAGCTAGTATGAGTGCCGTCACACACACATAAACACAAACACATGAACGCACATGAACACACACACATGAACACACACACACACACATGAACACACACATGCATATATAAATACAGACACACACACATGAACACATACACACACACATGAAAACACACAAACACACACATGCATATATAAGTACAGACACACACACATGAACACAAACACACACACATGAAAACAAACACACACATGAACACACACACATGAAAACACACAAACACACACATGCATATATAAGTACAGACACACACACATGAACACACACACAAACACACACATGCATTTACACACACACACACACACACACACATGAGTGTCGGCGTTGCTCCGGGACCCCCAGCACTCTGCGAGGGAACATGGAGACCATGGAGAAGGGGAACATGAATAAGTAAACACATGGGTCCTGGGGGAGCACTTCTCACGGTTTCACTAGCATGTAGTCAGCCGCAGAGCAAAGCTGCGCCCCGGGGTTCAGAGTAGGGAACATCTAACCCACATCTCAGAGAACCTCAGAGAGCCGGTCAGTTTACACTGACCGGCTCTCTGCTGCCCACCGGGGGCCCGAGACTCACAACCGCTTCCTCGGGCGGGAAGGAAATATGATCAGAAGCTCCTCCCTGGTGGAGGATTCTGGATTTCAAGGAATATATGTTTTTAAATGGCACTATACTGTGTGGTTGAATTATAGACATCATTTAAATGTTTTACGAAGAACTACTAGAAGAACTACTAGAAGATTACATAATTACAGTAGGTCGACCGTTTCAGATCTGTTTCCAGTTTTGTAAAATGTATTAAAATAGATATCTATAAGTCTCATTAACATGTTAACGCTGTACCTCCGTGGCTTCCACTTTAATCAACTCATTTAGATTCTAATTCAGATTCTGATGTTGTATGACTTGTAACAACTTCTCTGCTAGTGGAAGCAACCTCCTTCTTTCGTTCCCTTGTTTCCTTCCCTTGTTTCCTAGTGCAGACACAAAACAGCACTGCAGTTTCCCTGCCACCAAAACATATTCTGTCGGCCCGTGTATCACCATGCCAAAAGAAAAGGAGTGTTTTGTTACAGCTGCAACCTAACAGCGACTGTCACTCCCCAACTAGTAAACACGCGTCTTTGTGGGGACGGCGTTGTTGGTACAGTCGTGTTTCCCTTAAGGCGGCGCCGCACGCTACAGTCTCACCTGATTAGGGACTGTGTATTATCACTTATCCTCATGCCAAGGACCTGGGGGACGCTTTGGTACTGGAGTGTCTCTGTGTATGTAGACTCACACACACACACACACACACACACACACACACACACACACACACACACACACACAACCAACATTCACAAGCCTTTCAAAACTTTTTGACCTGAATATATTCCCTGCGTGCATGTCTGTGGAGTCGTAGTGTGTATAAGTTGCCGTTTTGGCCGTCGTCAGCACTAAAGGATGGAAGTCAAAACAGCGGCGATGCATTATGCATTCTAGCATCCCAGTTTTAAGGTGTTTACCTGTCACTAGGAGGAAATGCAAAAATGTGAAGTCATGTGAATTCATGGCGTTGTCACACACTCCTGTGTTTCCATGTTGGGATAAAAGGTTTTTCATCCCAGGATCCACTTCGTCAACTTAATGGGAACAAAATGAACAACATATACAATTCATACGTTGTCAAAGAGCTTTGGATGCTAAAAGTGTTGCAGCTGACCCTTAAAAGCACAATATCCACCAAGTGTTGGCCCCTCTCCCTCCTCCTCTCCTGCCCCTCCCTCCTCCTCCCCTGCCCCTCCCCTCCTCCTCTCCTGCTCCTCCCTCCTCCTCCCCTGCTCCTCCCTCCTCCTCCCCTGCCCCTCCCTCCTCCTCTCCTGCCCCTCCCTCCTCCTCTCCTGCCCTCCCTCCTCCTCTCCTGCCCCTCTCCCTCCTCCTCTCCTGCCCCTCCCTCCTCCTCTCCTGCCCCTCCCTCCTCCTCCTCCCCTGCCCCTCCCTCCTCCTCCCCTGCCCCTCCCTCCTCCTCCCCTGCCCCTCCCTCCTCCTCTCCTGCCCCTCCCTCCTCCTCTCCTGCCCCTCCCTCCTCCTCCCCTGCCCCTCCCTCCTCCTCCCCTGCCCCTCCCTCCTCCTCTCCTGCCCCTCCCTCCTCCTCTCCTGCTCCTCCCTCCTCCTCCCTCCTGCCCCTCCCTCCTCCTCCCCTGCCCCTCCCTCCTCCTCCCCTGCCCCTCCCTCCTCCTCCCCTGCCCCTCCCTCCTCCTCTCCTGCTCCTCCCTCCTCCTCTCCTGCTCCTCCCTCCTCCTCCCCTGCCCCTCCCTCCTCCTCCCCTGCCCCTCCCTCCTCCTCTCCTGCTCCTCCCTCCTCCTCTCCTGCCCCTCCCTCCTCCTCTCCTGCCCCTCCCTCCTCCTCCTCCTGCTCCTCCCTCCTCCTCCCCTGCCCCTCCCTCCTCCTCTCCTGCTCCTCCCTCCTCCTCCCCTGCCCCTCCCTCCTCCTCCCCTGCCCCTCCCTCCTCCTCTCCTGCTCCTCCCTCCTCCTCTCCTGCCCCTCCCTCCTCCTCTCCTGCCCCTCCCTCCTCCTCTCCTGCCCCTCCCTCCTCCTCTCCTGCCCCTCCCTCCTCCTCCCCTGCCCCTCCCTCCTCCTCTCCTGCCCTCCCTCCTCCTCCCCTGCCCCTCCCTCCTCCTCTCCTGCCCCTCCCTCCTCCTCCCCTGCCCCTCCCTCCTCCTCTCCTGCCCCTCCCTCCTCCTCTCCTGCCCCTCCCTCCTCCTCTCCTGCCCCTCCCTCCTCCTCTCCTGCCCCTCCCTCCTCCTCTCCTGCCCCTCCCTCCTCCTCTCCTGCCCCTCCCTCCTCCTCTCCTGCTCCTCCCTCCTCCTCTCCTGCCCCTCCCTCCTCCTCTCCTGCTCCTCCCTCCTCCTCTCCTGCCCCTCCCTCCTCCTCTCCTGCTCCTCCCTCCTCCTCCCCTGCCCCTCCCTCCTCCTCTCCTGCCCCTCCCTCCTCCTCTCCTGCTCCTCCCTCCTCCTCTCCTGCTCCTCCCTCCTCCTCCCCTGCCCCTCCCTCCTCCTCTCCTGCTCCTCCCTCCTCCTCCCCTGCCCCTCCCTCCTCCTCCCCTGCTCCTCCCTACCTCCTTCTACCTTCCTGTCACTCTGCACTTTTTGAATGACACAGGAAGCACACACACATCAACGACTCTGGGTATAAACAAGATGCTGATCCAGTAGCAGACCAGGACCAATAGTTAGTATTTTAGGAGTTACTTAATCCAAATAGTTTGGATCTCGTTGCAGGAGCAGGTCGGTTGGAACCCAGAACCTATAACCTAGAAGCCAGAGGCCAGAACCTAGAACACAGAACCTAGAAGCCAGAACCCAGAACCAAAAAGCCAGAGGCCAGAACCTAGAACACAGAACCCAGAACCAGATCATCTATTTTGTTCATCTATTTTGTTCATCTATCCCAGGTTTCACGCCTCCCGGAATGGACCGGTTATCCCCAGACAGCAGCCCAGTACATGGCCTCGTCCGCCAGGCCTCCGTCACCACGGGAGCCAACATCCCCATCATCACGGAGCTAGGTACCCCTTGCTACACCCTCCGCACCACCCGCTACCCTCCACCCGCTAATAGACATACTGAATAGGTCGACCACGCGAGTATGTCCAAAAGATTTTAAACACAACGTTTGATGTGGATTTTATATTTTTATTTATTTTTTATTTTTATAGTGTTCTTTGCTACTCCCTTTTTTCCTTGTCACTCCACAAACTAAAGAGGTTCTAAAAAGGTTCCCTTCCTTCTTTGTTGGTTGTTTTGCGCGTGGAGACGGAACATGGCGTGCTTTGATCTGCTGCTTGGAGGGTCTGACGAGACCACAGCACACAGAACCACGTGCTGCGATTACCTGGAACCACAGCCCTTAGAACCACGTGCTGCCTTCACCTGGAACCACAGCACTTAGAACCACAGCCCTTAGAACCACGTGCTGCCTTCACCTGGAACCACAGCACTTAGAACTACAGCCCTTAGAACCACGTGCTGCCTTCACCTGGAACCACAGCACTTAGAACCACAGCCCTTAGAACCACGTGCTGCCTTCACTTGGAACCACAGCACTTAGAACCACAGCCCTTAGTACCACGTGCTGCCTTCACCTGGAACCACAGCACTTAGAACCACAGCCCTTTCATGAACCTGGACGTCTTCGTCAGGCGCTTTCACGGCGAAAGATGTTCACTAATGCCCCGGACAAACCGGTCCTGACTGGTCCTGTGAGAGAGAGAGAGGGAGGGAGAGAGGGAGGGAGAGAGGGAGGGAGAGAGGGGGAGTGGCTGAGGAGCGAGGGAGAGAAGAAGCAATGTGTTAAAGGGGAGAAGTGGCAGGGTTGTAGAGCAGCTCCTTCATGAATAACAAGCGCTGGTTTGGGTTCCCAGTGGAGCGAAGGACTCATCAAACTTTTAGATCTCTAAGGGCCGCAGTAAAGCACTGGAGACACCACTCTGTCTCCCCCGCCTCCCCCGCCCCAATTAGAGAGCACTGGAGCGTGGGAGGGGGGAGGGAGGGGGGAGAGAGAGAAGCTACCTAATAGTACATGTACCAGAGGCTCCGATGAGGCTCTGTAGTTTGATGATCTGTAGTTTGGTTATCTGTATTTTGATGATCCGTAGTTTAAGTTTGATGATCTGTAGTTTGATAATCTGATGTTTGATGACTCGTAGTTTGATGCTCTGTACTTTGATGGTCTGTAGTTTGATACTCTGTAGTTTAATGATCTGTAGTTTGATGCTCTGTAGTTTGATGGTCTGTAGTTTGATACTCTGTAGTTTAATGATCTGTAGTTTGATGCTCTGTAGTTTGATGGTCTGTAGTTTGATACTCTGTAGTTTGATGGTCTGTAGTTTGATACTCTGTAGTTTGATACTGATCTGTAGTTGCATGGCTGGAGTCTCTCAGTCAGGTAGTTTCCTTAATGTTCCTTAAGGTTTGGAAGGTAAGGTTTCCTTACTGTCCTCTTTAGTAGCTTATCTTCCCCCCTCTTTTTGTTTCAAATAACTACGCCATTTCTTCCCTACACCTCCCCCTCCCAATGCCCCATCTTCTCCCTCCCTCTCTCCTCCCTTCCTCCCTCTTTTTTCTCACTCCTCTCTCTCTCCTCCCTCCCGCTCTCCTTCCTTCCTTCATCCCTTCTCTCTCTCCCTCCCTCCCACTTCTCCCTCCCTCCTCTCTCTCTCCTCCCTCCCTCCCTCTCTCCTTCCTTCCTGCCCCTCCCTCCCTCCCTCCCTCCCTCACTCATTAACATTAGCTATTCCTGCCTCTAACCTCCAGCCATTGGTTTCATTGAGTCAGGAATCTAAATGTGGAATCGACATCCACATAATAACAGAGCTGGGTAAGCTACGCCTTCTTGTCCTCCACCTCCTCCTCGAACCTACGCATCTGCCTCTATCTCCTTCTCCTCCTCAACTTCCTCATCCTCCTCCTCCTCCACCTTCTCATCCTCCTCCACCTCCTCCTCCTCCACCTTCTCATCCTCCTCACCTTCTGTCTCCTCCTCTCTCCTCCTTCTGTCCTCCACCTACTCCTCCTCCTCCTTCGCCTCCCCTCTTCCTCCTTCTCCTTTGCCTCCTCTCCTCCTCCAACTTCTCCTCCTCCACCCCCTGCTCACCCACCTCCACCTCCTCAACCACCTCTAGCTTCCCCACCAACATATTTCCATCAGCCTCATCCTGCTGTTGACTGTTAGGTGTCACGCCTCCTCCTCCTCCTCCTCCTCCTCCTCCTCCTCAGGAGGTCTGGAGAGATTCGAGGAGCGTAGCTTCCAAGATCAAACCAGAGTGATGCTGCTTTATTTATTTTCTGCAGTAGTTGTTGTTGTTTCTCCTCCGGGCCGCTGCAGGAGAAACAAAAGATGTTTGAGTTTTTATGGGTTTTTTCAAATCATTTTTCCTGGTGTTTTAGATATGAATTCCATTGTGAAACGAACGCTGTGATCACAACATTATGATCACAAGAAAGGTTTTTGTGATTTTTGATTTCATCATGATTTGACTGAGCTCGGGGCCCAACTGCAGTCACGACAAGCGCTTCTTTTTGTCATGTGTTCAGTTCTCACTCCTTTGTTTTAAAGCTAATATTTTCTGAATCAGTGTTGTGTATTATTATGTTTATCCATTCATTTGAATTTCAGGGTGCAGGTAAATATGGAGATGATGTGCCCACAAACACATTCATCATTCACAACTAATGCATGCTTTCTACCCTACGTGCATGACATAATCCATTCAAATTCAAATTCAGAGTTACTATTAATGACATAATCCAGAGTGATCAATCATGACACAAGCATGAATTCAAGTATCTGCTCCCAGTTGGTTCATTAATTAATGCTGATTAAGGGAATGGTGATCACATACTTAATCAGTGAGTTATTGCTCCATGCATCATGGAGTAAAATCAGCATTCGGATCATTACTCTTGTTGCAGAAATGATTTCAGATGAACGGTGTACTATATATGTATATATTGATTTAGAATATAATAGTGTGACATGAAATGTGAAACCTGGTTTCCCAATGTGTTTCCCGGTTCTGTGTTTCTTGGTTCTGTGTTTCCTGGTTCTGTGTTTCCTGGTTTCGGTCTGTGTTTCTTGGTTCTGTGTTTCTGGTTCTGTGTTTCTGGTTCTGTGTTTCTTGGTTCTGTGTTTCTGGTTCTGTGTTTCTGGTTCTGTGTTCTGGTTCGTGTTCTTGGTTCTGTGTTTCCTGGTTCTGTGTTTCCTGGTTCTGTGTTTCTGGTTCTGTGTTCTGGTTCTGTGTTTCCTGGTTCTGTGTTTCTTGGTTCTGTGTTTCCTGGTTCTGTGTTTCCCGGTGTGTTTCCTGGTTCATCGTGACTCCTTCCTGTTGTAACGCGTGACTCCTTCCTGTTGTAACGCGTGACTCCTTCCTGTTGTAACGCGTGACTCCTTCCTGTTGTAACGCGTGACTCCTTCCTGTTGTAACGCGTGACTCCTTCCTGTAGTGAACGACTCAAACGTCCAGTTCCTGGACCAGGACGACGACGACGACCCGGACACCGAGCTGTACCTCACGCAGCCCTTCGCCTGCGGCTCCGCCTTCGCTGTCAGTGTGTTGGACTCCCTCATGAGCGCCGTGAGTCCCCGGTCCCATACTGATGACATCATCACGTACACCACCACCCATCGTCATAAATAGTCAAACCAAGTTTATTTAATGTCTATGTTCCTTAATCATAGGTCCTATTTTATGACCATAACCCCCAATTACAGGAATTATTTGAAAAAAACATGATAAATATTATTATTAATGGCATAACATTATGCTGATATAATATATTCATAGTTGTAGTAACAGTTGTATTATAGTCTTCACGTTATATTAATTAACTAATTAATTAACTGTAATATATTTCATACAAATGGATGGTTATTGTACCGTCACATACATGTGTATCTGTTGAGTTTGTATAAAACTACGATTGTATTTAGTTTTAAAACAACTGCATCTATACTGAGTGCTCTATTCACACTCACCCTTAAACGATTCAGACTCTGAATCTAAACCTAAAACCAAATCTGTGATGACAGAAAACTAATCTCAGTTCTCATTTCTGATTGGTGAATATTCCCCGAACCAGACTCCACTTTAAAGCCGTTCCTCCACCTGGCGCCTCCACCTCGTTATGGAGGACACCACCCGTCTGATGTGTTCATAACTCCAGTAAATAGGAAGGAGTCGGCAGCACCGTCAAGTCATTAGAGTGCCTGGCGGAGGTGTTTAAACCCACGGGGATCAAAGCTCCGGGCGCTACATCAAACAGAACCTCCTCTCAAGGTGTCTGAGTTCCTCACTCTTATTAGCTCCTTAACAAGCTAGGAGCTACGCTCGCTTTAATGGAGGCCACAACACAAGCAGGGCCCTCTGTGGGGCCCTCCCCGGGGCCCTCACCTCAGGAACCTTTCATCCGTCACCTTCGTAAAAACAGAATGAGACGGATTTAATATAATTAGTTTTTCCTGACCAATCACACGTTTTCCTTCTGGTGGAGATGGTGCTGGTGCTTGTGGTGGTGGTGCTTTTTTATCCCCAGTTTGTGTCTCTCTTGGTAGTGATAGGGTGGAGGTGGTAGTGATAGGGTGGAGGTGGTAGTGATAGGGTGGAGGTGGTAGTGATGGGGTGGAGGTGGTAGTGATGGGGTGGAGGTGGTAGTGGTGGGGTTAGCAGGGTGGTGTCACTGTCAGCTGGCTGGTCTGCCACTAGTCAGAGGTTAGGGCCGCTAATGGACACATCATCCATCATCAGGGCTCCACAGAGCTGACAGGGGGGGAGGGGGCGAGAGAGAGAGAGAGAGAGAGAGGAGAGAGAGAGAGAGAGAGAGAGAGAGAGAGAGAGAGAGAGAGAGAGAGAGAGAGAGAGAGAGAGAGAGAGAGGAGAGAGAGAGAGAGAGAGAGAGAGAGAGAGAGAGAGAGAGAGAGAGAGAGAGAGAGATCCACTCTGAGTGACATGTCTGTCTCCACTAACACAAAGCCCTGATGTCTGAGGACCATCAGGTTGTCCCTGGAGGTCCTTTATACGAACACTGGAGCCTGGGTTTATCACCTGTTTTTTGTTGCTGTTCCACGGTGAAGTAATGTCACATGATGAGTTAGTTTACCGGAGGATAACCGGGCCGATGAACCAGGACAGAGCGGTGATAAAAACCTTGGGTAAAGAACTGCTCCTGAAACGTATTTAAATCACCTCCCCTACCCTCCCCTAACCTCCCCTACCCTCCCCTAACCTCCCCTTCCCCCCCCTAACCTCCTCTACCCTCCCTACCCTCCCTACCCCCCTACCTCCCTACCCCCCCTAACCTCCCCTACCCCCCCTAACCTCCCCTACCCCCCCTAACCTCCCCTAACCCCCCCTACCCCCCCCTACCCTCCCCTAACCTCCCCTAACCTCCTCTACCCTCCCCTAACCTCCCTAACCTCCCCTACCCACCCCTAACCTCCCCTAACCCCTACCCTACCCTCCCCTAACCTCCCTAACCCCCCTACCCTCCCCTACCCTCCCCTAACCTCCCCTACCCTCCCCTACCCTCCCCTAACCTCCCTACCCTCCCCTAACCTCCCCTAACCTCCCCTACTGCCTCCTCCCCCTCCCTCCCTCCTCCTCCTCCCTCTTTCCTCCCTCCCTCTCTCCCCTACTGCCTCCTCCCCCTCCCTCCCTCCTCCTTCCCCTCCCTCTCTCCCCCTTCCTCCCTCTTCCCACCCTCCCTCTCTCCCTGGCTCCTCCCCCTCCTCCCCCCTTCAGACGTACTTCAATGACAACATCCTGACGTTGATCCGGACCCTGGTGACGGGCGGGGCGACCCCGGAGCTGGAGGCCCTGCTGGCGGAGGAGAACGCCCTGAGGGGTGGCTACAGCACGCCCCAGACGCTGGCTAACCGCGACCGCTGCCGCGTGGCCCAGCTAGCTCTGTACGACGGGCCCTTCGCCGACCTGGGGGTGAGGCGCACCTTAAGAGCTCTCCCCATCGTTAGCGTTATTAGCATTGTGACCGTATAGTGAAGCTAACCTTGTTCTTCTTCATGTGTTGACCAGGACGGCGGTTGCTACGGCGACCTGTTCTGCAAGGCGCTGAAGACGTACAACATGTTGTGTTTTGGGATCTACAGACTGAGGGACGCCCACACCCCCACACCCAGCCAGTGCACCAAACGGTACTACACTTAACTTAACTTTAACAATGTTGAGGGCCCTTAGGAGAGTGCACACCTATGCCAAACCAAAAGGTCCCCTGGATCCGGATCTGTGGAGCCAAAACTTAATCGTCCGTTCCTCAGCCCATAAGTCATCTAACCACCAAGTTTAGTCTAATTCTGTACAGAACTTTTAGAGTGATCTTGCTGACAGACAGAAACAAACAGTCCTCACTCCCTCATGAATTTCCTCCGCCATTGAAGATTGGTTTGGAGTGTTTGGCTCCAGCCAAAAGGTACTGGGTTCGATCCCTGATGTCTAGACAACGTACTCTAAATTCAAGACGTTTTGGTTCAACAGCTACGTCATCACCTCAGTGTGTTGTTCTGTCTCCTACGTCATCACCTGAGTGTGTTGTTCTGTCTCCTACGTCATCACCTCAGTGTGTTGTTCTGTCTCCTACGTCATCACCTCAGTGTGTTGTTCTGTCTCCTACGTCATCACCTCAGTGTGTTGTTCTGTCTCCAGCTACGTCATCACCTCAGTGTGTTGTTCTGTCTCCTACGTCATCACCTCAGTGTGTTGTTCTGTCTCCAGCTACGTCATCACCTCAGTGTGTTGTTCTGTCTCCTACGTCATCACCTCAGTGTGTTGTTCTGTCTCCTACGTCATCACCTCAGTGTGTTGTTCTGTCTCCTACGTCATCACCTCAGTGTGTTGTTCTGTCTCCAGCTACGTCATCACCAACCCGCCGTATGACTTCGAGCTGGTGCCCAGCGACCTGATCTTCTGCCTGATGCAGTTTGACCACAACGCGGGCCAGTCCCGGGCCAGCCTGTCCCACTCCTCCCACTCCCAGTCCAGTAAAAAGAGCTCGTCCGTCCACTCCGCCCCCAACCCCGGCAGTCGGCAGAACCGCAGCGGCAAGAGCCGCGAGGCGCGGGACAAACAGAAGTGTGTATACGTCTTCTATTGGTATCGCTGTTAGCACCCTTAGCATGATTAGCATTTTCAGCATTGTTAGCGTTTTTAGCATTGTTAGCATTACATGGTATTGTCATTGTTATCAAGAGGTCACGCGGTAGTCGATCAGATGGATGGTTCTGTCAAATTGATTGTGTGTGTGTGTGTGTGTGTGTGTGTG
The DNA here is from genome assembly GCA_027704905.1 of Muraenolepis orangiensis. Lineage (NCBI taxonomy): Eukaryota > Metazoa > Chordata > Actinopteri > Gadiformes > Muraenolepididae > Muraenolepis > Muraenolepis orangiensis. Next base: position 3,215,213 of record CM051018.1, read on the forward strand.
TGTGTGTGTGTGTGTGTGTGTGTGTGTGTGTGTGTGTGTGTGTGTGTGTGTGTGTGTGTGTGTGTGTGTGTGTGTGTGTGTGTGTGTGTGTGTGTGTGTGTGTGTGTGTGTGTGTGTGAGCGTATGTTGTTAGCATGTGATCTGTGCTCAGTGACCTGGTGTTTTTTCCATCCTCATTTGCATGCGGTCCTCATCCATCCTCAGCGTCTAACTAGAGACTAGTCCTATATCTAACTAGTCCTATATCTAACTAGAGACTAGTCCTATATCCTCTTCATCACATTGGATTAAACCAAACCCATCTTTTCACAAAGTGCCACTACGTAGCCCTTAGATAGCCCTTATATTAAGTCTAAATCATTGAATGAGATCTTAATATATTAATGTAAACATCAAATGAACACACAATTTACTGTTGTCAACACAGCACATCCCTGTTCATTGTGAGTATTGTGCGGAGGTATTTGATATCTCTTAAGAGGTGATGAGGACTTAGAATATAATATTATATATCATTTATATTCTATATTATATATATATATATATATATATATATATATGTATATAATCTATAGGTCTAACAGGTCATAGGATGACACCCGTTATAGTAAGTTATAAGTAGTGTTGGTGTTTTTAATAACTTCTTTTAATAACTGCTTCAATGCATGTCCATGTTGATAGACTATCTTAATGTATTAATTATCATGAAATAGACCAGACATCATGTTGGTCAAATATATCATTTGGTGAAATATGAACATGCGTTACACTTTTACAATTCAGCATAAACAATTATTTAGAATTTATTTAAATTCTCCATTTTCGGTACGATCGTACCTTTAAAACACCAGTAGAAATATTTGGAAATACTTAAAAAGACATCGTAAACATAAGATGTACAGCTTAAAACCGAGGCTAACTACTATTATTGTTACTTGATACCTGTAAAGACTTGATACACACGTAGATTACTAAATTGTACAGACTTGATACACACGTAGATTACTAAATTGTACAGACTTGATACACACGTAGATTACTAAATTGTACAGACTTGAAACTAACGTTGATTACTAACTTGTAAAGACTTGATACTCACGTAGATTACTAACTTGTAAAAACTTGATACTCAAATAGATTACTAACTTGTACAGACTTGATACTCACGTAGATTACCTTTCCCTCTGAAGCGCTACGAGGATGAGTAGAATGGGCCAAGGTACGCCAACGTTCACATTCTGCATGACCAGAAGCTCCCATCGTGCTGATGGGAGGAGACGAGTTAGTTGGTTTAGTTTGTGGTTAAGATGCTAACTTTGCCTCCTTTTGCTTTTTACGTTTGGCTTTTTTTACCTGTAAAAAAACACCCTAAACCTTGTGCTGTTCCTATTGGCCTGACCATCTCCACTCTGTTCCTATTGGCCTGACCATCTCCACTCTTTTCCTATTGGCCGGAGCATCTCCACTCTGTTCCTATTGGCCGGACCATCTCCACTCTTTTCCTATTGGCCGGAGCATCTCCACTCTGTTCCTATTGGCCGGACCATCTCCACTCTGCATGTGGTTGACCACACCTTGTTTGTGCTTTTTTGTATTTCATTAATTATTCAGTTCTAGATGAAACTAACTATGATTCACTCTCAATAGTTATATTATATATATATTTTAATTATTTTCTACAAATAATTTCTTTTTTTTTCATTCATTTAAAAAAAATGTTATGAAATATGATTTCTTTCCACTGGAGATGGTTTGTGTGACAGGTCTGTGTGTGTCTTATAATTATATTGTAGAAATATTATTATTCAATGATCACATGTATTTGATGTTCAGTCACAGCTGCTTATCGCTAAACTATTCCACGTTCCATCTGACACACGTCACGTGACACACGTCAAACCGCCGGTAGGCGAGACGGTTTGGTCGGACTCTTAAAGTTTGCTGTCAAAATGCCAAACTTTAAGAGTCCGACCAATCCGTCCGTCCCACGGCCGGGGGGGCGTGTCCAATTCAGAGTGTAAATGAAACCTGTCTGAGACGGCGTGTTCTGGGCTCTGATACAGAGTTTGAGGCTCCCTCAGTGAGGCGGCCTGGCGTACAGTGGTGATCTCACATACATTTTCACACACACAGACTCACAAAAGCTTACACACAAAGACACACGCACACATTGACTCACACACATACGCCACAAAATGTGCTAACCCTCACACCTTAGTGCATGTTAGAATTAGACATTAGATATCTGATGTATGTTAGTCATTCCTCCCCATGGAACTAGTTTACTAACATGAGAAGTCATTCCTCCCCATGGAACTAGTTTACTAACATGAGAAGTCATTCCTCCCCATGGAACTAGTTTACTAACATGAGAAGTCATTCCTCCCCATGGAACTAGTTTACTAACATGAGAAGTCATTCCTCCCCATGGAACTAGTTTACTAACATGAGAAGTCATTCCTCCCCATGGAACTAGTTTACTAACATGAGAGGTCATTCCTCCCCATGGAACTAGTTTGCTAACATGAGAAGTCATTCCTCCCCATGGAACTAGTTTACTAACATGAGAAGTCATTCCTCCCCATGGAACTAGTTTACTAACATGAGAAGTCATTCCTCCCCATGGAACTAGTTTACTAACAGTTAAAAGTTGCCCTGCTCTTCACATGCTTCCGGCCACAGTGACTTAGCTACTTAAAACTCGGCTTATGTTATAGTTATAACTTGACAACTTGTGTGTATAACAAAGTACACATATCATTGATTTTACTGTCTTATCATGAAGAAGTGATACAGCCGAAAAGCTCTTCATTACAATGATCATTTCCCAATTGTAACAGCATACTATTTTAATACGCTATATAATATAAAAACTTTGAGAGAAAAAACTGAGTTAGTCAGTTTCAAATTCAGTTCAGTATTTTTGTTTATATTTAAATATACTATAGGAGCATTATTGAGAAAGTCTCTTTATGGGAGTACAACAACTAGCTTAAAGACTAACGAAAATCAATGTTATATGTTCTCAGGTTTTTGAACCTCAATTATTCTGAATTATTATTCAGAGACTGTGCTTGCAATATGGAACTATGCAGAACTACTGGCTACCATGTGAATGGACATTTCTTTCATACATATATTCATATATATATTGAGATAGTTTTGGCTTTACTGCTACATTTGAAAGAGTTAGCGAGGAAGCCCTTTAGAATTGCTGTCAAACGCCTGACATTAACTAGTTAAAACTAACTTGTTTTCTTCCTCTTCCTCGGCAGAAAAGAAATGGTTTACCGATGATCCGGAGAGCCTCTACCAGCGGAGCATCCAGATCAAGCCCATGAACGCCCACATGGCCAACCAAGTCAACCAATACAAATCAACCAGTAGTCTGATTCCACCAATCAGAGAAGTCGAAGACGAGTGCTGAAGCGGGTCAGGAGACCATCTGACGAAGGAGAGGCTGGTGGTGACCAAGACGCTTCTTCCTCCCCTTCCAGAAGTAGGTTTTGGAACCGGAACACACACCTCGAAGGAACCTTCCGTGTTTTACCTTTAACATAACTTTTCACGCTCTCGGACATTATTTTTTATTTATTAATGTGTTCATAGACATGTACATATGGACAATCAGAGAGAAGGACTGTGCAGCCCCTCCCCCGCAAGCACTTTGTTGGATTTATTTTGAGAGAAGAAGACACTAAACAAAATACAAAAAGAGTACTTCCTGAAATTCTTTGCAATAGTTCACGTCCTTCCTGTGGCCCCGCCTCCCGGAGGAGGAGGAGGTGGGGTTGGCCACACCCCCGCCACCCGGAGGAGGAGGAGGTGGGGTTGGCCACACCATCCCCCAGAGACCCTCCACCACCTTCACCTAGACACCTCCACCCGGACGGTCATGGGGGTCAGCTGTTATGTCTGCCTTTGTTTCTATTTGCACTAAAAACTCAATTCATCTGAGCGCCCTCAGACAGAGGAACAGAACGGCGTCAAGGGAAGAAGTGATTGATGGGTGGAGTTGTTGGTGGGTGTTGGTGTTGTTTATGTCTTGTTGTCTCGTTGGTCCTCCATGGCGCGACATCACCAGCGTCCTTCCAGCCCCTCCTCGCAAAAATATTATCTTCTGAAATTCATGGCATTGAATGCAAAGTGTTTTTTGGGTCTGCAAGAATAACGTAGGCCTCCTCCTCCTCCTCCTCCTCCTCCTCCTCCTCCTCTGGTCCTCACTATGTCACGCTAGCTGTGATCGACTGTGCAGTCGCTCAACTTTAACTGAGACACGTGAGAGGCTGTCCTTCATGTGTTTAGATGTTTAGGGCGTTGACCGGCCATCTGTGTGTGTGTGTGTGTGTGTGTGTGTGTGTCATACGATGTGTGTGTCTCTGCAGGCTCTCCTTTCACCTCTGTCACCGTGGGCTGTGAGGGGAGCCATGCTGATCATAGGTCTAACACAGACGCCATCTTGTAACCCGTCCAAAGGCGTTAGCAGGCCGACTAACAAAAAAAACTACAACCCCCAACTGTGATGGGGCCATGTTAACGTGGGAAGCAGCTGCTCAGCCGTACCTCCAGAATCCATCAAACTAAACTACAGCAAATTTAGTTTTTTGTCATAAAAATGCCACATATTGCATAAAGTGGGCAAGTGAGCGGGCCCCCTGTCAGTCACTGCCTGGCGTCGGGTGGAACCAGAGGCCATAAAGAGCTTGGATGTTCTCTGGTTCCGACCCAGATGTCGTTCTACTAAATCCAAAGCTGCTGCTGCTGCCTTCACAACGTTAACATCCGAACGCTCCATCCTAGTTGGGTTACAACAAAAACTACAAACAAGATGGAGGCTTTTCTTCTTCTTCTTCTTCTTGTTCTTCTGTGTGTTTTCTGCGTGGCGCCGGTGGCTTGAGAGGTGGCTGTTTGTGTTGCTTGGTTAGATCATATCTACACTGTGATGGCGCTGAAAGCATGGCCTAGAGGGAGGCGTGGCCTAGAGGGAGGCGTGGCCTAGAGAGAGGTGTGGCCTAGAGAGAGGCGTGGCCTAGAGAGGTGTGGCCTAGAGAGAGGCGTGGCCTAGAGGGAGGCATTCATATCTGCTCCATAACACCACAGCTTTTGAGTTGAATCCTGATCTCCACAGTTACCAACAGCCTAACATGTGCTTCCTGCTTGTAGAATGGGTCTGATCCCAGTGTATATCCTAGTTTAGAACAGGAATATCTGCTGCTTCCACAGATATTGTGAGCATCTCAGTGTGAAGCTTTGAATGAATGACGGCTTCACAATCGAGTGAGGAGAAGTCTGCTTAAAACGACCCGGAATACCAAGGAAAATCTGAAACATTCAGAAAAAAGAATCTGAAATTGACCTAAATTAGGTCACGTTCTGGAGGCGGGTGTGTGCGTGTGTGTGTGCGTGCGCGCGTGTGTGTGCGCATGTGTGTGTGCTTGTGTGTGAACACAAAAGTGTACGAAACAAAAACAAAAAATGGTGTTATTCACAAGAAGGGTTGTGTGAGCGGGAGCTCTGACTTGTTTTTTACCCGGCGATCTCTTAGCCAAGATACGTTACTTCCTAAAACAAGGCAGCGTTTTTAGAGGTTTTATGAGGTTTAAAACATGAAGACGTGATGATAAACACGTAGTGTGAGTTCAGCCCGTTTTCTAGACCTCATTTCTTTGTCCAGCTAAAGGATCTTTAACGTGCGTCTATCGGAGTCTTCCTCAAGGCCTCAAGCGTTGAACCCTCATCCCCGTCACATTTTGTAGCTAATAAATATAGATAGAAAGCAAACATGTGAATAAAATGTATGTAGAATTGGGTTTGTCTGTAGCATTACTTGCTAGCCTAAAAGAATAAGCAAATATTAATATTTGATGAGTCGTTGACGCAACAACTCATTTGATATACATTCGACAGGTAAAAAAGATAAATGTAAATGTTTTTGACAGAACTTTGGTGTAGAAATGAGGAGGAAAAGGAAGTATGGGACAGTTTATAAAATACTAGGAAGACTTAGTCTCCGTACCTGATGGAGGGTAGAACCAGGTGTGTCTCAGAGGGTACCACCAGGTGTCTCGGAGGGTACCACCAGGTGTGTCATGGAGGGTACCACCAGGTGTGTCATGGAGGGTACCACCAGGTGTGTCTCAGAGGGTACCACCAGGTGTCTCGGAGGGTACCACCAGGTGTGTCTCAGAGGGTACCACCAGGTGTGTCTCAGAGGGTACCACCAGGTGTGTCATGGAGGGTACCACCAGGTGTGTCATGGAGGGTACCACCAGGTGTGTCATGGAGGGTACCACCAGGTGTGTCTCAGAGGGTACCACCAGGTGTGTCTCAGAGGGTACCACCAGGTGTGTCTCAGAGGGTACCACCAGGTGTGTCTCAGAGGGTATTACCAGGTGTGTCTCAGAGGGTACCACCAGGTGTCTCGGAGGGTACCACCAGGTGTCTCGGAGGGTACCACCAGGTGTGTCATGGAGGGTACCACCAGGTGTGTCTCAGAGGGTACCACCAGGTGTGTCATGGAGGGTACCACCAGGTGTGTCTCAGAGGGTACCACCAGGTGTCTCGGAGGGTACCACCAGGTGTGTCTCAGAGGGTACCACCAGGTGTGTCTCAGAGGGTACCACCAGGTGTGTCTCGGAGGGTACCACCAGGTGTGTCATGGAGGGTACCACCAGGTATGTCTCAAAGGGTACCACCAGGTGTGTCTCAGAGGGTACCACCAGGTGTGTCATGGAGGGTACCACCAGGTGTGTCTGGGAGGGTACCACCAGGTGTCTCGGAGGGTACCACCAGGTGTGTCTTGGAGGGTACCACCAGGTGTGTCATGGAGGGTACCACCAGGTGTGTCATGGAGGGTACCACCAGGTATGTCTTGGAGGGTACCACCAGGTATGTCTTGGAGGGTACCACCAGGTGTGTCATGGAGGGTACCACCAGGTGTGTCTCAGAGGGTACCACCAGGTGTGTCTCGGAGGGTACCACCAGGTGTGTCTCGGAGGGTACCACCAGGTATGTCTTGGAGGGTACCACCAGGTCAGCTAATCATAGAGATCATCAATAGAGATCATCCTTAACTAGTTTTCTTATGTTAAAATAAATAGCGTTATACTGCAGGGTACACATTCCATGTTCCGTAATATTGCATATTATATATATTTATTATAACAACATATTATAATAAGAAAATTACTACCACTGATATGTTTACAGGCTGTTCTTACTTTGACCCAAACATCAGAGGAGAAGAAAGGTTATCTTAAGGTCATCTTAACCAAGAGCATTAATAACAGAGAAATATCTCACTGATGATAATATCTTACACATGAACACCTCTCTCTCCATGGTGTGTGAACACATGAACACCTCTCTCCATGGTGTGTGAACACATGAACACCTCTCTCTCCATGGTGTGTGAACACATGAACACCTCTCTCTCCATGGTGTGTGAACACATGAACACCTCTCTCCATGGTGTGTGAACACATGAACGCCTCTCTCTCCATGGTGTGTGAACACATGAACACCTCTCTCCATGGTGTGTGAACACATGAACACCTCTCTCTCCATGGTGTGTGAACACATGAACACATCTCTCTCCATGGTGTGTGAACACATGAACACCTCTCTCTCCATGGTATGTGAACACATGAAGTACCTCTCCCCATGGTATGTGAACACATGAACACCTCTCTCTCCATGGTATGTGAACACATGAACACCTCTCTCTCCATGGTATGTGAACACATGAACAGTCTTCTTCCTTCCTGTGCCCTCTGTCTGGATGTGTCCTTGAATCTATTAAAGTGCCGTGAGAAGTTATTTTTTGTCGCGTTCCCAAAGCATCACTTCAGTCACTCAAGGTGAGGTCGTCCAGGTGAGGACGTCCAGGTGAGGATGGCGTCCTACTGGCTTGGAGAACATCCAAGCCTTCCGTGCCTCCATGCCAGTAGACCGCCAGGCAGTGCGGAGCCAGTGCTCCACAGGGGGCCTGTTTTCTGTAAGCCCCACTATTGCGAAAAGTGGCATTTGAAGCAGCTTGGGGGGAACCACCCACCAGAGGTGAGAAGCCCTACCCAATGTCTGCTGTTGGTTTAGTCTGTCAGGGCTGTACATTGCCCTGGTGCAGGCTGGGTAATGTAGTGATGTGTAGTGAGGTATGAAACTAGGAGTGACTGAATGATGCTGGTGGGAAACGTGTCCAATAAACTGGGCCCATGCTTTCTTCTTTTGTCACGCTGTAAATGGTGGATATAATGACTTATGTGCTGGGAATTGTACTATATAATATAAATATCATATCAAATATAATTGATGGAACTTTGGGGGTGGAGGGGTTGGATTTAAGTCTTAACCCGTTGAAATTGCATTTGGCAATTTTTATGTTGCTTTTTTTGAGGAAAAAAATTCAACTTTTTGTTTTGGTTTTTTGTTATTTTGGCAGATTTTCAGTTCAGGAAGAATTCAACTCTGCTGTCATGAATCTCATCTTTAATAGGAAACAGACGTTTATATGACAGGAAACAGGATGTTGTATGACAGGAAACGGGGCGTCGTATGACAGGCAGGTAATTGGATGGTGCTGAGAAGATCTTCCTGTCAAACGTAACGGAGGATAAATCTACTGTCTTGTACAAAAAGGATGTACATATGCTGTACATGGTTTGTTTTTGTATTTTTCTCAAATTAAAATGGATGTATTTGTGTTCTAAAAAAAATAAATCTCCTCATATTTCATTCCAGCATCACCGGGAACCTCCGAACAAATGTTTTCATCATGATTTGATTATTCCTTTATTATCAACTGTCCATGAAGTGTAACATACACCCGAGGTACATTAAACGACCTAACGCCACCACGGTCACCGCTAACATGAGGTGACCGCTGACATCACAGACGCATCGCACACGACATCACATGACATCACATGACATCACACACGACATCACACATGACATCACATGACATCACACATGACATCACATGACATCACACATGACATCACATGACATCACACATGACATCACACACGACATCACACATGACATCACACACGACATCACACATGACATCACACACACATGACATCACACACAACATCACACATGACATCACACACACACGACATCACACATGACATCACACACACGACATCACACACACACGACATCACACACGACATCACACATGACATCACACACACACAACATCACACATGACATCACACATGACATCACACACACACAACATCACACATGACATCACACATGACATCACACACACACGACATCACACACGACATCACACATGACATCACACACACACAACATCACACATGACATCACACACACATGACATCACACACACACACGACATCACACATGACATCACACACACACGACATCACACACAACATCACACATGACATCACACACACACAACATCACACATGACATCACACATGACATTACAGATGACATCACACACATCACACACACATGACATCACACACACAGAGCATCACACATGACATCACACATCACACATGACATCAAACATGACATTACAGATGACATCACACATGACATCACACACAACACCACACATGACATCACACACATCACAGATGACATTACAGATGACATCACACATGACATCACAGATGACATTACAAATGACATCACAGACATCACAGACGACATTACAGATGACATCACACATGACATCACAGACGACATCGCACACATCACCCATGACATCACACACATCACCCATGACATCACACACAACATCACACATGACATCACACACAACATCCCACATGACATCACACACAACATCCCAGACAACACACAGACATCACACACATCACATCACATCACAAACGACATCACACATGAGATCACAGACGACATCACACATGACATCACACATGAGATCACAGACGACATCACACATGAGATCACAGACGACATCACACATGACATCACACATGAGATCACAGACGACATCACACATGAGATCACACATGACATCACACATGAGATCACAGACGACACACGTTGATGTGTCTCCCCCATCCCTGTGAAGGGGGAGACGATGACCTCTCCCTCCTCCTTCCCCGTCACAGGGCTTTAAGTCTTGATTTGATCTTACTGACACGTTATTAGTCACTCGGTCACTTACGGGCTGACAGGCTGTCAATCAACTGGAGTCACGTCGAGCGGCGGGGATAGAATGCTAACGGCAATAGACATTATTTTTGTCCTAATGCTGTTTTGTTACCCTAACGTCACAATCACATAAATCGTGTATCTGTAACCTTCATCTTTAACACACACACACACACACACACACACACACACACACACACACACACACACACACACACACACGGAGAGTGTAATTTAACACTCGACTGTCGGACACGGGACGAGTGTTTGACACACCCAGACTCTGGGCTCTGAAGCGTGTCAACACTTGACTTCTCCTCAAGTTCACCACAAGTGGGCTCTCAGGTCCAGGTACTGTGTCCTCCAGAACCTCTGTTCAGTACCTATACACACACACACACACACACACACACACACACACACACACACACACACACACACACACACACACACACACACACACAACCAAACCCAATAATGTGTATCTATGAGTGCACAGCAGCCATGTCCTCCCTGTGTCCTCCAAACCCATCCTTGTGGTCCTACAGCCACACATCACCGTGACGACCGGCCGGTGAGGAAGAGGTTGCCGTGGTGATAATGGGGAGCAGATGTTCTCCTGTCTGTTGATTTGCAGGCTGATTATGGCAGCACACGGGCCGCCACGATTGATGTGTTGTTGGTGAGGACGGTTCCCCGTGTCTTCAACACAATTGATTTACAATAAAGTGTCTCCGGGTAGAACCGATCGATGGAGGACAAATTGATCTATCTGCCATTTAAGCAGCGCTGTGTTTACTGAATCAACACGGAGCAACAATAATAAATGAAAGGGGAAATGGGACGAGGAGAGACGGCACCTCCAGCGCTCGGGGACAGGAAGTGGCGGCGAGGTCCGGCATCGCAGTGCGACCCATAAAAATGTAATCAAACACGAGAGACACGGACGTAAAACTTTATGATTGTGTTCTTTATCCTGCTCTCAACGTGTCCTTCTGTGACTCAAAGATACACAGGAGGTGTCTCTCCTCAGGACCGGCAGAACTAATCACTGAAACAAGGTTCTGTTGAGAACGAAGACCACCAGCCTTACAAGGTTTTATACAACAGAACATTGAAGAGATGTTCTTGAACAGAGGGTGTGATCATAGGTTCCATGATAACCAACAGATCCTTCACCAGAACAAGGAGGTGGTCCCAGCTTCTGGTCATATCACCGGTCAGCGTGTCTGAGTAAGACGTCAATACCACTCAGTGATGGAGGGAGGGGGGGGTGGAGGTTTATCCCTCTTGCTCGCTCCATCAAGACACACTTATATAATAATAAATATAATAAAATATGTAATGTATCACAATAGCTAAACGTACACACAAAATACCCTTCCTATGTACAAAATGTAAACATACACATGTGTGTGTGTGTCTGACCCCCCCCCCACACACACACCCAGCCGTGCTCCATGACCAGAGAACCCTGATGATAGTAGAGAGTCAGCCTCACGCTGCCTTAGTACATGACAACTAGTAGTTGTCATGTAAATAGAGGGGGACTTAGTGGGGGATAGAGGAGGGATGGAGAGGAGAGGATAGAGGAGGGATGGAGAGGAGAGGATAGAGGAGGGATGGAGAGGAGAGGATAGAGGAGGGATGGTGAGGAGAGGATAGAGGCGGGATGGAGAGGAGAGGATAGAGAAGGGATGGTGAGGAGAGGATAGAGGAGGGATGGAGAGGAGAGGATAGAGGATGGGATGTAGAGGAAAGGATAGAGGGGGGATTGAGAGGAGAGGATAGAGGGGGGATGGAGAGGAGAGGATAGAGGAGGGATGGAGAGGATAGAGAAGGGATTGAGAGGAGAGGATAGAGGAGAGGATATAGGAGGGATACAGAGGAGGGATGGAGAGGAGAGGATAGAGGAGGGATGGAGAGGATGGAGAGGATAGAGGAGGGATGTAGAGGAGAGGATAGAGGAGGGATGGAGAGGAAAGGATAGAGGAGGGATGGAGAGGATAGAAGAGGGATGGAGAGGATAGAGGGATTGAGAGGAGAGGACAGAGGAGAGGATAGAGGAGGGATTGAGAGGAGAGGATAGAGGAGGGATGAAGAGGAGAGGGGATGGAGAGGAAAGGATAGAGAAGGGATTGAGAGGAGAGGATAGAGGAGGGATGGAGAGGAGAGGATAGAGGAGGGATGGAGAGGAGAGGATAGAGGAGGGATGGAGAGGAGAGGATAGATGGGGGATGGAGGAGGGATGTAAGTGAAAGGATAGAGGAGGGATGGAGAGGAAAGGATAGAGGAGGGATGGAGAGGATAGAGGAGGGATGGAGAGAAGAGAATAAAAGAGGGATAGAGGGGGGATGTAGGTGAAAGGATAGAGGGATGGAGAGGAGAGGATATAGGGATTGAGAGGAGAGGATATAGGAGGGATACAGAGGAGGGATGGAGAGGAGAGGATAGAGGAGGGATGGAGAGGAGAGGATAGAGGGGAATTGAGAGGAGAGGATAGAGGAGGGATGGAGAGGAGAGGATAGAGGGGAATTGAGAGGAGAGGATAGAGGAGGGATGGAGAGGATAGAGGAGGGATGGAGAGGGGAGGAGAGAGGAGGGATGGAGAGGAGAGGATAGAGGAGGGATGGAGATGAACTGCTCATATGTTGTCATTTATCCTACTGCATCATCTCAAGCTGAATCAGGAGCAACACCCTTTGACATTTTTGAATTGCTATTAATACAAATATTGTTGTATTTTTGTACTATTTTGCAATTTAGCTGATGCTCTCAGCAAGTGTGATTTATTTTTAGACACGTGGTTCTTCAGCAGGTTGGGACGTCTTCTCAAGGTTCCAGAGGCCTAGGTAGGATGTCTTCTTCTCTTCAAACTGACGAGACGCTCCTGGGAGGTGTGTTTTGTTCTTAATGAGCCGCTAGTTGAACCTTTCCTCTGTTTTCTTGTGTCTCTTCTCACAGTGGAGGGGAGATCAACCTATCTGAGAACCACCCAGTTAATACCCAAGCTCACGCTTCAGGGCTGAACTTTCACCGCCCAGAGAAGAGCCTCCTGGCTCGGTGACATTCAAACCGACCCCTGCTGATCAATACTTTATGCTTTTGGCAATAAATCGCAATATGCGTGTTATTGTGGGAATATCTCAGAGATTACAGCACTGAACCCTGATCTATACGTGAGAACATAACATGCTTTAATTTTCATTTAATTATCATCGTTGAATATATAATATTATATATATAACCATACTATTTTATATCTAAACAGTATATAATTACCCTATGTGATATATTCCCAGCCCTCTTGAGGGCTGATCTCCTCAGGAGAGAGAGAGAACCTGCTGCTGTTCTCCTCAGGAGAGAGAGAGAACCTGCTGCTGTTCTCCTCAGGAGAGAGAGAGAGTGAGAACCTGCTGCTGTTCTCCTCAGGAGAGAGAGAGAGAACCTGCTGCTGTTCTCCTCAGGAGAGAGTGAGAACCTGCTGCTGTTCTCCTCAGGAGAGAGAGAGAACCTGCTGCTGTTCTCCTCAGGAGAGAGAGAGAGAACCTGCTGCTGTTCTCCTCAGGAGAGAGAGAGAACCTGCTGCTGTTCTCCTCAGGAGAGAGTGAGAACCTGCTGCTGTTCTCCTCAGGAGAGAGAGAGAACCTGCTGCTGTTCTCCTCAGGAGAGAGAGAGAACCTGCTGCTGTTCCCCATCGTCTCTCGCTCCGTCAGCAGAAGAACGTCCGCGGGGGACAACATTAGCATGCTAGCACGAGGAGCTCTCTTACTAGCCCGTGGCGTAGGCTACACCGCGGCCCTTATGCTAACGACAGAGTGTACTATTTCATAATGGCCTCCTTACTGATGCTTAAGATAATGTCAATAAAATACGTTTCACAAACCCTGCACTGTGGACGGTGACAACAAATATAACTATTTATTTAAAACGTCATAATTTTTGCCAAAATACAAACAATAGGGTCAATAATATCATGAGGAAGATAGAACAGAAGGTTAATATCATGAGGAAGATTCCTCTTCTAGTCTCTCCGGCCCAGGGAAGCTAACAGCTCATTTGATTACGCTAACGGGGTTGTTTCATTAAATGTGACACAATACTTAATTAATTATACAAGCAGAGCATCAAGTCATCAACATCTCATAAAACACAGCCCATCACACTCTCTCTCTCTCTCTCTCTCTCTGCTAATGATTGGTTGTTTCCTGCCGTTACAGATATGGCGAGGAGGCAGCTGATTGGCTTTGTAAAATGTCAGCTTGCTTCCTGATTGGCTAACAGCAGGAATGCATGGATGATATATTTATTGTGACAGGACCTTGAGACGTCTCCATGTCTTGAATATTTTGTATATATATTTTATATATATAATATCTATTTTATATTATATATATATAGCATATCTATTAATATATATAATATTTATATTAAATATTTTATATATTTTTATAATATATATTACAGGGACCTGACTTCATAGATATTCTGTCCTCACTGTAGTTAACAGTTATGAATAAGGAAAGTATTCTCTCCGGAGAAATTCTGTGAAATATTATCCTGGAGACAAAATCACAAAAACCACCAAATCAGGCCAAAGAAAAGGATGAAACAAAGCTGGAGCTCCGGCCTCCTGGCGGCTCCATCACTGACCTCTGAACACAGGATGTGATTCACACCACTCAGGAAGTGGATCAATATTCTCACTGTCTGAAGCGTCCTCAACATCCTCCATCGATCCGTCTCTCGCTAATTGGCTGTTTTCAAATGAAACGATTAGCATTATTCCTTTTCTTCCCCTCTGGTTCACGTGGATGACACCTTAAAGGGCCTCGTGGCCTCGTGGCCTCGCTACGAGAGACACAAACCGCCTCTATTATCACGTCTGTGTTCTTTCTCCTGGTGGTTCTTGTTCTGGTCCGTATGGATTACCATATAAAAAGGAGCATAACGAGGGAGGAGGAGGAGGAGGCCATAAGGCTGCCAGAGAAC
This sequence comes from Muraenolepis orangiensis, assembly GCA_027704905.1. NCBI lineage: Eukaryota > Metazoa > Chordata > Actinopteri > Gadiformes > Muraenolepididae > Muraenolepis > Muraenolepis orangiensis. The sequence goes on from CM051018.1 coordinate 3,230,375, forward strand.
AGAGTCAATTTTGATATAATTGGCAGTGGAATTATTTATGACATTAATTGCCACATTATCGACTGGCTGTCAGTCCCTCCGTCCCTCTTAGAGAGCGCTAGCTCAGCCTGACGCCTGCTGACAAGCTAATTACAACACAGGGGCCCCGTGACGAATGTTACTCATCTGAGACCGGGCCCTCACAAATAAAGGGGCTCTTTTTCTCCCACCCCTCACCCTCACCCTCACCCTCGCCTCCCCCTCCTCGACTGGATGAAAAGCGAGACAGCCCTCCACATGTCCTCAGGTAAAGGAGGAGAGGAGAGTGTGTTTAGGGGAGAGGAAGGAGGGGAAGGAGGGGAACATTGGGAGACGTTTGGTGTGCCAGCGGACTGCTAAACACCGTTAGCTCGCTGCGCTATCATCCTGTCGCTCACGCGCTTAAATCCACTCTGCTTCACATCCACTTTGCTCCCCTGCTGCTGAGCCAGGACTCAGGACGTCTGATGACTTTTAAGTCCTCCTGACAGCCGCTGTGAGGTGAGGCTACAGCCCTCAGGGAGGCTGTGGCCCTCAGGGAGGCTCAGGCCCTCAGGGAGGCTGTGGCCCTCAGGGAGGCTGTGGTCCTCAGGGAGGCTGTGGCCCTCCGGGAGGCTACGGCCCTCAGGGAGGCTACAGCCCTCAGGGAGGCTGTGGTCCTCAGGGAGGCTGTGGCCCTCAGGGAGGTAGTGGTCCTCAGGGAGGCTACAGCCCTCAGGGAGGCTGTGGTCCTCAGGGAGGCTGTGGCCCTCCGGGAGGCTGTGGTCCTCAGGGAGGCTCAGGCCCTCAGGGAGGCTCAGGCCCTCAGGGAGGCTGTGGCCCTCAGGGAGGCTGCGGCCCTCCGGGAGGCTCAGGCCCTCAGGGAGGCTCAGGCCCTCCGGGAGGCTGTGGCCCTCAGGGAATGTGTTTTTAACTTGTTTTAATTATGGTTCTAAGGTTCATTTCTCAGAATTGTTTTCTAGGCTTTGGTTCTAGGGTTTCCAATTCATGTTAGTTGTGGTTTCAGGGTTTGGATTCTAAGGTTGGGTTAGAGTTTCCTATTTGGGTTTAGTTTTATGGTTAGGTTATGGTTCAGCCGTAGGTCGTCCGTCGAAATAGGCTGAGAACCCCACCTTAAACAGACCCCACCTTAAACAGAAACAGACCCCACCTTAAACAGACCCCACCTTAAACAGACCACACCTTAATCAGACCCCACCTTAAACAGACCCCACCCCCACACCTTAAACAGACCCCACCTTAAACATAACCTACCCCCACACCTTAAACAGACCCCATCTTAAACAGACTCCACCTTAAACAGACCCCACACCTTAAACAGACCCAACCTTAAACAGACCCCACCCCTCACCTTAAACAGACCCCACCCCCCACCTTAAACAGACCCCACCCCCCACCTTAAACAGATCCCACCTTAAACAGACCCCACCCCCCACCTTAAACAGATCCCACCTTAAACAGACCCCACCCCCCACCTTAAACAGATCCCACCTTAAACAGACCCCACCCCTCACCTTAAACAGACCCCACCCTTCACCTTAAACAGACCCCACCCCTCACCTTAAACATACCCCACCTTAAACAGACCCCACCCCTCACCTTAAACAGACCCCACCCCCCACCTGCAGACAGAGAGCCCCTTAAGTCTCCCCTCCCTCCCATCCTTCTTCCTCCCATAATGCCGTGTGTGTCGGTGGTGCGGAGGCGGCCTCCCTGACGAGGATGGGAAGTGACAGCCACCAAGCTCTCCTCTTCCCCCCAGCACCGCCCCGGTGGCCGGTGGCTGTCAGCTCACAGCTCCGTCAGCTCACAGCTCCGTCACCTCAGAGCTCCGTCAGCTGGCACTGGCTCAATAGCGGTTCATTGTGACACATGTCACAAAGTTTTAAATGTCTGCTCTTTCCAGCAAGATGGCAGCGGTAGCCGCAGGCACCCTGACATTTTGTGGGTGGGTGGGTGGTGGAGGACTGGAGGTGGAGGAGGTGGTGTTGGAGGGAACTTGTTGTGCCTCCTCTTCCTCTTGCTCCTGCATCCGTCAGTACTGGTTTGCTCTGGATTCAGGTCTAAATCCTCCCCCAGGTCCAGAGCTCTTCAGGTCAAGCCTCTGCTTCCCGGCTTCTCTCCCGCTTCTCAGCTCGCTGAAATCCTGTCAACCAACCATCCGTCCCGCGGAGACGCTTCAGCCCCCCGTCATCAGGACTCATGGCTCTCCTCTTCAGCGCCTTCATGTGTACGAGCTTCACTGGCTCTTCAATAACAACCAATATTGATGTTTGTTGTTAAGTGAGCTTAACATTTAAGTGCACTTAAACACAGCATGCACACACCGGAGCCATGAACTACAAATATAATGTATGATTATATATGCAAAGAAAGAGGATAGAAATGTGTGTTATTCTAATCAATCCGTGAACTTTGGACTAAGACCAGCAAAAACATTGTTCTGACCGCAATATTTTGACAGAACTAGGGATGTCAAAGTTAACACCATTTGAGTTAACGCAAATTAGTTTTAATGCCACTATTTTTTGATGCGTTAAGATGTTATGATGACGGTTTGCCCGACCCGTAGTTTAGGAGTCAACTCGTGAGTCAAATATTTCCGACTGTAAACTTTCGAGTTCCGACCTGTAAGCGTTCCAGACGCCAAACGTAAACAGAAAGCATGGCTGACCGTGACAAGGTGGTGTTTCTTAGACTGTACATTCAGTCTCCTTGCATACATAAGTTTGACACGGGGGGAACGCATTAAGTCACAGACGCCATTTTATTTTTACGCCACTAAATAGCATGACATTGAAAACAGAGTGTCATACACGTGTATATATAGAACACTGTCCCTTTAAGGATTACGTTAGTTGTTGCTACAGTTCAGAGTTACAACAGACACTGTTTTACGGGAAAGCCAATTCCTGTGTTATTATAGAGCAACAAGCTGTATCCAGATGCCGTCTGTTTGAATAAAGACAGTTAGTAGAAACTTCCAGAGCAATTATTCTATTACATGGAGTCAGGAGTGACCAGTGAGTCACCACGCTAAAGGAACATGGCTACGTTTAACCCCTCATGGAGTTTGACTTTTGACAAGCCTACAGAACGGCCGGAGAGAAACAAAGTCTTCAACGCTACAGAACCGCTAAACTTGACCAAGAAGATGGACAGGTGCAGGTGAGTCTGATTCATGCCATGGGCAGCCAAGCTGAAATCATTTAGAAGTCATTCATGTTTGTCAAGAGGAAGACGATCAAAGTGATTATACCACGGCTGTGGAAAATGTAATGACTATTTCTTTCGGCGAAGGAATATTATCCACAAAAGGGCATGTTTTCACCGTGTCCAGCAGTCAGGGGAGAAAGCAGCATGTTTCATCTGAGCCCTGTAAGATCTATCAGAGCTCTGGGAGTTTGGGAGATGTCCACAAGAGAATATCAGCGACCGCACCGTGGTCTGGATGTTGGTCAAAGAGCTCTCACGCAAGCTACAGCTGATGGCAGACCTATCGCTGGTGGTGACGATACAGACCATCAGACAATCTGAGGAGGTCACAGCATCAGTGACCGAGCAGGGGGATGCTGCAGGATCCATACAGGAAGTACAATACAAGAAATATAAAAACTGGAAACAACAAGGGAACAAATGAGGACATGAAAGGAAACTGAGATCTAACTTGGACTGTTTCTCTCTCTTCTCTCTGCACACGCATGTGTGTGAGGGCGCATGTTTTGTAATCAGCTCACTGACTGACTGCAGCGATTTGATTGGTTGAGTAGCGTCACGTGAGATGCTTTGAACGTGTGTCATAAGGCTAGAAAAGATGTGCTGGTTAAAATAGAATAATTATTGGTGCAATTTCAGACAGACAGTGGAAAACCACCTAGCTGGCTACAGGCCTGCTGATATATGCAGACATATTTCAAGTGTAGACACACAGGAAGGTGTATATTCATACAGTAGCCTATGCGTATAAAAATACGTGTCCCGTGACCCAACTAGGGTCTCGACCCAGGTGTTGAGAACCACTGCACTAGACTACCCATTCATATCAGCGTTGAGATGATAGAGTAACAGTCACCTGTCAGAGACCTGCTCCAGGTCCATCTTCTGGTCACCTGTCAGAGACCTGCTCCAGGTCCATCTTCTGGTCACCTGTCAGAGACCTGCTCCAGGTCCATCTTCTGGTCACCTGTCAGAGACCTGCTCCAGGTCCATCTTCTGGTCACCTGTCAGAGACCTGCTCCAGGTCCATCTTCTGGTCACCTGTCAGAGACCTGCTCCAGGTCCATCTTCTGGTGGCTGTGGAGGAGCAGCTGGCTCACTGAGTCACGCAGCACACATGAAGAAGGTGATGAAGGCGATGCGCTGCACCACCCACGCCCTGAGACTGGAGTCCAGCAGGTCCTACAGGTCACAGGTCAACCACTAGAGACAAAACACACAAGGTAAGGCTCTGGGAGGAGCAGAGCATGATGGGAGATGAGGTGCGTCTGTTTAAACTACAAAAAACAATACAAGTTCACCTTAACTTATGAGTCAAGAAAATATGGACTTTATATTCCCAGATGGGAAATGTGCCACAACAGAAACTACAGGACAGTAATATAATTAAAAATAATAATAATAACACTACAATAAACAGAAAGTAGACACAATTCAATCTTAATAGACAGTGACATTAATATTACTTGTCAACTTGACACAACAAACACAACCACACATTCATCATCACACATTGTTGACCTGTACAGTTTTGGCTGATAATATAAGTAACTTATTCATTATTAACTCTGACGATGAAAAGGGTTAATGGTCTCTGGTCGGTGAAGAAGAGGTACAACATGCTTCATGTTTAATAGAACATTAAATATGAATACAGGCTCCACTAGAACCCCTTGGAACATGGAGAGCTCTGATAAGAGCTGGGGTGACAGGGACAAACTGGACTCTAACATGGGGATTCAAATAGTTAATAACTTGAAAGTTAGTGAGAATTAAAAAATGTGAAGTTAGTGGCAGTGAATAACTTAAAGTTTAAAGGAGCTCCTAGTTAGCAGGTGGCTAACTAGGAGCTCCTAGTTAGCAGGTGGCTAACTTGGAGGCTAACACTACTGTCTTAATGTCTAAACTACTGCTAAATACGACGTCCTGTGAAACAAACATCTCTATGGATTCATAGAATGTATAGCTCGTTATATTGTTGTTGTCACGACTTACCAGGTTCACAAAGTTTCAAAGACTTTCTTCTTCTGTTAACAATAATGAGGTCGAGGCGGATCACTGCCCTCCGCTGGACGACTGAGGAATTACAACACGTTACAATTACAAAACACACCAGCGGTGGTTGTGACCACCTTTAGAATCATAAGCTGTATTTGTTTTGTCTATAAATCGTCTATGCATGCATCCTTCTAAGTCAAACTCTGTCCATAACACAATACAAACTTGCCATGTTAGTCGAATTGACCCGAACATCCTCTGTGTCCCTTAGAAACTAACAGCACAGGAGGGTTGAATGTTCACTGCAAAGACATGTGTACTGTGATGGTTTCTCTTCTTCTTTAACACCACAAATCAGCACTAAAGTGCTAGCCTGGCAAATTGGTGGGTCCAAATTGTATTGCATCAGTGATCTGTTAATATCTGTTAGAATCACAGATGCATGAAGCCACTGTATGGGCTTGTATGTTACATAAACACAATG
>CM051018.1:3243590-3268986 GCA_027704905.1 Muraenolepis orangiensis
TGTATATACTGTATGTATATATCTAGTTATGTATATACTGTATGTATATATCTAGTTATGTTTATATGTAGTAATGTATATACTGTAACAAGCTAAATATAGTACACATTTACTATAAGATGTGTTCAATGAGTCTTAAGGTCTCTAGAAGTAGAGCGACTTCAGCAGACGTGTTGACTTCATCCTTAGTGTGAAGTGATCCTAACCTACTGGTTTCTCCTCCGGCTCCGGGAGTTAACTCAACCCTCGTCCTCTCTCTCTACACACACACCTGTATTCATATTCACCTGTATGTACACACCGTATTATACACACCTGTATGTATACACACCTGTATGTATACACACCTGTATTTATACGTACCTGTATTTATATACACCTGTATTTATACACACCTGTATTTATATGTACCTGTATTTATATACAACTGTATTTATACACACCTGTATGTATACACAGCTGTGATTCTGATGCCACCCGCCCCCCTCCCAGTCTGTTTCCCAGCCTGCTGTATTGATTAGGTTTTAGTGGACCTCCGGACATCAGGGAGATTCATTTGTGTCAACCATCATCTGTAATTCATTAGCCATTCATACCCTCCACACCGGCTAGCAGGGAAATGGCCCCCAAACGGGTGAGGGAAGGGGAGGGGAGGAGAGGGAGAGTGGGTGAGGGTAGGGGAGGGGAGGAGAGGGTGGAGAGGGAGAGTGGGTGAGGGAGGAGATGGGGGAGGGGGAGAGGGGTGAGGGAGGAGAGGGGAGGGGGAGGGGGTGAGGGAGGGGAGGGGAGGAGAGGGTGGAGGAGGGAGAGGGGTGGGGAGGGGAGGGAGGAGAGGTGGAGAGGGAGAGTGGGTGAGGGGAGGGAGGAGGGGGGAGGGGTGAGGGAGGGAGGGGAGGAGAGGGTGGGAGGGAGGGGAGGGGGGGAGGGGGAGGGAGGGAGGGAGGAGAGGGGGAGGGGGGAGGAGGGAGGGGGGAGGGGGTGAGGGTAGGGGAGGGGGGAGGGGAGGGGAGGGGGGGAGGGGAGGGAGGAGGGAGGGGAGGGGGGAGGGAGGAGAGGGGGGAGGGGGAGGGGGGGAGGGGAGGGAGGGGGAGAGGGAGAGGGGTGAGGGAGGAGAGGGGAGGGGGGAGAGGGGTGAGGGAGGGGAGGGGAGGGAGGGGGAGGAGGGAGAGGGGGGAGGGAGGGAGGGGGAGGGGGAGGGGGGAGGGAGGGGAGGGAGGGAGGGGAGGAGGGGGAGGGGAGGAGGGGGGAGGGAGGGGGGAGGGAGAGTGGGGAGGGAGGGGAGGGGAGGAGAGGGGGAGGGGAGAGGGGGGAGGGAGGGGAGGGAGGAGAGGGGGAGGGGGAGAGGGGGAGGGGAGGGGAGGGTAGGAGAGGGGGAGGGGGAGAGTGGGTGAGGGGAGGGAGGGTGAGGGAGGGGGGAGGGAGGGGGGGGAGGGGAGGGAGAGGGGGAGGGGGAGGGAGGGGGAGGGGGGAGGGGGAGGGGAGGGAGGGAGGGAGAGGGTGAGGGAGGGGGAGGGGAGGGAGGGGGAGGAGGGGGGAGAGGGGGGGGAGGGTAGGAGGAGGGTGGAGAGGGAGAGGTGGGGGAGGGAGGGGAGGGTAGGAGGGGTGGAGAGGGAGAGTGGGTGAGGGTAGGGGAGGGTGGAGGGGGAGAGTGGGTGAGGGTAGGGGAGGGGGAGAGTGGGTGAGGGTAGGAGAGGGTGGAGAGGGAGAGTGGGTGAGGGTAGGGGAGGGTATGAGAGGGTGGAGGGGGAGAGTGGGTGAGGGTAGGGAGGGTAGGAGAGGGAGAGTGGGTGAGGGGAGGGGAGGAGAGTGGGAGAGTGGGTGAGAGTGGGTGAGGGTAGGAGAGGGTGGGGGAGGGGAGGCTTCATGATATTAAATATTCTCTCTCAGTCCAGAGTTCTCTTGTTGTTGTTGTTGATGTCTGAGTTGTGAGACAAGAAGCTGGAATCTACAGAACATCCTAGAACCTTTAGTCCCACCGCGCCTCACAGTCAAAGTTGATAAGGTAAGGTTAAGATAAAGTAAGGTTTAGATAGGGTTAGGTTAAGAAAAGGTAAGGTTTAGATAAGGTAAGGTTAAGATAAGGTAAGGTTAAGATAGGGTTAGGTTAAGATAAGGTAAGGTTAAGATAAGGTAAGGTTAAGATAAGGTAAGGTTTAGATAAGGTAAGGTGTAGATAGGGTTAGGTTAAGAAAGGTAATGTTTAGATAAGGTAAGGTTAAGATAAGGTAAGGTTTAGATAAGGTAAGGTTAAGATAAGGTAAGGTTTAGTTAAGGTTACGATAAGGTAAGGTTTAGATAAGGTAAGGTTTAGTTAAGGTTAAGATAAGGTAAGGTTAAGATAAGGTAAGGTTTAGATAGGGTAAGGTTTAGAAAAGGTAAGGTTAAGATAAGGTAAGGTTTAGTTAAGGTTAAGTTAAGGTAAGGTTTAGATAAGGTAAGGTTTAGTTAAGGTTAAGATAAGGTAAGGTTAAGGTAAGGTTAAGATAAGCTAAGGTTTACATTGGGTAAGGTTAAGATAATGTAAGGTTTAGATAAGGTAAGGTTAAGATAAGGTAAGGTTAAGATAAGGAAAGGTTTAGATAAGGTCAGGTTTAGGTAAGGTTTAGATAAGGTAAGGTTAAGATAAGGTAAGGTTAAGATAAGGTAAGGTTTAGATAAGGTAAGGTTTAGATAAGGTTAAGATAAGGTAAGGTAAGGTATACACAGCTACACAGCACTTCCTGTCTGCTACACAGCTACACAGCACTTCCTGTCTGCTACACAGCACTTCCTGTCTGCTACACAGCACTTCCTGTCTGCTACACAGCACTTCCTGTCAGCTACACAGCACTTCCTGTCTGCTACAGTCTGATTCCCAGTTCTCCTCTTGACACCGTACTGATACAGGAGGAGGATTCTCTGTTTCCTGAGGGATGACCGTGGATATAAGGAGGCTCCATCCCTCTCCTCCAGGAGAGAGAGCATAACTAATGGAGGAGGAGGGGGAGGAGGAGGAGGAGGAGGAGAAGGAGGAGGAGGAGGAGAGGAGGAGGAGGAGGAGGAGGAGGAGGAGGAGGAGGAGGAGGAGGAGGACAGGGGATGACCATGGCTATATAAGGAGGCTCCATCCGTCTCCTCCAGGAGAGAGAGCCTAACTAATGGATGATCATTCATTGATGAGCGAATGACACTCATCACCACGTCAACCCCATCCATCTTTGAGCTGCCGGAGGAGGAGGAGGAGGAAGGGGAGGAGGACAAGGAGGAGGACGAGGAGGAGGAGGGGGAGAAGGACAAGGAGGAGGAGGTGGAGGAGGGGGAGGAGGACAAGGAGGAGGACGAGGAGGAGGAGGGGGAGAAGGACAAGGAGGAGGAGGTGGAGGAGGGGGAGGAGGACAAGGAGGAGGACGAGAGGGGAGAAGGACAGGGAAGAGGAGGTGGAGGAGGGGGAGGAGGAGGAGGGGGACAAGGGAGGAGGGGAGGAGAATGAGGGAAGGAGGAGGGTGAGGGGAGGAGGGGTGGGAGGAGGACCAGGAGGAGGGGGAGAGGAAAATTAATTCTCCAGGGGCGTACATTTTAAAGAAGGGGAGATTATGATGCCGTCTAATATGAAGAAGAGAAGAAGAAGAAGAAGAAGAAGAAGAAGAAGAAGAAGAAGAAGAAGAAGAAGAAGAAGAAGAAGTGTTGAATGGATGTGGAGCTCATTGAGCTCTGAGCCTGAGATAGAGCTGCTTTAAGAGTACGGGGACTCATCCCTTTAAGAGTACGGGGACTCATCCCTTTAAGAGTACGGGGACTCATAAGGCGTCGCCTCAGCACTTCATTCATTCACTGTTTATTCACCGCTCTCCCGCTTATTGAAAACAGTATCGCGTCACCACGGTGATCAGTCCACCCCACGGAGCAATCGCAGCGGGGCGCCGGGCCCATGTGACACTGATGGATGGCGTCCATCTTCATCACTTCCAGGAATTATCATTAAGAGGAGGACGCATCGTGAGGCTCAACAAATAAAGAGTAGAAGAAGACAAAACCGCAGTTAGCGATCGGCCGTCCCTGAGAGAGCCTGGTCTCCAGGACGCTTTGACTGGGGAGGAGGAAGCCGTGAATTAACCATGAATTAACCATGAATTAACCATGAATTAACCATGAATTAACCATGAATTAACGATGCCGGCCGTCCCAACAAATTAAATAATAATCATCAGGCAGAATAGCATGAAAGGGGCGGTGCAATGACGCCTGTTGGTCAATTACAAGAACATTAAACCAATCACAGAGGGGCTGAGAACATCTCTCCCCCCCTCTCTCTCCCCCTCTCCCCCCCTCTCGCTCTCTCTCTCTCTCTCCCCCTCTCCCCCTCTCCCCCCCTCCCTCTCTCTCTCTCTCTCTCTCATCCCTGACACCCCCGGACAGTCCTCCTCCCCCCAGCCCTCCCCCAGCCCCCCCCAGTTCCCTGATACCGCCTTGGGTCCTCACCCGTCTCCCCCATGCCCTCACCCGTCTCCCCCGTACCCTCACCCGTCTCCCCCCCTCACCCGTCTCCCCGGTGCCCTCACCCGTCTCCCCCGTACCCTCACCCGTCTCCCCCGTACCCTCACCCGTCTCCCCCCTACCCTCACCCGTCTCCCCCCTCACCCGTCTCCCCCCTCACCCGTCTCCCCCCTACCCTCACCCGTCTCCCCCGTACCCTCACCCGTCTCCCCCGTGCCCTCACCCGTCTCCCCATACCTCACCCGTCTCCCCATACCCTCACCCGTCTCCCCCCTCACCCGTCTCCCCCGTACCCTCACCCGTCTCCCCCGTGCCCTCACCCGTCTCCCCCCTCACCCGTCTCCCCCGTACCCTCACCCGTCTCCCCTGTACCCTCACCCGTCTCCCCCGTACCCTCACCCGTCTCCCCGTACCCTCACCCGTCTCCCCCCTCACCCGGCTCCCCCGTACCCTCACCCGTCTCCCCCGTACCCTCACCCGTCTCCCCCCTCACCCGTCTCCCCCGTACCCTCACCCGTCTCCCCCGTACCCTCACCCGTCTCCCCCGTACCCTCACCCGTCTCCCCCGTACCCTCACCCGTCTCCCCCCTCACCATCTCCTGCATGTTTTGCCAACATGCAGAAACGCTGAGATAATAAGAAGAAGAAACCGTACAAAAACAATAAGATATCCCAGATACTGTGTGAATACCTTATAAGAATAAGAATAATATTATTAATAATAATAATACACACAACAGTCCATCATAATGTTCTCTCTTTGTCTAAAAGAACATTAACTTGATTCTCTTTTGCCCCAAATATGTTCTTCACACTTGAAAACAAGCTAAAACATCCACAGCTTGTTATGTGATAACCTGTGATAACATTTGAGCTTCCTCTCTGGAAAGGGCAAACAAGCTAACCCAGCTAACCCAGCTAACCCAGCTAACCCAGCGCTCCGCTAGCCCACAGAGGAGCCCAGGGTCACAGACCAAACATTCTGTGGAATTTATCGCCTAAACTGCTGCCATGCCTCTCTCTCTCTCTCACTCTCTTTCCCCCTCTCTCTCTCTCTCTCTGCCTCTCTCTCTCTCTCTCTCTCTCTCCCCCCCCCTCTCTCTCTCTCTCCCTCTCTCGCTCTCTCTCTCTCTCTCTCTCTCTCTCTCTCTCTCTCTCTCTCTCTCTCTCTCTCTCTCTCTCTCTCTCTCTCTCTCTCCCCCCCCCCTCTCTCCCAGCCCTCCCTCTCTCTCTCTCTCTCTCTCGTTCTCTCTCTAGTGTTTAACTTTTAATTGTGCCCTGTGGACAGGAGTCCACAGCAGGGCAGATGTGGTGGGTGGGGCCAAGCGTTGCCATGGGCAACAGTGGAAATGGAGACACACACATTTGAACTTTCGTCATACATGGACACATTCACATACTTTTATTGTGAAAGTCTGTGATTTTTAAAGTGTAATTAGTTGCTCAGATAATATATTCTATAAAAATATATCTCAATATTTGTTGTTATTTTCTACATTATTTCTTCACGAATAGTCACAATATGGAAGTCCACACATTCATATATTTCCATATTGCATCAAATATATGTTTTTTGTTCTTCTTATCACGTGTTATATTTAACTCATTCATGAATGGTCATTGTACTTTAACTCAGTTGATCAATTTGTATATTTCTATATTGTGTAAATGAGTCCATATTATATACATATATATTAAAATTAAAAAATATTGAGTTTAATTCATGAATTTATAGTCTTGTTTTTACAGATGAGATCAGGTGATCACATGAAGAGAGAGAAAGAGGGCCCTCTAGTTCTACGAGGGCCCTCTAGCTATACGAGGGCCCTCTAGTTCTACTGAGGGCCCTCTAGTTCTACAGAGGGCCTTCTACTGAGGGCCCTCTAGTTCTACTGAGGGCCCTCTAGTTCTACAGAGGGCCTTCTAGTTCTACTGAGGGCCTTCTAGTTCTACTGAGGGCCCTCTAGTTCTACTGAGGGCCCTCTAGTTCTACTGAGGGCCCTCTAGTTCTACAGAAGGCCCTCTAGTTCTACTGAGGGCCCTCTAGTTCTACAGAGAGCCCTCTAGTTCTACTGAGGGCCCTCTAGTTCTACTGAGGGCCTTCTAGTTCTACTGAGGGCCTTCTAGTTCTACAGAGGGCCTTCTAGTTCTACTGAGGGCCCTCTAGTTCTACTGAGGGCCTTCTAGTTCTAATGAGGGCCCTCTAGTTCTACTGAGGGCCCTCTAGTTCTACAGAAGGCCCTCTAGTTCTACTGAGGGCCCTCTAGTTCTACAGAGAGCCCTCTAGGTCTACCGAGGGCCCTCTAGTTCTACCGAGGGCCCTCTAGTTCTACCGAGGGCCCTCTAGTTCTACCGAGGGCCCTCTAGTTCTACCGAGGGCCCTCTAGTTCTACCGAGGGCCTTCTAGTTCTACAGAAGGCCTTCTAGTTCTACCGAGGGCCCTCTAGTTCTACCGAGGGCCCTCTAGTTCTACCGAGGGCCCTCTAGCGCTACCGAGGGCCCTCTAGTTCTACAGAAGGCCCTCTAGTTCTACAGAGGGCCTGACTGAGATCAGCAGCCCTCTAGTCTAATCAAATATAATAAATAAAGACTTATATCAAGGATACGTGAACCAACAAGCTAAATATTAATAAGAATTTTGACTGTCTCAATATTATTAATATAGTTGAAACTGTTTAAAAATGTAAATTAATAACAGTTTACACTGTCTAGATATTAATAATAAAAGAGTTTAAACTGTTTAAATATTTATATTAATAAGAGACTACACTGTCTAAATTATAGTTTCGACAGTTTATGCCGATATGCCGATGCCACAAGTTCAAGTGTGAAAAATTACTCTTTTTGGACGTTCTCCGTCAACTCTGCAGGTTCTCCTCCAATCATTATAAAGCTATTAGGGTCCCTAACCCCTCCCCCTCCTCCTCTCCCCCCCCCTCCCCCTCCTCCTCTCCCCCCCCTCCCCTCCTCCTCCCTCTCTCCCCCTACCCCTCCTCCTCTCCCCCCCCTCCCCCTCCTCCTCCCCTCTCTCCCCCTCCCCCTCCTCCTCCCCTCTCTCCCCCTACCCCTCCTCCTCTCCCCCCCCCTCCCCCTCCTCCTTCCGCCCCCTCCTCCCCCCTCCCCCTCCCCCTCCTCCTCCTCCCCCTCCCCCTCCTCCTCCTCCCCCCGAGTGTAGCATCTGTTAAGGGATGAGGACCTCTTCATCACCATGAAGGGAGGTGACACACACACACACACACACACACACACACACACACACACACACACACACACACACACACACACACACACACACACACACACACACACACACACACACACACACACAGCTCTTTTGTTTCAAGGGTTAGGGACACAAAGCAACATGGACCCTGGGTCCATCCTCCAGAACCATCTGGATCTTGTCATAGACCACCATGATGGACCTCCAAACTACACCCACCAGGAGGGGCGGGCAACACCGTCCTCCTCCTCCTCCACCTCCTCTTCCACCTACACCTCCTCCACCACCTACTCCTCCTCCTTCCCCTCCTCCTCCTCCACCTCCTCTTCCACCTACACCTCCTCCACCACCTCCTCCTCCTCCTTCCCCACCTCCTCTTCCACCTACACCTCCTCCACCTCCTCCTCCACCTCCTCTTCCACCTCCTCCTCCTCCTTCCCCTCCTCCTCCTCCACCTCCTCTTCCACCTACACCTCCTCCACCACCTCCTCCACCTCCTCTTCCACCTCCTCCTCCTTCCCCTCCTCCTCCTCCACCTCCTCTTCCACCTCCACCTCATCCTCCTCCTCCACCTCCTCTTCCACCTCCTCCTCCACCTCCTCTTCCACCTACACCTCCTCCACCACCTCCACCTCCTCCTCCTCCTTCACCACGGCCTCCTCCTCCTTCACCACCTACACCTCCTGCTCCACCACCTCCACATCCTCTTCCTCCCCCTCCTGCTCCACCACCTCCTCCTCTACCAACTCCTCCTCCCCCTCTTCCACCACCTCCTCCACCTACACCTCCTCCTCCTCCACCTCCTCCTAACTTCTGGCAGGCGTGACGAGGACAACTAGAGGTTAGACTCAAGACTCAAGACCTGGTCTCAGACGTCCACCGGGCGACCAATCACCTTCATTATCCGCACCTTCCTCTTCCTCAGAACCCACTTCAGAGATTTGTTTGGTTCCTCCGTTTGGGTCAAACCATTTGGTTCCTCCGTTTGGGTCAAACCATTTGGTTATTTTGTCCGTTTGAGGTTTGATTCCCTCCACCGTTCATGCAGCTTGTGAGTAGATGAACATAAATTCCGAATTAGTTGATGTACTTTCATGTTTTAAATAGTCTGCCTGTTCTTACGATGTTAAAGCACTTTGAGCGGTTCTCTACAACAGAAGGTTTATTAATATTAATATTGTTATTACGATTATTATTAGTAACAATGTGAGTTTAGTTGAAACTAGATTTTGGAGAAAAACCGAGTTCAAACAACCTCACATTTCCTCATCTCATTTAATAAACATCGCTTAATAATATAAGGAACTAACGAGAGAGAGAGAGAGAGAGAGAGAGAGAGAGAGAGAGAGAGAGAGAGAGAGAGTGAGAGAGAGAGAGAGAGAGAGAGAGAGAGAGAGAGAGAGAGAGAGAGAGTGAGAGAGAGAGAGAGAGAGAGAGAGAGAGAGAGAGGAGAGAGAGAGAGAGAGAGAGAGAGAGAGAGAGAGAGAGAGAGAGAGAAGCTCACAAACAAACAGGAACCTGACAGCCTGTTTCTCCTCTTGGAAGTCACGACTTCAGACAACGTTTTAAGAACTCAGGAGAGAGAGAGAGAGAAAAAGGAAAAGAGAGAGAGAGAGGAGAAAGAGAGAGAGGGGAGAGAGAGAGAGGGGAGAGAGAGGGGGGAGAGAGAGAGAGGGGGAGAGAGAGAGAGAGAGAGAGAGGGGGGGGGGGGGGGAGAGAGAGACTCGCGCGACATCAAACGTAAAAAGGTAAGAATAATAAAAACAATAGTGTCACTTACATTCTCCCCAAACCACAAACAGAATTATTCAGAGAGAGAGAAGGGGGAAAGATGGAGAGACAGGGAGGGAAAGGGGTGGGAGGGAAAGAGACAGCCATAGAGAGAGAGAGAGAGAGAGAGAGAGAGAGAGAGAGAGAGAGAGAGAGAGAGAGAGAGAGAGAGAGAGAGAGAGAGAGAGAGAGAGAGAGAGAGAGAGAGGGAGAGAGAGAGAGAGAGAGAGAGGGAGAGAGAGAGGGAGAGAGAGCGTTAACGTGATATAATGACATGGTGGAAGGCAGGGCGTTCAAAGAGGTTCAGAAGTAAAGTTCCTCTAACAGGAGGCTTCTAGGGCACAATGAGGGTAAGGGGAGGGGAGGGTGGGTGTGAGGGTGAGGGTGAGGCTGGGAGGTGAGGGTGAGGGTGGGGGTGAGAATGAGGGTGAGGGTGAGGGTGGGGTTGAGGGTGGTGGTGAGGCTGGGAGGTGAGGGTAAGTGTGAGGGTGGGGGTGAGGGTGAGGCTGGGAGGTGAGGGTGAGGGTGGGGGTGAGGGTTAGGGTCACTGGGAGGTGAGGGTGGGGGTGAGGGTGAGGCTGGGAGGTGAGGGTGAGGGTGAGGGTGGGGGTGAGGGTGAGGGAGAGGCTGGGAGGTGAGGGTGAGGGTGAGGGTGAGGGTGGGGGTGAGGGTGAGGGAGAGGCTGGGAGGTGAGGGTGGGGGTTTGGGTGAGGGTGAGGGTGGGGTGAGGGTGAGGGTGAGGGTGGGGGTGAGGGTGAGGGAGAGGCTGGGAGGTGAGGGTGGGGGTTTGGGTGAGGGTGAGGGTGGGGTGAGGGTGAGGCTGGGAGGTGAGGGTAAGTGTGAGGGTGGGGTTGAGGGTGGGGGTGAGGGTGAGACTGGGAGGTGAGGGTGAGACTGGGAGGTGAGGGTGGGGGTGGGGGTGAGGGTGGGGGTGAGGGTGAGGCTGGGAGGTGAGGGTGAAGGTAAGTGTGAGGGTGGGGGTGAGGGTGAGGGTGGGGGTGGGGGTGTGGGTGAAGGTGGGGGTGAGGGTGGGGTTGAGGGTGGGGGTGAGGGTGGGGGTGAGGGTGAGGGTGAGGGTGAGGGTGGGGGGGTGAGGTTGAGGGTGAGGCTGGGAGGTGAGGGTGAGGGTAAGTGTGAGGGTGGGGGTGAGGGTGAGGGTGGGGGTGAGGGTAAGTGTGAGGGTGGGGGTGAGGGTGAGGGTGAGGGTGAGGGTGGGGGTGAGGGTGGGGGTGAGGGTAAGTGCGAGGGTGGGGGTGAGGGTGAGGGGGGAAGAAAAGATGTTGAAGTATTCCTCCACCCTCCATAGTCTCTCTCTCTCTTTCCATGTTCATCCCCATAGTCTCTCTCTCTGCTCATTCTTCTCTATCATATTATATTCTTATATTACATTCATATATTATATTTCCTACATTGTATTCCTATATTATATTCCTATATTTTATTCCTATAATCTAACTTTTCTTCTTCTCTGTAAAGTTCAACTAACAACAGCAAGCCAATCAGCATTAAGTCATCAGTCAGATCATGTGTCCTCGCCATGACAACCTCTCAGCATCAGCATCCTCCTCAGCCATTAGTCTGGCATCCCATCCAGATGTCTACAGTGGGAGGAGGGGGAGGGAGGAGAGAGAGGGAGAGGAGAAAGAGGGAGGAGAGAGAGATGGGAGAGAGAGAAGGAGGGAGGAGAAAAGAAGGGAAGAGAGAGCAAGGAGAAGGAGTGAGGGAGGAGGGAGAGAGAGAGAGGAGAAAGAGAGGGTGGAGAGAGAGATGGAGGATGGAGAGAGAGAGAGAGTGGAGAGGAAGGAGAGAGAGAGAGATGGGGGACAGAGAAAGGAGGGGAGAGGGAGGAGAGAGAGAGGGGGAGAGAGAAAGTGAAGAGGGAGGTGAGAGAAAGAGAGGGGGAGACAGGGGGGGGGAAGATAGAGAGAGGGGGATGGAGAAAGAGAGAGATAGAGGGGAGATAGAGAGAGAGGGAAGAGAGAGTAGGTGTAGGCCTTAGGTCCAGCTGAGCTCTAAAAGGATGTGCTTAGCACCCTCTGCTCCATCATCTGGCCTCTCCCCTGCCTCCCTCTGCCTCCCCCCTGCCTCCCCCTGCCTCCCCCTGCCTCCCCCTGCCTCCCCCTGTGACCTGACAGCCCCATCTCTCATCATTTACCCCTGATTCTGGCAACCAAAAAACACCCCCCCCAGCCTCCACACACACAGACACACACACACACACACACACACACACACTCACACATTCCCCTCTCTTAATGCTTCCAGATGTGTTGTTTATTTGTTGTAAAACGTTGACAATATAGTTAGGATACACAGCTTGTTATGTTTGTATTCATGTGTTCATGTTTGTATTCATGTGTTCATGTTTGTATTCATGTGTTCATGTTTGTATTCATGTGTTTATGTTTGTATTCATGTGTTCATGTTTGTATTCATGTGTTTATGTTTGTATTCATGTGTTCATGTTTGTATTCATGTGTTCATGTTTGTATTCATGTGTTTATGTTTGTATTCATGTGTTCATGTTTGTATTTATGTTGATTTGTCCCATGAGGAACATGAATATTGTTTCAGTTAGGTTGGGTGTGTGTGTTTGTGTTTGTGTGGTGTTGTGTTGTGTGTGTGTGTTTGTGTGTGTTTTGTGTGTGTGTGTGTGTGTGTTTGTGTCTCTGTTGGTGTGTGTGTTTTGTTTGTGTGTTGGTGTGTGTGTTGTGTGTTTGTGTCTCTGTTGGTGTGTTTGTGTGTGTTGTGTGTTTGTGTGTTGGTGTGTGTGTGTTTGTGTGTTGTGTGTCTCTGTGTGGTGTGTTTGTGTGTTGGTGTGTGTGTGTTTGTGTGTGTTTGTGTCTCTGTTGGTGTGTTTGTGTGTTTGTGTGTTGGTGTGTTTGTGTGTGTGTGTTTGTGTGTTTGTGTGTTTGTTTGTTTGTGTCTCTGTTGGTGTGTGTGTGTTTGTGTCTCTGTTGGTGTGTGTGTTTGTGTCTCTGTTGGTGTGTGTGTTTGTGTTTGTGTGTTTGTTTGTTTGTGTCTCTGTTGGTGTGTTGGTGTGTCTGTTGGTGTGTGTGTGTGTGTGTTTGTGTGTTTGTTTGTTTGTGTCTCTGTTTGTGTGTTGGTGTGTTTGTGTGTCTGTTGGTGTGTGTGTTTGTGTTAAGCCAATGTCCTCTTAAGCCATTCAGAGGGAGCGGTGAGGAAGGACGCCATGGTGGTTACAGAACACCCGTGCTTCCTGGGCTTCGCCATCAATTGGGAAAATGGCTCCCCTGTCGTCAGCTGGTCTATCTGGGACTGTCCCGGGACTCGGCGACTATGACAGCGAGGCTCCCCCCCCCGCGGCGAGATGCCGTCCTGTCCGCGCTTACTCCTATCCGCGTTCGCGGAAGAGTGACGGCGCCAGAGGCTGGACCCCAGGCATCAAACACTCCAGGTTCTCACCGCCCTGTTCGGGGTCCCCCGACCTGCTGACCTGCTGAGCCCCTCGACGCTTCTGGAGGGGGTTCTTCTTGGCAAGGTGACGTCATATAGTGGTCTTCACGGACGCTTCGTTGACGGGTTGGGGAGGGAACGATCGGCCGACACCCCCTGTCGCACACATCAATGTGTTGGAGCTCTGTGGAGAGCGCTCCTCTGCTCTGCATCCAGCAGCCTGAGAGGTTGATTCTGCAGGACAGAGGTTTGTCTGCAGCAGTTATCAATTATTCAGGACGCGTGCCTCCACATCTGCTCTTTGCGCAGCGAAGTGGGGTTCTTTCTCTAGTGGCGCGATCCCAATCGAGTGGTCCCATCTCGCAGTGAGATGGGAAGCGAGCTGAGCTTCTTACAATCCTTGCTGGAGAAGGGCTTGGCTTTCTCCACGGTAAAGGTCTACGCGGCGGCGTGGCGGCTGGCCACGAAGGATGTGACGGTAACTCGGTCCTCAGTCATCCCCTCGTTAAGAGGTTCTTACGGGGGGCTCTGCCTGTGAGGCCGGTCACTCGCGTGCTTACCCGCACTGGGATCTTCTCACTGTTTTGAGTGGGCTATCCTGGCCCCTAAGAGCCTCTGTCTCAAGCCCCCTTGGATGCCCTGTCGTTTCGAACTGCCCTGTTACTGGCCTTGGTTTAGCCAAGCGGGCCGGTGAGCTGGCCGATCTGTCCTTCAGCCCGAGTTGCTGCTCAATGACGACGGCTCTTCAGACGACTGCTCAGACCTAACCCTGCGTTCCTCCCAAAGAACATCTGCAGTTATTTTCAGTCGAGGGATATTGTGCTAAAGGCTTTTCATCCACCTCCTCACTCTTAGGAGTCAGAGGCGGAGCTCCGTCTCTCGATGTATGTCCACGCTCGGCCGGGTGGCGGACCGCACAGCAGCTGTTTGTGTGATGTAGCGACGCTGCCAGAGACTCGCTGGTGGAGTGAGGGTCTGCTTAGCCTACACTCGGCAGGGCTTGGCACCGCCGCCGGGGGTCAGGGCTCACTCTACACGGAGCGTGGCCACCTCTACAGCCTTGCTCAAGGGAGTATCGGTGGAGGACATTTGCGCAACAGCGTCATGGTCTTCGCCGGCCCTTTTGTCCACTTCTACATGCTGGACATGAGCAGGGGCTCCATCGGCCACTGGGCTGGGATCAGGGGCCATGCTCCCTGCTCCCTGCTCCTAGAGGGACAGGAGTACGGTTTAGGCTCAGAGCTGTTGAATAATTAGTGTGCGCCGGCAAACGTTTGATTGGTCGCTTTCTGGCAGGAAGCGGACGATATTTGCAGTGCTGGCGATGAGGCTCATGGATGTGGCTCTTTTTCTTCCTCACTCGGTGAGTGCGGACATAGGAGGAGCCTTGGTGCTCGCCGCTGGTTGGCTGTTTATTCCCTCTCCCGCCCTATTGGGGCGGGCGTAGGGAAATACTGCTACTGGGCACCGCAAAGTCTGTTCTGTTCTGAACTTCAGGCGTTAGTCTAATAGTTGAGACTCGGCTTGTAGCTCTCGTTCTGTGGTTAAAGGCGTCTAGTTCCCCACCGGCTGGAGGGGGAGGGCCGAGGTTTGCTAACAGTTGGGCTCCATTTAAGAAACATACAAACAAGTAGCTGGAAGATTACAGATTAAAGATTACAGATTAAAGATTAAAGATTACATAGTTACATTTTAGCCTTCTCTTGTTGTCTTTCATTTACTGATTGTGTGATTTACTGTAAAAACTCACAGAACCTTCCAGAAATATTAGGACACAGTAATTACAAGTAAGTACTCATCAAACGGAGGAGGAGCCTGAAGTAAAGACTCCTCAGGAGGAGGAGCCTGAAGTAAAGACTCCTCAGGAGGAGGAGGAGCGAGGAGTAGCATGTTGTCTGGTGGGATGTTCAGATCCAGAGAAGACAGCAGGACCATGAGAGAGGAGGCTCCTCCAGACTCCCTCTCCTCTCTCTCTACTTTCTCTAACATGCTGTTTCCTCTTTATTCTTATCTGTTCTCTCTCTCTCTCTCTTCTTCATTCATCTCCTACTGTCTGGCTCCTCCTATCTCTCTCTCTCTCCCTCTCTCTCTCTCTCTCTCTTCCCCCCTCTCTCTCTCTCCTCTCTCCTCCTCTCTCTCTCTCTCTCTCTCTCTCTCCTCTCTCTCTCTCTCTCTCTCTCTCTCTCTCTCTCTCTCTCTCTCTTCCCCCCCCCCTCTCTCTCTCTCTCTTCCCCTCTCTCTCTCTCTCTCTCTCTCCCTCTCTCTCTCTCTCTCTCTCTCTCTCTCTCTCTCTCTCTCTCTCTCTCTCTCTCTCTCTCTCTCTCTCCTCTCTCTCTCTCTCTCTCTCTCTCTCTCTGCCTCCTTTTTTAACTTTAATTATCCTTCGTTCCACCAGTTGTCTGACCTGCTCCGTGGACCGCCTCTCATCCTCTCAGCCTCCCTTCTCCCTCCCTTTGTGGCTGACCTGCCAGAGACCACCCTCCTTAGGGGCCTCTGGTGCAATTACCTGGTGTCACCCGGGCCCCGGGGCCTCGCACAGGTGACACCAGGGGGTGGGGGGTAAGGTACGGGTGACACCAGGGGGTGGGGGGTAAGGTAGGGGAGACACCAGGGGGTGGGGGGGTAAGGTACGGGGACCCTCCTCCAGAACCTGACAGGACCCTGTCCGACCGCAGAGGCTAAGCTACAAGTGGACTGTATATACTCTCCAACGATCCTAGCACACATGCACACACGCACGCACACACACACACACACACACACACACACACACACACACACACACACACACACACACACACACACCACACACACACACACACACACACACACACACACACACACACACACACACACACTGACGGCTTAGGGAAGGAATTCAAAAGTTCCTTCTTTAATAAAAAAACAACCCAACACAACAACATACTGAATAATATGTTTAACTGCCTGGTCTCTACCACCTGGTCTTCACCTGGTCTCTACCACCTGGTCTTCACCTGGTCTCTACCACCTGGTCTTCACCTGGTCTCTACCACCTGGTCTTCACCTGGTCTCTACCACCTGGTCTTCACCTGGTCTCTACCACCTGGTCTTCACCTGGTCTCTACCACCTGGTCTTCACCTGGTCTCTACCACCTGGTCTTCACCTGGTCTCTACCACCTGGTCTTCACCTGGTCTCTACCACCTGGTCTTCACCTGGTCTCTACCACCTGGTCTTCACCTGGTCTCTACCACCTGGTCTTCACCTGGTCTCTACCACCTGGTCTTCACCTGGTCTCACCACCTGGTCATCACCTGGTCTCTACTATCTGTCTTCACCTGGTCTTCACCTGGTCTCTACCACCTGGTCTTCACCTGGTCTCTACCACCTGGTCTCACTAGCGTTGTGTGAACATAACCGTCCGTGTTTAAGAGAAGCTAGATAACTAAAGAGAGGAGGTGAAGGGAGGAGGTGTTTAAGAGGAGCTAGATAACTAAAGAGAGGAGGTGAAGGGAGGAGGTGTTTAAGAGGAGCTAGATAACTAAAGAGAGGAGGTGAAGGGAGGAGGTGTTTAAGAGGAGCTAGATAACTAAAGAGAGGAGGTGAAGGGAGGAGGTGTTTAAGAGAAGCTAGATAACTAAAGAGAGGAGGTGAAGGGAGGAGGTGTTTAAGAGGAGCTAGATAACTAAAGAGAGGAGGTGAAGGGAGGAGGTGTTTAAGAGGAGCTAGATAACTAAAGAGAGGAGGTGAAGGGAGGAGGTGTTTAAGAGGAGCTAGATAACTAAAGAGAGGAGGTGAAGGGAGGAGGTGTTTAAGAGGAGCTAGATAACTAAAGAGAGGAGGTGAAGGGAGGAGGTGTTTAAGAGGAGCTAGATAACTAAAGAGAGGAGGTGAAGGGAGGAGGTGTTTAAGAGGAGCTAGATAACTAAAGAGAGGAGGTGAAGGGAGGAGGTGTTTAAGAGGAGCTAGATAACTAAAGAGAGGAGGTGAAGGGAGGAGGTGTTTAAGAGGAGCTAGATAACTAAAGAGAGGAGGTGAAGGGAGGAGGTGTTTAAGAGGAGCTAGATAACTAAAGAGAGGAGGTGAAGGGAGGAGGTGTTTAAGAGGAGCTAGATAACTAAAGAGAGGAGGTGAAGGGAGGAGGTGTTTAAGAGGAGCTAGATAACTAAAGAGAGGAGGTGAAGGGAGGAGGTGAAAGCTGTGTTATCTAAAGTTGCAGCACTGCATCATAAAAATAACAAATGGTCCTGCATCCCCTGGTAGCAGAGGGAGGGAGGGAGGGAGGGGGAGGAAGAGGAGGGGGGAGGAAGAGGAGGGGAGGGAGAGGAGGGAGGGAGAGGGGGGGGAGGGAGGAGGGAGGGAGAGGGGAGGGGAGGGAGGGAGGGAGAGAGGGGGGGGGGAGGGGAGGGAGGGGAGGGAGAGGAGGGGGGGGGGAGGGAGGAAGAGGGGGGGAGGGAGAGAGGGGGGAGGGGAGGGAGGGAAGGAGGGGGGGGAGGGAGGGAGGGAGAGGGAGGGAGGGAGAGAGGGGGGGGAGGGAGAGAGGGAGGGGGGGGAGGGGGGGAAGTAGGGAAGGGTGGGGAAAAGGGAGAGATGAGGGAGGGGAGGAATGTGCAGGGGAAGGGGTGAGAGGGTAGAGAGTAGGGAGGGAGGAAGAGGGGGTGGTGGAGAGGGAGAGAGGGACAGGGAGGTAAAGGATTGGAGCTGTTGATGTGAGGGGAGAGGGATTGGGGATAGGCGATGTGGAGGTTGGAGGGAGGAGGATGCATCTGTGTAGCGTTTCTATGAAGTTAGTGATGAAGGCACATAATTTGATGTAATCTTATTGTCTGTCGTCTATTGAGGTTGTGTCGGTCTTAGTAGTAGAGGTATAAATGACTAGATTGAATCTGAAGCACATGTTTGTACTTATCTATTCGTGAAGTTATTAACGCTTGATCTTTTAGCAAAATTATTTTTCCTGTGAGTGGATGCCTCTACTATTTGTCTTAAAACTTCCCTTTCTCTCATTTTCTACATTGCTATGTTACCTCAAGTTCTTTACGTATTCTAGCCTCCCTGTCTTTTTTCTTGTCTTTCTTCTTCTTCCTTTCTCTCTCTTTCTATTTGGGCTGCTTTTCACTTTCTTTTCGTTCGTTCAGCTACTTCTCTTCTTTTCGTTTCTGTGCCTCTTTCTTCATATTTTTTTCATCTTCGTATCCTCTCATTTCTTGTGGTCTTTTTTCTTGCCTCAGCGTTCCGCTTTTCTTTACTTCCTCTTCTTATTGTCTTTTACGTTTTCTTTTCTTACTCATTCCTTGTTTTGTGTTCTGCTCCCTCTTCTCTCTTTCTTGGTGACGTCTATACCTCGTCATTTTCATTTCTTTCTATCCTCTTCTGCCGTTCTTATCTTTCTCTTCTCTTCGTTTCGCTCTCTATGCTTCTCCTATTCTGTTCGTTTACTTTGCGTTCCCTCTTTCTCTTTCTTCTCTTATCCCTTCGTTTTTCTTTCGTTACACTTATCGACTGGGATTCTGATCTACTATGATTTGCTCACACCTATTAAAGGTCTGATGATGACAGAGCACTCGGTCCTTCTATAACCGTGGCAACGTTTTTTTCATGACATAGATATGTCCTTGGCTCCTACTGACGTGTGTGTGTGTGTGTGTGTGTGTGTGTATGTTGTGACTTATGTGTGTGTGTGTGTCTGCAGAGGTGTGTGTGTGTGTATGTGTGTGTGTGTGTGTGTGTGTGTGTGTGTGTGTGTGTGTGTCTGTGTGTGTATGTTGTGACTTATGTGTGTGTGTGTGTGTCTGCAGAGGTGTGTTGTTGTATGTGTGTGTGTGTGTGTGTGGTGTGTGTGTGTGTGTGTGTGTGTGTGTGTGTGTGTGTGTGTGTGTGTGTGTGTGTGTGTGTGCGCGCGCCTGCCTGCGTGTGTGCGTGCCTGCATCGTGTGTCTGTATGGTGGTCCTCACTAGTGACCCCTGACCTCCTGCTGTGTTCTGAACCTGGAGATGATGGACTGAGATGCATGAGGAGATGAGGAGGGAACTCGTAAGGTTATGATAAGAATAAATATAAATCTACATATCTTAGTTAGGAGGTGTAGCAGACGTTGGACACTCAGTCAGAAGGTTGTGGGTTCGAACCTTCAGGTAAGATTATCGCGCTAACCAACCATGTTAAATTAACTGGTCACTTTTGATAAACGTGTCATTAAATGATAAAGTGTTCTCAGCTGTGAAGTGCAACTTACAAAAAACTGCTGTTTCTTAAAGTTGTAAAAGGAAAAATTATGAATTCTTGGTAAAGTTCTTCAACATTCAGATCAATAAAAGGTTTTCAGTGGGATGAGTCCGACTCAATAAGGAGTATTAACCGATCAATAAGGTTCACACACACTCAGATCAATACAGTAAAGATGGAATGGATCACTCCGATTGGTTCCCAGTATCAATATCAACAAGATGGAGATCAATAAGGCTGGGGGGGATGGGGGTGGATGGGTGAGGCTGGGGGAGGCTGGGGGAGGCTGGGGGAGGCTGGGGAGAGGCTGGGGGAGGCTGGGGGGAGGCTGGGAGAGGCAGGGCTTGGGGAGACCCGACTCCCACTCACTTCCCCTGCTAACGTTATGGAGTACTAGCATTTAGCTAACTAATAAATACATGACATATTTCTAATATTTACAGAACCATGAGAAATAAATAAATACATACCCATGATGTTTGATGTTCTTTATCAACGTCATTATATTAGCTCAATCATTTTAATATTATGTAGCTATATTAGCTACATAATATTAGTTCAAGCCGCTATGTCATATTAGCTCAAGCCGCTATGCAATATTAGCTCAAACTGCTATGTAATATTAGCTGAACCCGCTACGTCATATTAGATTAATCCGCTACATAATATTAGCTCAACCCGCTACATAATATTAGCTCAAGCCGCTATGTAATATTAGCTCAACCCGCTACATAATATTAGCTCAAGCCGCTATGTAATATTAGCTCAAACCCGCTACGTAATATTAGCTCAACCCGCTACGTAATTATATTATTATACTATACATAAATGATATGATATGTTAATTATAGTAATATAAGTATTACCTCTGTGGTTGCTAGCGTCCCTGGAGCCTGGCGGTAGCGGAGTGTAAGCGTTGGTCCCTGAGGATGAAGCCTCCATCACCTGGAGGCACGGAGAGAGGAACATGAGGCTGGGAGGAGGATAGGAGGATGGGGAGGCAGGGGAGGCTGGGAGGAGGATGGGGGAGGCAGGGGGGATGGGGGAGGATAGGGGAGGCAGGGGGGATGGGGGAGGATGGGGGAGGCAGGGGGAGGAGAGGGAGGACCTTGTGGTCACTCCAAATGAGTTTGGTGGAGAACGTCTGTTGAGGGAACCAGATAGTGCAGAACATGTGACAGGAAGTGCAGAACATGTGACAGGAAGTGAACTGGAGAACAAGATGTTGGGAAGAGGAAGATCAAATTCAAGTGAGAACTGTTTTTCAGCTGGTCTTTAGAGCTCCAAACAATCCTCAATCTCTCTCTCTTTCTTCCCTCCCCCTCTCTCTCTACCCCCCTCTCTCTCTCTCCCACCCCCTCTCCTCCTCCCTCCCTCCCCCCCTCTCTCTTCTCTCTCTCTCCCCCCCATCTCTCTCCCTCTCTCTCCCCCCCTCTCTCTCTCTCTCCTCCTCTCTCCCCCCCCCCCCTCTCCTCTCTCTCCTCTCTCACCCCCCTCCTCTCCTCTCTCTCTCCCCCCCCCTCCTCTCTCTCTCTCGCCCCCCCCCTCTCTCTCTCTCTCTCTCCCCCCCCTCTCTCTCTCTCTCCCTCTCCCCCCCCTCTCCTCTCTCCCTCCCCCTCTCTCTCTCTCTCTCTCTCTCCCCCCCCTCTCTCTCTCTCCCTCTCCCCCCCTCCTCTCTCTCTCCTCTCTCCCCCCCCCCCTCTCCTCTCCCTCTCTCTCTCTCTCTCTCTCCCCCTCCCTGGTGGAGCCTTTAATCAACCCTCTGCCCCACCGCACATAACCTTCAGCAGGGAGGACGCCTCCACCCCGTTATTAATACTCTTATTATTAATAATCATATTATCTCTCAGACGCATGAATGCTCTGTCAGCATCCGAGGAGGATGCTGACGAGAGCATTCATGCGTCTGAGAGATAATATGATTATTAACCATATTATTGACCATATTAACCATATTTACATTATTAACCATGTTTACATTATTAAGATGAGAGAGAGAGAAGAGAGAGAGAGAGAGAGAGAGAGAGAGAGAGAGAGAGAGGAGAGAGACGAGAGTAGAGAGAGAGAGAGGGGGGGGGGAGAGAGAGAGAGAGGAGGGGGGAGGAGAGAGGGAGAGAGAGAGAGAGAGAGAGAGAGAGAGAGAGGAGAGAGAGAGAGAGAGAGAGAGAGAGAGAGGAGAGAGAGAGAAGAGAGAGTAGAGAGAGAGAGAGAGAGGGGGGGGGGGAGAAGAGAAAGAGAGAGAGAGAGAGAGAGAGAGAGGGGGGGAGAGAGAGAGAGAGGGGGGGAGTAAGAGAGAGAGAGAGAGAGAGAGAGAGAGGAGAGAGAGAGACAGAGAGAGAGAGAGGAGAAGAGAGAGAGAGAGAGAGAAGAGATGGGGGGGAGTAGAGAGAGAGAGAGAGAGAGAGAGAGAGAGAGAGAGAGAGAGAAGAGAGAGAGAGAGAAGAGATGAGAGAGAGAGAGGAGAGGAGAGAGAGTAGAGAGAGGGGGGGGGGAGAGATAGAGGGGGGGGTAGAGAGAGAGAGGAGAGAGAAGAGAGGAGGGAGAGGAGAGAGTAGGGAGAGAGAGAGAAGGGAGAAGTAGAGAGAGAGAGAGAGAAGAGAGAGAGAGGAGAGAGAGAGAGAGAGAAGAAGAGAGAGAGAGAGAGAGAGGGGGGGAGAAAGAGAAAGAAGAGAGAGATGAGAGAGACGAGAGAGAGAGAGAAGAGAGAGAGAGAGAGAGAGAGAGAGAGATAGAGAGAGAGAGCGAGGGGGGGGGGGAGAAGAGAAAGAAGAGAGAGAGAGAGAGAGAGAGAGACGGAAGAGAGAGACGAGGACGACGAGAGAAGAGAGAGAAGAGAGAGAGAGTAATCGTAGAGAGTGTTGAGATAAGGGATGATGAGGAGAGGTTAGAAATAAAGGACGTGGGGGTGTGATGAGAGTGGTATTGTCGGAAAGGAGAGAGAGTCAGTTAAAGAGCGCAGTAGAATAGAGTTGACGACGTGGAGCCCATGGCCGACGAGGTGTAGTAAGTGGGTTAGCTTGGTGGAAAGTAACGCGATGCAGAGAAAGAAATCGCAAGACTAATTAATATCATAAAGCAAATGTAAGTAGCATTTGACGGGGGAGAGAAGGAGAGAAAGAAAGTAGGGATGATACTTCGATTGGGATAATGAGAGAGCTCGAAAAGCCCGAGTGTTAGATGAACAAAAAATTAGTTAAACAATCTTTAGTTCTCTGTAATATACTCACTCTTCAGTAACCACAGCACTATCGTGAGAGAGAGTGCGATGGGGATCTTTAGGAGAGGCGTGACCACACTAGGCGACTGTATATTTAATATTTAACTTAATTTATGCAAAGGATAATTACGAGAGTGCGTATCTTAGATGATTAGAGGAGCATAGAAGGAGGTCAGAGCAGAACACACGACACGATAGATAGATAATGAGGGTGCGGTGGAGAGAGTGATGGATATAGTTTTAGGGCAAGATCAGAGAGTGAGAGTAATGTACGGCAGAGTAGAGAGATAGGATTAGATACTAGAAATTTAATAAGAAATTAAAAAGGAAAAGAAGTAAAAAAAGAAACCCGAGATAGAGAGGAGAGCGAATTTGAATTGTGTGAATGAAGGGGAATGAGGGTGGCGATGTGAATGAATGCATTCTGGTCTAGCTCCCCCCCCCCCCCCTCCCCCCCCGTCCTCTCAAATGTGTACAAATGTCCAATCCAGAGCTGTTCATTATGTCAAACAAACTCAGTCCCTAATGGTGCCTTAGTTGCTTGGTCAACATTTAAGGAATGGATTGGAGGCCCACGGTATGTGGTGTGTGTTGGTTTGCGTACTGAAAATACAAAGAAAAACACACATCCCCCTACATGACCCAAGCCCCTCCGATCCGGCTGACAGTCCCTCTGCAGCATCTCTCATGCCTCCTCATCATCTTCAAATCATCCCAGGCAGTATAACCACCACATCAATTAGACCCAGCAGTGCCCGCTTATAGTCCTCTCATCTGTTCTCTTCCATTTCGCTCCCCATACATATCCCCCTGCGCTCTCCCGCTATCCTCGGGTCTTATCGTTCTCTCTCACTGTCCCTGATCTCTCAGCATCGTCTCTTCTACTCTTGCCGCTCGAGTTCTATTCTGTCGAGTCTGGACCTATTTTATTCCTCATTCTCCTCCAACGAAGTGGTGTATCTCCATTGATGCTTCTCTCTATCCACTTCTCTATATCTCCTTTGTACTCTCCCATGAAAAACCCTCTACTCACCTGACATCCGGTCTCGGACCGACTCCAGCCTAAGCTCGATTCTGGCAGTCGCTCTCTCTCGTCCCTTCCCCTCTCCCCCCCTCATCGTATTCTTCCGTCTATCTCTTCGTCACTCTCTCTCCTCTCTTTGAGGGTCTGTCTCTCTCTTTGTCCAATTCTCGTCCGAAACAGAAGTCTTCTATTATACCACCTAAGTAATTGAATCGTCTTCCCAATCTCTACATCTCTCTCTTCTTCTCCGTCTCCGTCGTACAGTCTCTCTGGGACTGACGTACAACAAGGGGTGGAACGAACACACTCTGGGCTGGCGAAGGACCTGTTTTCTGTAGAAGGTCTTTATGACACTGGGTCATTGGGAGTCCCCAAGCCGCCCGTATAATTCTACACCGACCTCCGATTGCAACTCCCCCAGCAGTCATAATACTCTAATCACTCCTGATCTCTATTTGGATTTAATTTTACGGCAGTAACACCTCTCTAATTCAGTATCTAATACTTACTATAAAACACTCTCTAAAGAATAAAAATCAGACATCTAGTATCATCACCGGTATCTATTCAGAATGCTACTCTAACACTCTCTATGATGGATGTGAAAGGCGACTCTCTTATATAATACAAATAGTGGCTACTTCTTATTCAAATTGATGTCTACTCCTAACACTCTCAAGGAAACTCCTTACTTCTCATGTATGGAATTTAATTCAGACTTGAATCTACATTACCTTAAACTTACTTACTGTCCGTAGTTGTACTTATGATAGGAGACTCTATGAGATATATAACACTAAAGTTACGATATATATCGTGACCTCCTAACACTCTCTAATTGTGATGATAGGAGACTCTATTCAGATCTACTCTAACACTCTCTATGAGGATAGGAGACTCTATTCAGATCTACTCTAACACTCTCTATGAGGATAGGAGACTCTATTCAGATCTACTCTAACACTCTCTATGATGATAGGAGACTCTATTCAGATCTACTCTAACACTCTCTATGAGGATAGGAGACTCTATTCAGATCTACTCTAACACTCTCTATGAGGATAGGAGACTCTATTCAGATCTACTCTAACACTCTCTATGAGGATAGGAGACTCTATTCAGATCTACTCTAACACTCTCTATGATGATAGGAGACTCTATTCAGATCTACTCTAACACTCTCTATGATGATAGGAGACTCTATTCAGATCTACTCTAACACTCTCTATGAGGATAGGAGACTCTATTCAGATCTACTCTAACACTCTCTATGATGATAGGAGACTCTATTCAGATCTACTCTAACACTCTCTATGAGGATAGGAGACTCTATTCAGATCTACTCTAACACTCTCTATGATGATAGGAGACTCTATTCAGATCTACTCTAACACTCTCTATGATGATAGGAGACTCTATTCAGATCTACTCTAACACTCTCTATGAGGATAGGAGACTCTATTCAGATCTACTCTAACACTCTCTATGAGGATAGGAGACTCTATTCAGATCTACTCTAACACTCTCTATGATGTGATAGGAGACTCTATTCAACGTATCTAGGGCTAACATCTATGAGGATAGGAGAGACTCTTAATTCAAACGGAATCTTACTCTAACACATCCCTCTGAGGATAGGAGACTCTACTGCAGGATCAGGGGGAACACTTCTATGAGATAGGAGACCGTCTATCAGAGATCTACTCTAGCACCACTCGTAGATGATGATGGAGGAGACTCTAATTCAGCTAGGTGGACTCTCATCTATCCCACGTCTCTTCTGTATGCAGGATAGCGAGACTCTATTTTCAAGATGGCTAACTCTAAGAGACACATCTCTATGATGAATAATTGATTGTCGAAGCTACTCTCATAGGATGACGGTTAATTAAAATAAATGTAATGTATCATAAGCATCAATCTTCTCTCTAATACTCTTCACTGAAAGTAGTGGGCGTGTTTCCTGTACACTGGACAGTGGGTGTAGTTGCTGCTGACTCTATTATGTAAAATGTGTATTTAGGCAGAAAGGCAGAGGGATAGGAACTTAGTTCTGTAAACCTCTC
>CM051018.1:3269986-3277486 GCA_027704905.1 Muraenolepis orangiensis
TCAAGATTCAAGAAGATTCAAGATTCAAGAAACTTTATTAATCCCGAGGGAAATTAAGGAAACGTGTTACGTGTTATCCCCCGGTTACGTATCATCTCTGTGGTTACATGTTAGCCCCGTGGTTATGTGTTGTCTCTCTGATTATGTGTTATTCCTGTGGTTACGTGTTTCCCCCTTGGTTACGTGTTATCTCCTTGGTTACGTGTTATCTCTGTGGTTAAGTGTAATCTCCGTGGTTACGTGTTATCCTCGTGGCTACATGTTATCCCCGTGGTTATGTGTTGTCTCTGTGGTTAGTGTTATCCCCTTGGTTACGTGTTATCCCCTTGGTTACGTGTTATCCCCTTGGTTACGTGTTATCTCTGTGGTTACGTGTTATCTCTGTGGTTACATGTTATCTCCGTGGTTACGTGTTATCTCTGTGGTTACGTGTTATCTCCGTGGTTACGTGTTATCTCCATGGTTACGTGTTATCTCCGTGGTTACGTGTTATCTCCATGGTCACAGCCCACAGAGACGTTGTGGTCTTAAAACGTTTAAACAAACAACAGCAAACGACAGTCTGTTGAGTTCAGTGGAGACTCAACATCCACTGATCTGATCAGTCCTGTCTTGTGACAGTAGAGGTGGTGGTGGTGTAGGAGGAGGAGGTGCTGGTGGTGTAGGTGGGGGAGGTGCTGGTGTCTTGTGACAGTAGAGGTGGTGGTGGTGTAGGAGGAGGAGGTGCTGGTGGTGTAGGTGGGGGAGGTGCTGGTGTCTTGTGACAGTAGAGGTGGTGGGGGTTGGGGTGGAGGAGGTGGTGTCTTGTGACAGTAGAGGTGGTGGGGGTTGGGGTGGAGGAGGTAGTGTCTTGTGACAGTAGAGGTGGTGGGGTTGGGGTGGAGGAGGTGGTGTCTTGTGACAGTAGAGGTGGTGGGGGTTGGGGTGGAGGAGGTGGTGTCTTGTGACAGCAGAGGTGGTGGGGGTTGGGGTGGAGGAGGTGGTGTCTTGTGACAGTAGAGGTGGTGGGGTTGGGGTGGAGGAGGTGGTGTCTTGTGACAGTAGAGGTGGTGGGGGTTGGGGTGGAGGAGGTGGTGTCTTGTGACAGTAGAGGTGGTGGGGGTGGAGGAGGTGGTGTCTTGTGACAGTAGAGGTGGTGGGGGTTGGGGTGGAGGAGGTGGTGTCTTGTGACAGTAGAGGTGGTGGGGGCTGGGGTGGAGGAGGTGGTGTCTTGTGACAGTAGAGGTGGTGGGGGTGGAGGAGGTGGTGGGGGTTGGGGTGGAGGAGGTGGTGTCTTGTGACAGTAGAGGTGGTGGGGGCTGGGGTGGAGGAGGTGGTGTCTTGTGACAGCAGAGGTGGTGGGGGTTGGGGTGGAGGAGGTGGTGTCTTGTGACAGTAGAGGTGGTGGGGTTGGGGTGGAGGAGGTGGTGTCTTGTGACAGTAGAGGTGGTGGGGGTTGGGGTGGAGGAGGTGGTGTCTTGTGACAGTAGAGGTGGTGGGGGTGGAGGAGGTGGTGTCTTGTGACAGTAGAGGTGGTGGGGGTTGGGGTGGAGGAGGTGGTGTCTTGTGACAGTAGAGGTGGTGGGGGCTGGGGTGGAGGAGGTGGTGTCTTGTGACAGTAGAGGTGGTGGGGGTTGGGGTGGAGGAGGTGGTGTCTTGTGACAGTAGAGGTGGTGGGGGCTGGGGTGGAGGAGGTGGTGTCTTGTGACAGTAGAGGTGGTGGGGGTTGGGGTGGAGGAGGTGGTGTCTTGTGACAGTAGAGGTGGTGGGGGTTGGGGTGGAGGAGGTGGTGTCTTGTGACAGCAGCAGGCTGATTAATTGATGTTTTTTCAGTCACCAGATGGACCAGATTCCTCCCATATGATGAGGAGTTGTTTTCAGGAGTCAAACAAATCAAATGTAACCTCCATCAACATCCTCCAGAACCTCCTTCCTCTCTCTCTGTTTTCCATTTTCTCTTAAGGAGGAGGAGGAGGAGGTAATGGAGGAGGTGTCTTCTCTGGTGTAGGAGGTGATAGTGGTGGAGGAGGTGGTGGTGTAGGATGTGATGGAGGAGGTGATGGTGGTGTAGGAGGGGATGAAGGAGGTGTAGGAGGTGATGATGGTGGAGGAGGTGTAGGTGTAGGAGGTGATGATGGTGGAGGAGGTGGTGGTGTATGAGGTGGAGGTGATGGAGAAGGTGTAGGAGGTGATGATGGTGGAGATGGTGGAGGTGATGAAGGAGGTGTAGGAGGTGATGAGAGGGTGTAGGAGATGATGATGGTGGAGGAGGTGGAGGTGATGGAGGAGGTGGTGGTGGAGTAGGAGGTGATGGAGGAGGTGGTGGTGGTGTAGGAGGTGATGATGGTTGAGGATGTGGTGGTGAAGGAGGTGATGGAGGAGGTGGTGGTGCCCAGCGAGGCACCAGATCAGGTCATAGTGGCGGCTGGATGATGGATGATGGATGATGGATGATGGATGAGCTCCACAATGACTTTCTGTTCCTGTTTAGTGACGACAGTGTAGGGCTCCTCTCTCACGCCTCCCCCTCCACCCTATCCTAATATCTCCCTAAGCTGACTCCCCCACCTCCCCCGACCCCCATCGCTCGGGCCCCCGGGACCCAGACCATGTTGAGAAGTCTAAAAATAGACGAGAGGAGTAGAGGAACTGAAGAGACACAGACCACTGATGAGGGGAGACCTGCTGACCTGTCCCTGTCCTCAGTCCTCTCTCTCTCTCTCTCTCTCTCTCTCTCTCTCTCTCTCTCTCTCTCTCTCTCTCTCTCTCTCTCTCTCTCTCTCTCTCTCCTGGTGTCTGTCTGTCTGTCTGTCTGTGTTGGTCATTCTCTCTGTCTCTCTGTCTCTCTCTCTCTCTCTCTCTCTCTCCTGGTGTCTGTCTGTCTGTCTGTCTGTCTGTCTGTCTGTGTTGGTCATTCTCTCTGTCTCTCTGTCTCTCTCTCTCGCTCTCTGTCATTCTCTTTCTCCTCTTCCACTCATGTCAGTGGACCCACTGCATCATAAAGAGAGTGAGGGAGAGTGATGGAGGGATGGGGAGAGAAGGGGAGGGATGGGAGGGAGAGAGGGGGGAGTACCTTTCTGTGACCATGGTGTCAGGGTGTGTGATGGATGTCTCTGCCCCATCTGGTTGATGTAATAAATTTCCCTGCTGTGTTTGACCTCTCTTACTTACCAGACCATCCCTCACTGAACCGACTTACAATTATGCTCTGCTCTCACCACTGGCCAGGAGAGGGTGGGTGTGTGTGTGTACGTGCATGGTGCATGTGTGTGTATGCGTTTGTGCATGTGTGTGTATGTGTGTGCATGTGTGTGTATGTGTGCCTGCATGTGGGGTGTTTGTGTGTGTGTGTGCATGTGCGTGCATGTGTGTGTGCATTTGCGTGCATGTGTGTGTGTGTGTGTGTGTGTGTGTGTGTGTGTGTGTGTGTGTGTTCAGAGATGGGATGGCTTCTGTTTATTGGCCCAAGGTCATCAGTCTCAACAACATATCTCTGTGAACAACTCTGGTGCTGCCAGGAGAATTCTCCAGCCTACAATAACCTCTCACACTTCCACGGCCTCCCTGAGACAGAGGCTGCCTCCCTGAGACAGAGGCTGCCTCGCCGCTCCGGCCCACATTGCACTGCTGCTGGATCCATACAGCGATGCAGGAGACAATATTCACTAAGAACCATGAGACAGTATTCACTAAGAACCATGAGACAATATTCACTAAGAACCATGAGACAGTATTCACTAAGAACCAGGAGACAATATTCACTAACAACCAGGAGACAATATTCACTAAGAACCATGAGACAATATTCACTAAGAACCAGGAGACAATATTCACTAACAACCAGGAGACAATATTCACTAACAACCAGGAGACAATATTCACTAAGAACCAGGAGACACTATTCACTAACAACCAGGAGACAATATTCACTAAGAACCAGGAGACAGTATTCACTAAGAACCAGGAGACAATATTCACTAAGAACCAGGAGACAATATTCACTAAGAACCATGAGACAATATTCACTAAGAACCAGGAGACAATATTCACTAAGAACCAGGAGACAGTATTCACTAAGAACCAGGAGACAGTATTCACTAAGAACCAGGAGACAATATTCACTAAGAACCAGGAGACAATATTCACTAAGAACCAGGAGACAACATTCACTAAGAACCAGGGGACAATATTCACTAAGAACAGGAGACAGTATTCACTAAGAACCAGGAGACAGTATTCACTAAGAACCAGGAGACAATATTCACTAAGAACCAGGAGACAGTATTCACTAAGAACCAGGAGACAATATTCACTAAGAACCAGGAGACAGTATTCACTAAGAACCAGGAGACAGTATTCACTGAGAACCATGAGACAATATTCACTAAGAACCAGGAGACAATATTCACTAACAACCAGGAGACAATATTCACTAACAACCAGGAGACAATATTCACTAAGAACCAGGAGACAATATTCACTAAGAACCAGGAGACAGTATTCACTAAGAACCAGGAGACAGTATTCACTAAGAACCAGGAGACAGTATTCACTAAGAACCAGGAGACAATATTCACTAAGAACCAGGAGACAGTATTCACTAAGAACCAGGAGACAGTATTCAGGGCTGTTGTAGGGTTTTGTTCTAGGACTGTTTGGCTTTTTCTTCTTTCTTAGGGTAAACGGTTGCATATTTTTTTTCAATAGCTTAGCTGTTGTAGTTTCAGTGGACTAGAGGTCCTGTTAGCCTCTTCATCAGTTCTAGAGGTCCTGTTAGCCTCTTCATCAGTTCTAGAGGTCCTGTTAGCCTCTTCATCAGTTCTAGAGGTCCTGTTAGCCTCTTCATCAGTTCTAGCGGTCCTGTTAGCCTCTTCATCAGTTCTAGCGGTCCTGTTAGCCTCTTCATCAGTTCTAGAGGTCCTGTTAGCCACTTCATCAGTTCTAGAGGTCCTGTTAGCCTCTTCATCAGTTCTAGAGGTCCTGTTAGCCTCTTCATCAGTTCTAGAGGTCCTGTTAGCCTCTTCATCAGTTCTAGAGGTCCTGTTAGCCTCTTCATCAGTTCTAGCGGTCCTGTTAGCCTCTTCATCAGTTCTGGAGGTCCTGTTAGCCTCTTCATCAGTTCTAGAGGTCCTGTTAGCCACTTCATCAGTTCTAGAGGTCCTGTTAGCCTCTTCATCAGTTCTAGAGGTCCTGTTAGCCTCTTCATCAGTTCTAGAGGTCCTGTGAGCCTCTTCATCAGTTCTAGAGGTCCTGTTAGCCACTTCATCAGTTCTAGAGGTCCTGTAAGCCTGTCAGTTCACCGTCCTAAAGAGAAGTCTTGTGTTTGCCCTTAAACGCGACCTAGCTAATTAAAGCGGTCAGCGGCCCGGTAATAGCAGTAGCTAGTTTTAATAAAGCGCTGAGTGAATTGTAAAGCAGGAGGCTAATGAAGTGTCTATGTGGGCAGTGTGTGATAACCGCTAACTGCTAACCCATTAAGAAGCACCGCGGCTCATTGAATTAGCAGAGCTTTTAATTACCGGACGGCTGGAGTCTCCTGAGTCCCTCAGAATAACTATCGGTTCTGGAAGAACAGAACTGAACATTCTTCCTCTGACATTACTGTTCTTTATTGATAATTATAAAGAGAGAGAAGGGGGGAGAGAGAGAAAGAGAGAGAGAGAGAGAGGGGGTGGGAAGGGGAGAGAAAGAAAGAGAGAGTGGAGATATAGAGGAGAGAGAGAGAGAGAGAGAGAGAGAGAGAGAGAGAGAGAGAGAGAGAGAGAGAGGTGGGAAGGGAGAGAAAGAAAGAGAGAGTGGAGATATAGAGGAGAGAGAGAGAGAGAGAGAGAGAGAGAGAGAGAGAGAGAGAGAGAGAGAGAGAGAGAGAGAGAGAGAGAGAGAGAGAGAGAGGAGACAGAGAGAGAGATACAGGGAGGGGGAGAGAGACAGAGGGGGAGATATAGAGATAGGGGGAGACAGAGAGAAAGAAAGGGGGGAGATATAGGAGGGAGAGGGGGGAGAGAGATGGGGAGACTGGGAGAAAGAGGGGGAGAGCCAGAGAGAGAAAGGGGAGAAGAGAGAGAGAGGGGGAGACAGAGAGAGAGAGAGAGAGAGAGAGAGAGAGAGAGAGAGAGAGAGAGAGAGAGAGAGAGAGAGAGAGAGAGAGAGAGAGAGAGAGAGAGAGAGAGGGGGGAGACAGAGAGACAGAGGGAGGGGGGGAGACAGAGAGAGATGGAGAGGGGAGAGGGGAGAGACAGAGAGAGAGAGGGGGAGAGCAAGAGAGAGAAAGGGGGAGACAGAGAAGGGGGAGAAGAGAGAGAGGGGGAGAGAGGAGAGAGAGAGAGAGAGAGAGAGAGAGAGAGAGAGAGAGAGAGAGAGAGAGAGGGGGAGACAGAGAAGGGGGAGAAGAGAGAGAGGGGGGGGAGAGAGAGAGAGAGAGAGAGAGAGAGAGAGGGGGGGGGGAGACAGAGAGAGAGAGTGAGAGGGGAGAGACAGAGAGAGAGAGTGAGAGGGGAGAGACAGAGAGAGAGAGAGAGAGAGAGAGAGAGAGAGAGAGAGAGAGAGAGAGAGAGAGAGAGAGAGAGAGAGAGAGAGAGAGAGAGAGAGAGAGAGAGAGAGAGGGGGGGGGGGAGACAGAGAGAGAGAGTGAGAGGGGAGAGACAGAGAGAGAGAGGGAGGGGGGGAGACAGAGAGAGATGGAGAGGGGAGAGGGGAGAGACAGAGAGAGAGAGTGGGAGAGCAAGAGAGAGAAAGGGGGAGACAGAGAAGGGGGAGAAGAGAGAGAGGGGGAGAGAGAGAGAGAGAGAGAGAGAGAGAGAGAGAGAGAGAGAGAGAGAGAGAGAGAGAAAGGGGGAGACAGAGAAGGGGGAGAAGAGAGAGAGGGGGGGGAGAGGAGAGAGACAGAGAGAGGGGAGGGAGAGGGGGGGAGGGGGGAGAGAGAGAGAAAGAGATGGAGAGGGGAGAGACAGAGAGAGAGGCGGGGGAGAGATGGAGAGGGGAGAGACAGATAGAGAGAGAGGGTATGTGGGGGACGGCCGTAGGAGCAGCAGTGAGGCCTGGCATTATTCACCAGAACACATATGTTATAATCGCAGAGGACTTACTTAAAATTCAATCCACTTTGGCATCATTATCATGTATCAACATAATAAATGAGGCCTTCAGAGCTTGGTAATTATCATTTGATAAATCATCAGCACAAAATTAACTGGATGTCAAAACATTCATTGAGAGGGTGATGAATGTGTGATGGTCCTGGTGATGAATGGTGTTAATGTGCATGGAGCCAGTGGCTAAGCAGCCCAAGATGGATGGGCCGGGATGCTGCAAGGTCAGGACACGCTGCAGAACGGGGGGGAAATACAACAGAGAATAAGGAGAGAGAACCTCCCTCTCTTTCACTCTCCCTCTCTCCCCCACAGCTGTTGGTTGCATGTTCGGGTGGACAGGAAGGGAAGGAAATCAATTTATTCATTGTGTTGATAATGATGGTTATGGTTTCCATAGTGATGGTGTTGATGAACTTCCTGTCCTGGTATG
>CM051018.1:3282486-3284986 GCA_027704905.1 Muraenolepis orangiensis
GAGGGTTTGATGGTTTACTGGTTTGATGGTTTACTGGTTTGATGGTTTAATTGTTTAATGGTTTGATGATTTAATGGTTTACTGGTTTGATGGTTTAATTGTTTGATGGTTTAATGGTTTGATGGTTTAATGGTTTGAGGGTTTGATGATGGTTTGATGGTTTGAGGGTTTGATGATTTAATGGTTTAAGGGTTTGATGGTTTAATGGTTTGAGGGTTTAATGGTTTAATGGTTTGATGGTTTAATGGTTTGATGGTTTAATGGTTTGATGGTTTAATGGTTTGATGGTTTGATGGTTTAATGGTTTAATGGTTTGATGGTTTAATGGTTTGATGGTTTAATGGTTTGATGGTTTAATGGTTTGATGGTTTAATGGTTTGATGGTTTGATGGTTTAATGGTTTGATGGTTTGATGGTTTGATGGTTTAATGGTTTGATGGTTTGATGGTTTAATAGTTTGATGGTTGAATGGTTTAATGGTTTAATGGTTTGATGGTTTAATGGTTTGATGGTTTGATGGTTTGAGGGTTTGATGGTTTAATGGTTTGATGGTTTGAGGGTTTGATGATGGTTTGAGGGTTTGAGGGTTTGATGATGGTTTAATGGTTTGATGGTTTGAGGGTTTGATGATGGTTTAATGGTTTGATGGTTTAATGGTTTGATGGTTTGAGGGTTTGATGATGGTTTGATGGTTTGAGGGTTTGATGATGGTTTAATGGTTTGATGGTTTGAGGGTTTGATGATGGTTTAATGGTTTGATGGTTTGAGGGTTTAATGGTTTGAGGGTTTGATGATGGTTTAATGGTTTGAGGGTTTGATGATGGTTTAATGGTTTGAGGGTTTGATGGTTTGAGGGTTTGATGATGGTTTAATGGTTTGAGGGTTTGATGGTTTGAGGGTTTGATGATGGTTTAATGGTTTAATGGTTTGAGGGTTTGATGATGGTTTAATGGTTTGAGGGTTTGATGATGGTTTAATGGTTTGATGGTTTGAGGGTTTGATGATGGTTTAATGGTTTGAGGGTTTGATGATGGTTTAATGGTTTGATGGTTTAATGGTTTGAGGGTTTGATGGTTTGAGGGTTTGATGTGGCCCCTGACACTGATGACCTCCAGGGGCCTCTGAACAAGAACAGATATTGAGATGGACGGTTACACAATAATGAAGACTTGATACGTGCTGGGAGGCGGGAGGTGAGGTTATGATACGACTGGACCTTCATAATGAGCCTCACTCTGTAAAGGTAACAGCCTTTATAATGAGCCTCACTCTGTAAAGGTAACAGCCTTCATAATGAGCCTCACTCTGTAAAGGTAACAGCCTTTATAATGAGCCTCACTCTGTAAAGGCAACAGCCTTCATAATGAGCCTCACTCTGTAAAGGCAACAGCCTTCATAATGAGCCTCACTCTGTAAAGGCAACAGCCTTCATAATGAGCCTCACTCTGTAAAGGTCACACAGGTGTGCTGGTGATGGAGGTTAGATGGAGAGATCTAATACAATACGGATAAGAGAGGTTCATTCTCTTTGTGTTCACTGTGTTAACACTGGGAACATGGCAAGCTCTCCTTGCTTATAGTGGTAGTGTATTTGTTAACTGTAGTATAGTAGAGATCGTAACTGCACCAGTTGTATTAACTGTAGTATAGAATAGATCGTAACTGCACCAGTTGTATTAACTGTAGTATAGTATAGATTGTAACTGCACCAGTTGTGTTAACTGTAGTATAGTATAGATGTAACTGTACCAGTTGTGTTAACTGTTATAAAGTAGAGATCTTAACCGTACCAGTGCTGACAGAGTGACAGTGGATTCTGGGTTGTATTTTCCTTGTATTTTATTCTTCTGTCATCAAAGTGTCTGGCGCTGAATATCTAAAGTAAAAAACCTGGGACGCAGTGCCAATTATGCATTGACAGAGATGTCATGTAAATTAAAATGATTCCACGTCAGCCGCCGCGCGTCCTCTCATCTCTCGTAGAACACGGAGGAACGCCACCAGCGTCCCGGAGGTCAGCCAAACTTTCTTCCAGAATCTTCTCCTCCTCGTAGCGATGATTGCGTGTCAATCAGAGCCCCTATTAATATGGCAAAGTGGAAACATTTACACAGTGTGTAAAAATTGAATATAAGACGTGATTGTTACATGTCCGGGATAGCTAGCTCTGTTAGCGTACAAGTTTGTACTCCTGCCTTGTGATCAATTAAAGTGATTTTAAAGTATTAGCTGCACTTTAATTGTACTTGGGGAGAACTGCAAAGGCCAACGAGCTCAACCATCTATCTATCAGGTTGAGGATTTAATTGGTAGGAATACTCGTCTAATTATCAATCCTGCTCTCCGCGCTACAATTATGTAATTCTGATAGTGAAGCGTTGTGGAGCGATATTGGTCTGTGTGTCATTACCCAGACGCCTAATGAAGGAGATCATTCCCGTAATAACCGATTCACTCTTCTATTGTCTTCTATTGTACTTCATTCTATTCTTCCATTGCT
>CM051018.1:3289986-3292486 GCA_027704905.1 Muraenolepis orangiensis
GACTCTACTACTGACTCTACTACTAACTCGACTACTGACTCTACTACTAACTCTACTACTGACTCTACTACTGATTCTACTACTGACTCTACTACTGACTACTGACTCTACTACTGACTCTACTACTAACTCTACTACTGACTACTGACTCTACTACTGACTACTAACTCTACTACTGACTCTACTACTGACTCTACTACTGACTCTACTGTCTCTATTGACTCTACTACTGACTCTACTACTGACTACTGACTCTACTAATTACTCTAATACTGACTACTGACTCCACTACTAACTCTACTACTCTACTAATTACTCTACTACTGACTACTGACTCTACTACTGACTCTACTACTGACTACTACTGACTCTACTACTGACTCTACTACTAACTCTACTACTCTACTAATTACTCTACTACTAACTACTGACTCTACTACTGACTACTACGGACTACTACTGACTACTTACTCTACTACGGACTCTTAACACACACTGTAGTCACACACACACACACACACACACACACACACACACACACACACACACACACACACACACACACACACACACACACACAAACACACACACCACATACACACAGCATCCCTCAAACTGATTGTTGCTGTTTGACGTTAATTTCCAGATTGTCATGATATGCTGTTATGTTTACATGGCCTGCCTCTCAGTGTGTGTTTCTGTGTGTGTGTGTGTGTGTGTTTCTGTGTGTATCTGTGTGTGTGTGTGTGTGTGTGTGTGTGTGTGTGTGTGTGTGTGTGTATCTGTGTGTGTGTGTGTGTGTGTGTGTGTGTGTGTGTGTGTGTGTGTGTGTATCTGTGTGATGTGTGTTTCTGTGTGTGTGTGTGTGTGTATCTGTGTGGTGTGTGTGGTGTGTGCGTGTGTGTGTGTGTGTGAGAGACACTATCCAGGCCTGTAGTAAGGGTCTCACCCCTGTAGCTTGTTGCTCTACCACTACTACGTCTAACTCTGCTACTAACTCTACCACTGACTCTACTGACTCTACTAATTACTCTACTACTGACTCTACTACTGACTCTACTGACTCTACTACTGACTCTACTTCTGACTCTACTACTGACTCTACTACTGACTCTACTTCTGACTCTACTACTAACTCTACTACTGACTACTGACTTTACTACTGACTACTGACTCTACTACTGGCTCTACTACTGACTCTACTGACTCTACTGACTCTACTACTGACTCTACTACTGACTCTACTTCTGACTCTACTACTGACTACTGACATTACTACTGACTCTACTTCTGACTCTACTACTGACTACTGACTCTACTACTGACTACTGACTCTACTACTGACTACTGACTCTACTACTGACTCTACTACTGACTCTACTACTGACTACTGACTCTACTGACTCTACTACTGACTCTACTTCTGACTCTACTACTGACTCTACTACTGACTCTACTGACTCTACTAGTGACTCTACTGACTCTACTGACTCTACGACTGACTCTACTTCTGACTCTACTACTGACTCTACTACTGACTCTACTGACTCTACTACTGACTCTACTACTGACTCTACTGACTCTACTACTGACTCTACTACTGACTCTACTGACTCTACTACTGACTCTACTACTGACTCTACTACTGACTCTACTGACTCTACTACTGACTCTACTACTGACTCTACTGACTCTACTACTGACTCTACCTCTGACTCTACTGACTCTACTACTGACTCTACTTCTGACTCTACTGACTCTACTACTGACTCTACTTCTGACTCTACTGACTC
Organism: Muraenolepis orangiensis; assembly: GCA_027704905.1. Lineage (NCBI taxonomy): Eukaryota > Metazoa > Chordata > Actinopteri > Gadiformes > Muraenolepididae > Muraenolepis > Muraenolepis orangiensis. The sequence continues at coordinate 3,291,780 of CM051018.1, forward strand.
TACTTCTGACTCTACTGACTCTACTACTGACTCTACTTCTGACTCTACTGACTCTACTTCTGACTCTACTGACTCTACTTCTGACTCTACTACTGACTACTGACTCTACTTCTGACTCTACTACTGCCTACTGCCTCAACTACTGACTCTACTACTGCCTCTACTACTGACTACTGACTCTACTACTGACTCTACTACTGACTCTACTACTGACTACTGACTCTACTACTGACTACTGACTCTACTACTGACTCTACTACTGACTCTACTACTGACTACTGACTCTACTGACTCTACTACTGACTCTACTACTGACTCTACTTCTGACTCTACTACTGACTCTACTACTGACTCTACTAGTGACTCTACTGACTCTACTGACTCTACGACTGACTCTACTACTGACTCTACTACTGCCTCTACTACTGACTACTGACTCTACTACTGACTCTACTACTGACTCTACTACTGACTACTGACTCTACTACTGACTACTGACTCTACTACTGACTCTACTACTGACTCTACTACTGACTACTGACTCTACTGACTCTACTACTGACTCTACTACTGACTCTACTTCTGACTCTACTACTGACTCTACTACTGACTCTACTAGTGACTCTACTGACTCTACTGACTCTACGACTGACTCTACTTCTGACTCTACTACTGACTCTACTACTGACTCTACTGACTCCACTACT
>CM051018.1:3297286-3299786 GCA_027704905.1 Muraenolepis orangiensis
GAGAGGAGGAGGAGAGGGGAGGGGAAGGGGAGAGGGAAGAAGAGGAAGGGGAAAAGAGGGAGTTAGAGGGGAGAAGAGAGAGGGAGATTAGGAGTGGTGGCGGGGAGGGAGGGGGATGAGGGGAGGGAAGGGAGAGGAGGAGGGAGGGGAGGAGCAGAGAGGAGGAGGAGAGAGGAGGAGGAGGAGGAGAGAGGAGGAGGGAGAGGAAGAGGAGATGAGGAGAGGAGAGGGGAAGACGAGGAGGAGAGGGGAATAGGAAGAGGAGGAGGGAGGAAGAGGAGGAGAGAGGGAGAGGGAGAGGGAGGAGGAGGAGGGGGAGAGGAGGAAGGAGGATAGGGAGAAGAGGGAGAGGAGAGGAGAGAGGGAGAGAGGAGGGAGGAGAGGAAGGAGAGGAGAAGAGGACGAGAGGGAGGAGGAAGAGGGAGGTAGAGGAGGAGAGAGGACGAGGATAGGGAGGAGAGGAGGAGAGGAGGAGGAGAGGAGAGGAGGAGAAAGGAGGGGAGAGGAAGAAGGAGAGAGGAGGAGGAGAGGAGGATGGTGAGGAGATAAGGAAGAGGGAGGGAGAGAGGAGAGAGGAGTAGGAGGGAGAAAGAGAGAGGGAGAGGAGGAGGAGAGGAGGAGGGAGGGACAGGAGGAGGGATATAGGAAGAGGAGAGGAACAGAGGAGGAGGAGAGGAGAGAGGAGGAGGAGGAGGAGGAGAGGAGGAGAGGAGGAGAGGAGGAGAGAGGAGAGAGGAGAGGAGGAGAGGAGGAGAGGAGGAGAGGAGGAAAGGAGGGAGAGGATATAGGAAGAGGAGAGGACAGAGGAGGAGGAGAGGAGAGGAGGAGAGGAGAGTAGGAGAGGAGAAGAGGAGAGGAGAAGAGGAGAGAGGAGGAGGAGAGGAGGAGAGGAGGAGGAGAGGAGGAGAGAGGAGAGAGGAGAGGAGGAGAGGAGGAAAGGAGGAGAGGAGGAGAGGATATAGGAAGAGGAGAGGACAGAGGAGGAGGAGGAGAGGAGAGGAGGAGAGGAGAAGAGGAGAGGAGGAGGAGAGGAGGAGAGGAGGAGAGGAGGAGACAGGAGAGGAGGAGAGGAGGAGAGAGGAGAGGAGGATCAGGTTAAAGAGGAGCAACAACTGCTGCATTAAGAAGGCCTGATAGAAGCGTTTTGGAGGCTGCCTCACCGTGTCTGACTTGGGCTTCAGCACCCTGGTGAACGGGCCTCTGGACGAGGCCTCCTGCACCTCCCTGAGCGTCACCCTGCGGCTGTCCAGGAACCTCAGCTGGGGCATCTTGTATATAACATAGTACCTGAGGAGACAACAACATTATCACCTACCACCATGCTATCAAAGAGACAAGACCTGCTATCAAAGAGACAAGACCTGCTATCAAAGAGACAAGACCTGTTATTAAAGAGACAAGACCTGTTATCAAAGAGACAAGACCTGTTATTAAAGAGACATGACCTGTTATTAAAGAGACATGACCTGTTATTAAAGAGACAAGACCTGTTATTAAAGAGACAAGACCTGCTATAAAGAGACAAGACCTGTTATCAAAGAGACAAGACCTGTCACAGTTAGCTGTTATCCCACCAGCTGCCAATAGGAGTGCTCCTCAGCTCCCGACGTAACGTTACTTGTGTGATTTGACTAATAGGCCTATATCACAGTAGATTAGAACGCTGGAAGTACCCGCTGAAGCAGTGTATCCCAAGTTCTGGTTAATGCATTCCTTGGCATTCACCATGGAGGACAGTTATCGCTGGACAACATCGCTGCATAACCTTCCAAAAGTCGGTCCAGGCGATGCGGTTCAACTAGTGAATGAACACTACAGTGAAGAAGTCTAAATCCCAATCATACAATTCCCCGACATTGTGTCTTGTGGCTCTATCTGGATATATCGCCATAGAACACATATATAACACATACATTTCGATTTCATTTAGTTATTTTTTGTTTGTACTAGTTTAGTTTATTTTGTTATTTAGTTTTTAGGTATTAGTATAATTTGTGTGCATTTATTCCCCGTTTCAACTGTGATTTAGTGTAGGAGCAGAGGTATGCCTATGTATTTAATATAGGCGATTTATTTGATGGATTTTGATTATTTCAATGTACCTTTTCATTTACGTGTTAATATGTAGTGTGCAGCTGTATATTTTCTAAAAGGGAATGCCTGTTATTCTTGTGAATATGAGTTGTCTTAAAATACAAGTGCTTGTGACATACTTGTGGCATTGAGTTAAAACCAAATTTGTATAAAATACCGATATATATATCGTATATCGATATATATCGTATATCGCGATGCAGCCTAAAAAATACCGGGTTTTGGTCCGTATCGCCCAGCCCTACTTGGGACCAGTGCTTTTAATCATACACATACCCAACATTATTAGCCTATTCCGCCCACTTCTCGAGCCGTATATGCTCTCCTTGTCAAAGTGCAAACAGACATACGCGCTACCCCTGAGAACATGAAACGAGGGACCTTCATCCTCCTCATCAGCCTCACA
>CM051018.1:3304786-3327286 GCA_027704905.1 Muraenolepis orangiensis
TTTCTGGTCCACTATTAGTCTGAGTCAGTAGTAGAGTTAGTAGTAGAGTCAGTAGAGTCAGAAGTAGAGTCAGTAGAGTCAGTAGTAGAGTCAGTAGAGTCAGAAGTAGAGTCAGTAGAGTCAGTCGTAGAGTCAGTAGTAGAGTCAGAAGTAGAGTCAGTAGTAGAGTCAGTAGAGTCAGAAGTAGAGTCAGTAGAGTCAGAAGTAGAGTCAGTAGAGTCAGAAGTAGAGTCAGTAGAGTCAGAAGTAGAGTCAGTAGAGTCAGTAGTAGAGTCAGAAGTAGAGTCAGTGGTAGAGTCAGAAGTAGAGTCAGTGGTAGAGTCAGTAGTAGAGTCAGTAGAGTCAGTAGTAGAGTCAGAAGTAGAGTCAGTAGTCAGTAGTAGAGTCAGAAGTAGAGTCAGTAGAGTCAGTAGTAGAGTCAGTAGAGTCAGAAGTAGAGTCAGTAGAGTCAGTAGTAGAGTCAGTAGAGTCAGAAGTAGAGTCAGTAGTAGAGTCAGTAGAGTCAGTAGTAGAGTCAGTAGAGTCAGTAGTAGAGTCAGTAGTCAGTAGTAGAGTCAGTAGTCAGTAGTAGAGTCAGTAGTAGAGTCAGTAGTAGAGTCAGTAGTCAGTAGTAGAGGCAGTAGTAGAGTCAGTAGTAGAGTCAGTAGTCAGTAGTAGAGTCAGTAGTCAGTAGTAGAGTCAGTAGTCAGTAGTAGAGTCAGAAGTAGAGTCAGTAGTAATGTCAGTAGTCAGTAGTAGAGTCAGAAGTAGAGTCAGTAGTAGAGTCAGTAGTAGAGTCAGTAGTAGAGTCAGTAGTAGAGGCAGTAGAGTCAGTAGTAGAGTCAGTAGTAGAGTCAGTAGTTGAGGCAGTAGGCAGTAGTAGAGTCAGAAGTAGAGTCAGTAGTCAGTAGTAGAGTCAGAAGTAGAGTCAGTAGAGTCAGTAGTAGAGTCAGTAGAGTCAGTAGAGTCAGAAGTAGAGTCAGTAGTAGAGTCAGTAGAGTCAGAAGTAGAGTCAGTAGTAGAGTCAGTAGAGTCAGAGGTAGAGTCAGTAGTAGAGTCAGTAGAGTCAGTAGTAGAGTCAGTAGTAGAGTCAGTAGAGTCAGTAGTAGAGTCAGTAGTAGAGTCAGTAGTAGAGTCAGTAGAGTCAGTAGTAGAGTCAGTAGTAGAGTCAGTAGAGTCAGTAGTAGAGTCAGTAGTAGAGTCAGTAGAGTCAGTAGTAGAGTCAGTAGTAGAGTCAGAAGTAGAGTCAGTCGTAGAGTCAGTAGAGTCAGTAGAGTCACTAGTAGAGTCAGTAGTAGAGTCAGTAGTAGAGTCAGAAGTAGAGTCAGTAGTAGAGTCAGTAGAGTCAGTAGTCAGTAGTAGAGTCAATAGTAGAGTCAGTAGTAGAGTCAGTAGTCAGTAGTAGAGTCAGTAGTCAGTAGTAGAGTCAGTAGTAGAGTCAGTAGTAGAGTCAGTAGTCAGTAGTAGAGTCAGTAGTAGAGTCAGTAGTAGAGTCAGTAGTCAGTAGTAGAGTCAGTAGTCAGTAGTAGAGTCAGTAGTCAGTAGTAGAGTCAGAAGTAGAGTCAGTAGTAATGTCAGTAGTCAGTAGTAGAGTCAGAAGTAGAGTCAGTAGTAGAGTCAGTAGTAGAGTCAGTAGAGTCAGTAGAGTCAGTAGTAGAGTCAGAAGTAGAGTCAGTAGTCAGTAGTAGAGTCAGAAGTAGAGTCAGTAGAGTCAGTAGTAGAGTCAGTAGAGTCAGAAGTAGAGTCAGTAGAGTCAGTAGTAGAGTCAGTAGAGTCAGAAGTAGAGTCAGTAGTAGAGTCAGTAGAGTCAGTAGTAGAGTCAGTAGAGTCAGTAGTAGAGTCAGTAGTAGAGTCAGTAGAGTCAGTAGTAGAGTCAGTAGTAGAGTCAGTAGTAGAGTCAGTAGTGGAGTCAGTAGAGTCAGTAGTAGAGTCAATAGTAGAGTCAGTAGTAGAGTCAGTCGTAGAGTCAGTAGAGTCAGTAGAGTCACTAGTAGAGTCAGTAGTAGAGTCAGTAGTAGAGTCAGAAGTAGAGTCAGTAGTAGAGTCAGTAGAGTCAGTAGTCAGTAGTAGAGTCAGTAGTAGAGTCAGTAGTAGAGTCAGTAGTCAGTAGTAGAGTCAGTAGTCAGTAGTAGAGTCAGTAGTAGAGTCAGTAGTAGAGTCAGTAGTCAGTAGTAGAGGCAGTAGTAGAGTCAGTAGTAGAGTCAGTAGTCAGTAGTAGAGTCAGTAGTCAGTAGTAGAGTCAGTAGTCAGTAGTAGAGTCAGAAGTAGAGTCAGTAGTAATGTCAGTAGTCAGTAGTAGAGTCAGAAGTAGAGTCAGTAGTAGAGTCAGTAGTAGAGTCAGTAGTAGAGTCAGTAGTAGAGGCAGTAGAGTCAGTAGTAGAGTCAGTAGTAGAGTCAGTAGTTGAGGCAGTAGGCAGTAGTAGAGTCAGAAGTAGAGTCAGTAGTCAGTAGTAGAGTCAGAAGTAGAGTCAGTAGAGTCAGTAGTAGAGTCAGTAGAGTCAGAAGTAGAGTCAGTAGAGTCAGAAGTAGAGTCAGTAGTAGAGTCAGTAGAGTCAGAAGTAGAGTCAGTAGTAGAGTCAGTAGAGTCAGAGGTAGAGTCAGTAGTAGAGTCAGTAGAGTCAGTAGTAGAGTCAGTAGTAGAGTCAGTAGAGTCAGTAGTAGAGTCAGTAGTAGAGTCAGTAGAGTCAGTAGTAGAGTCAGTAGTAGAGTCAGTAGTAGAGTCAGTAGTAGAGTCAGTAGAGTCAGTAGTAGAGTCAGTAGTAGAGTCAGAAGTAGAGTCAGTCGTAGAGTCAGTAGAGTCAGTAGAGTCACTAGTAGAGTCAGTAGAGTCAGTAGTAGAGTCAGTAGTAGAGTCAGAAGTAGAGTCAGTAGTAGAGTCAGTAGAGTCAGTAGTCAGTAGTAGTCAATAGTAGAGTCAGTAGTAGAGTCAGTAGTCAGTAGTAGAGTCAGTAGTCAGTAGTAGAGTCAGTAGTAGAGTCAGTAGTAGAGTCAGTAGTCAGTAGTAGAGTCAGTAGTAGAGTCAGTAGTAGAGTCAGTAGTCAGTAGTAGAGTCAGTAGTCAGTAGTAGAGTCAGTAGTCAGTAGTAGAGTCAGAAGTAGAGTCAGTAGTAATGTCAGTAGTCAGTAGTAGAGTCAGAAGTAGAGTCAGTAGTAGAGTCAGTAGTAGAGTCAGTAGAGTCAGTAGAGTCAGTAGTAGAGCCAGTAGTAGAGTCAGTAGTCAGTAGTAAAGTCAGTAGTCAGTAGTAGAGTTAGTAGTAGAGTCAGAAGTAGAGTCAGTAGTAGAGTCAGTAGTAGAGTCAGAAGTAGAGTCAGTAGTAGAGTCAGTAGAGTCAGTAGTAGAGTCAGTAGTAGAGTAATTAGTAGAGTCAGTAGAGTCAGTGGTAGAGTTAGTAGCAGAGTTAGACGTAGTAGTGGTAGAGCAACAAGCTACAGGGGTGAGACCCTTACTACAGGCCTGGATAGTGTCTCTCACACACACACACACACGCACACACCACACACACCACACAGATACACACACACACACACACAGAAACACACATCACACAGATACACACACACACACACACACACACACACACACACACACACACACACACACACACACACACACACACACACACACACACACACACACACAGATACACACAGAAACACACACACACACACACACACAGAAACACACACTGAGAGGCAGGCCATGTAAACATAACAGCATATCATGACAATCTGGAAATTAACGTCAAACAGCAACAATCAGTTTGAGGGATGCTGTGTGTATGTGGTGTGTGTGTTTGTGTGTGTGTGTGTGTGTGTGTGTGTGTGTGTGTGTGTGTGTGTGTGTGTGTGTGTGTGTGTGTGTGTGTGTGTGTGTGACTACAGTGTGTGTTAAGAGTCCGTAGTAGAGTAAGTAGTCAGTAGTAGTCCGTAGTAGTCAGTAGTAGAGTCAGTAGTTAGTAGTAGAGTAATTAGTAGAGTAGTAGAGTTAGTAGTAGAGTCAGTAGTAGAGTCAGTAGTAGTCAGTAGTAGAGTCAGTAGTAGAGTCAGTAGTCAGTAGTAGAGTAATTAGTAGAGTAGTAGAGTTAGTAGTGGAGTCAGTAGTCAGTATTAGAGTAATTAGTAGAGTCAGTAGTCAGTAGTAGAGTCAGTAGTAGAGTCAATAGAGACAGTAGAGTCAGTAGTAGAGTCAGTAGTAGAGTCAGTAGTAGAGTTAGTAGTCAGTAGTAGAGTCAGTAGTCAGTAGTAGAGTTAGTAGTAGAGTCAGTAGTAGAGTCAGTAGTCAGTAGTAGAGTCAGTAGTAGAATCAGTAGTAGAGTCAGTAGTAGAGTTAGTAGTAGAGTCAGTAGTCGAGTTAGTAGTAGAGTCAGTAGTAGAGTCAGTAGTCAGTAGTAGAGTTAGTAGTAGAGTTAGTAGTAGAGTCAGTAGTAGAGTCAGTAGTAGAGTTAGTAGTAGAGTCAGTAGTCAGTAGTAGAGTTAGTAGTAGAGTCAGTAGTAGAGTCAGTAGTAGAGTTAGTAGTAGAGTCAGTAGTCAGTAGTAGAGTTAGTAGTATAGTTAGTAGTAGAGTCAGTAGTAGAGTCAGTAGTAGAGTTAGTAGTCGAGTCAGTAGTCAGTAGTAGAGTCAGTAGTCAGTAGTAGAGTCAGTAGTAGAGTCAGTAGTAGAGTTAGTAGTAGAGTCAGTAGTCGAGTTAGTAGTAGAGTCAGTAGTCAGTTGTAGAGTTAGTAGTAGAGTCAGTAGTAGAGTCAGTAGTCAGTAGTTTCTGGATGGAGGAAATGAAACATTTAGTTTGTTTGGGATACAAAACAAAACAACAACATGTAAACAGTTGGCTAACTCTTGCCACCTGTGCATCGTGTGTGTGCCTGTGTGCATGTGTGTGTGTACGCATGTGTACTGTGTGTGTGTGTGTACGCATGTGTACTGTGTGTGTGTGTGTACGCATGTGTACTGTGTGTGTGTGTGTATGCATGTGTGTGTGAGCATGTGTCTTGTGTGTGTGTGTGTGTGTGTGTGTGTGTGTGTGTATATGCATGTGTGTGTGAGCATGTGTCTTGTGTGTGTGTGTGTGTGTGTGTGTGTGTGTGTGTGTGTGTGTGTGTGTGTGTGTGTGCATGTGTGTGTGAGCATGTGTCTTGTGTGTGTGTGTGTGTGTGTGTGTGTGTGTGCATGTGTGTGTGAGCATGTGTCTTGTGTGTGTGTGTTTCCTGTGTGTCATTAGCTAAAGGGAGAGTCTCTCAGGGAGGTCTTATTAATTGTTGTTTTCATGTCACCATCGCTGGTTGATTTAATCACTTAAATGCACAGCGAGGGGGGAGTCGAGGGGGGGGGGGGGGGGGGGAGTCAGGGAGGGAGTCAGGGGGGGGGGGGGGGGGGGAGAGCCGCCAAGGCCCATCCAGCATTAATTACCAGGCAGGGACCTGGCCCCCCGTAGTCTCTCTCTCTCTCTCTCTCTCTCTCTCTCTCTCCTCTCTCTCTCTCTCTCTCTCTCTCTCCTCTCTCTCTCTCTCTCTCTCTCTCTAAATAAGGAATCATTATGACAGCAGTAATGTGCACATTCTAAAATAATGTTCTGTCAATATAGGGTTGGGATGTGTGTGTGTGTGTGTGTGTGTGTGTGTGTGTGTGTGTGTGTGTGTGTGTGTGTGTGTGTGTGTGTGGGTGTATGTGTGTGTATGCGTGTGTGTGTGTGTATGCATGTGTGTGTGTGTGTGTGTGTGTATGTGTGTGTGTGTGTGTGTATGCGTGTGTGTATGTGTGTGTGTGTGTGTGTGTGTGTGTGTGTGTGTGTGTGTGTGTGTGTGTGTGTGTGTGGCCTGCTGAGATGAGGGCAGACGGGTCAATGGACTTAAACTCATTGAGGAAGTCTGGGCTGACTACTCTCCACTGCTATTGGCTGACAGGTCTGTCCCGTCTGCCAATGAGGAGCTGCGTGTCACACCAGAGGTCAAGGGGAGTAGTATTGCTCTATATCTTTATAACAATAATGTTTCTCTATATTATGATAATAGTATTGCTCTATATTATTTATATTATTATAATAGTGTGCTCTATAATATTATTAAAATAGAATAGCTCTCTATTAGTATTACAACAGCGCTTCTCTATAGTATGATGATGCTAGCATTTCTCTGGAGTCGTATTACATGGGTGCTCTGTATTAGTAGTATAGTGCTGATCTATATTATTAGTATAGTGCTGATCTATATTATTAGTATAGTGCTGATCTATATTATTAGTATAGTGTTGATCTATATTATTAGTATAGTGCTGATCTATATTATTAGTATAGTGTTGATCTATATTATTAGTATAGTGCTGATCTATATTATTAGTATAGTGCTGATCTATATTATTAGTATAGTGCTGATCTATATTATTAGTATAGTGCTGATCTATATTATTAGTATAGTGTTGATCTATATTATTAGAATAGTGTTGATCTATATTATTAGTATAGTGCTGATCTATATTATTAGTATAGTGTTGATCTATATTATTAGTATAGTGCTGATCTATATTATTAGTATAGTGCTGATCTATATTATTAGTATAGTGTTGATCTATATTATTAGTATAGTGCTGATCTATATTATTAGTATAGTGCTGATCTATATTATTAGTATAGTGCTGATCTATATTATTAGTATAGTGTTGATCTATATTAGTATTATAGTGTATTATAGTGTATCTATATAATTAGAATATATATAATAATATTATTATTATATATTATTATAATAGGGTTGCTCTATAGTATTACAATATTGCTGCGCTATATACCATCATTATAATAGTGTTGATCTCTATTGCTGTCATACTATCGTTACTCTGTATTATTATTATAACATCATTATGATAATAGTGTTGATCTATTTTATGATAAACATTGTGTTTCTCTAAATCATTAAAGGCTCTATATTATAGTCCCCTCCTCAGTGGCTGTGGTTCCATCCTACAGGGACACGCCCCAAACCACCTCAGGATCCATGGGTTTTAAGATGAGATTTTGACATCATCTCGCCCCCACCCCCTCCACCCCCCCCACCCCCTCCACCCCCTCCCTGACAGACGGTGTCTCTCTCTGGGTGTCACACCACCTCACGTGGCCTTCATTTAAAGATCCCAGGTCCAGGACACCTCCCCCGTCCTCCCACATGGCGGGGGGGAGGAGAGGATTACACTCGTCTATTAATGATCATTAGGGAACGTTTGTAGCCGCAGGTGAACCTCTTGGTGTGTGGGTGTCCTAAGCTCATCTCTGATTGGACGACCACGCCGCGCTCCGGGCCCTGATTGGCCGCGTTGTGACAGATGTGAACTTTTGCATCATCTGAGGTTTAATCATGTGAGACCAAATGAAATTAAATCAGATCACCATTATTTATTTATTTGTATTTTTAACCGGTGGCGAAAAACACGCGTGAAATATATGAATGGTTTAAAAAGTCACGCTTCTCTTTAAATGTTGTGGGTTGGACACGTTATGACGAAGAGGTGTGTGAGTGTGTGAACACACACACACACACACACACACACACACACACACACACACACACACACAAATACACACACACAGACACAAACAGACATGTGTGTGTGATGCGGCCCCCTGAGGAGAGCAGAGTCAAGGACCCTCACTCCTCCGCTGCCTGCTGAGAAAGAGACAAATATTCTCTCTTCTGTCATCAGCAGCCAATCACACACACACACAGACACTCACACACAAACACACACACAGACACACACATACACACAGACACAAACACACACATACACACAGACAGACACACACACACTCACATACAGACACACACACTCACATACAGACACTCACACACACACACACACACACACAGACAGACAGACAGACAGACAGACAGACAGACAGACACACTCACATACAGACACTCACACACACTCACTCACTCACACACACACACACACACACACACACACACACACACACACACACACACACACACAGTGAAGAGAGGGGGGAGACTCAACAAGATTGAAGTGTTTCTATTCACAAATCTAAATGAAAAAGTTAATTACTCCAAACTAGCTTGAAATCACATAATGTGGGCAACCTGTCGCCTGATTGGTGGAGGAGATTACAACAAGTAGACACCTGGGTAGTACTCTCTCTCTCTCTCTCTCTCTCTCTCTCTCTCTCTCTCTCTCTCTCTCTCTCTCTCTCTCTCTCTCTCTCTCTCTCTCCAGACCATCTTTGATCTCTCACTTGCTGACTTGCTGTCCTCTCTAACGGTAATTACTGATAATTAAAAAGTTTACAAAACGCACAGCTGCTGTCGACGCAACGGAAAACATGCTCTGCTCCGTCTCCACCCTGCTACACGAACCGCTACAACCTGCTACACCCTGCTACACCCCCTTATACCCTGCTACACTCCCTTATACCCTGCTACACCGCTACAACCTGCTACACCTGCTACACCCCCTTATACCCTGCTACACTCCCTTATACCTGCTACACCGCTACAACCTGCTACACCCCCTTATACCCTGCTACACTCCCTTATACCCTGCTACACCGCTACAACCTGCTACACCCTGCTACACCCCCTTATACCCTGCTACACTCCCTTATACCCTGCTACACCCTGCTACACCGCTACAACCTGCTACACCCCCTTATACCCTGCTACACCGCTACAACCTGCTACACCGCTACAACCTGCTACACCCCTTATACCCTGCTACACCGCTACAACTGCTACAACCGCTACAACTGCTCCTAATACTAGGATGGGTTAAATGCAGAGAACACGTTTCACTGTATGTCTTCATGTATGTGACCAATAAAGAGGATTCAATCCTCACGATTTGTTGTTGTTTGTTACACCGCTACAACCTGCTACACTGCTACACCCCTTATACCCTGCTACACCGCTACAACCTGCTACACCCCTTATACCCTGCTACACCCCCTTATACCCTGCTACACCGCTACAACCAGCTACACCCCTTATAACCAGCTACACCCCTTATACCCTGCTACACCCCCTTATACCCTGCTACACCGCTACAACCTGCTACACCCCTTATACCCTGCTACACCCTGCTACACCCCCTTATACCCTGCGACAACCTGCTACACCGCTACACCCTGCTACACCGCTACACCCGCTACACCCTGCTACACCCTGCTACACTGCTACACCCTGCTTCACCGCTACACCCTGCTACAACGCTACACCCTGCTACAATGCTACACCCTACTACAACGCTACACCCTGCTTCACCGCTACACCCTGCTACACTGCTACACCCTGCTTCACCGCTACACCCTGCTATACCGCTTAACCCTGCTACACCCTGCTACACACAGAAGAAGAAAAAGAAGAAGCAGAAGATCAGTAATTAGTAAAAACCGCAGAATGCAAGTTCAACAAGTTCAAGTAGAGTGCAATACAGTAATGAAATCATCCAGTACAAAGCAATGGAAGAATAGAATGAAGTACAATAGAAGACAATAGAAGAGTGAATCGGTTATTACGGGAATGATCTCCTTCATTAGGCGTCTGGGTAATGACACACAGACCAATATCGCTCCACAACGCTTCACTATCAGAATTACATAATTGTAGCGCGGAGAGCAGGATTGATAATTAGACGAGTATTCCTACCAATTAAATCCTCAACCTGATAGATAGATGGTTGAGCTCGTTGGCCTTTGCAGTTCTCCCCAAGTACAATTAAAGTGCAGCTAATACTTTAAAATCACTTTAATTGATCACAAGGCAGGAGTACAAACTTGTACGCTAACAGAGCTAGCTATCCCGGACATGTAACAATCACGTCTTATATTCAATTTTTACACACTGTGTAAATGTTTCCACTTTGCCATATTAATAGGGGCTCTGATTGACACGCAATCATCGCTACGAGGAGGAGAAGATTCTGGAAGAAAGTTTGGCTGACCTCCGGGACGCTGGTGGCGTTCCTCCGTGTTCTACGAGAGATGAGAGGACGCGCGGCGGCTGACGTGGAATCATTTTAATTTACATGACATCTCTGTCAATGCATAATTGGCACCGCGTCCCAGGTTTTTTACTTTAGATATTCAGCGCCAGACACTTTGATGACAGAAGAATAAAATACAAGGAAAATACAACCCAGAATCCACTGTCACTCTGTCAGCACTGGTACGGTTAAGATCTCTACTTTATAACAGTTAACACAACTGGTACAGTTACATCTATACTATACTACAGTTAACACAACTGGTGCAGTTACAATCTATACTATACTACAGTTAATACAACTGGTGCAGTTACGATCTATTCTATACTACAGTTAATACAACTGGTGCAGTTACGATCTCTACTATACTACAGTTAACAAATACACTACCACTATAAGCAAGGAGAGCTTGCCATGTTCCCAGTGTTAACACAGTGAACACAAAGAGAATGAACCTCTCTTATCCGTATTGTATTAGATCTCTCCATCTAACCTCCATCACCAGCACACCTGTGTGACCTTTACAGAGTGAGGCTCATTATGAAGGCTGTTGCCTTTACAGAGTGAGGCTCATTATGAAGGCTGTTGCCTTTACAGAGTGAGGCTCATTATGAAGGCTGTTGCCTTTACAGAGTGAGGCTCATTATAAAGGCTGTTACCTTTACAGAGTGAGGCTCATTATGAAGGCTGTTACCTTTACAGAGTGAGGCTCATTATAAAGGCTGTTACCTTTACAGAGTGAGGCTCATTATGAAGGTCCAGTCGTATCATAACCTCACCTCCCGCCTCCCAGCACGTATCAAGTCTTCATTATTGTGTAACCGTCCATCTCAATATCTGTTCTTGTTCAGAGGCCCCTGGAGGTCATCAGTGTCAGGGGCCACATCAAACCCTCAAACCATCAAACCCTCAAACCATCAAACCATTAAACCATCATCAAACCCTCAAACCATTAAACCATCATCAAACCCTCAAACCATCAAACCATTAAACCATCATCAAACCCTCAAACCATTAAACCATCATCAAACCCTCAAACCATTAACCTCAACCATTAAACCATCATCAAACCCTCAAACCATCAAACCCTCAAACCATTAAACCATCATCAAACCCTCAAACCATCAAACCCTCAAACCATTAAACCATCATCAAACCCTCAAACCATTAAACCATCAAACCATTAAACCATCATCAAACCCTCAAACCATTAAACCCTCAAACCATTAAACCATCATCAAACCCTCAAACCATCAAACCATTAAACCATCATCAAACCCTCAAACCATCAAACCATCATCAAACCCTCAAACCATCAAACCATTAAACCATCAAACCATTAAACCATCATCAAACCCTCAAACCATCAAACCATTAAACCATCATCAAACCCTCAAACCCTCAAACCATCATCAAACCCTCAAACCATCAAACCATTAAACCATCAAACCCTCAAACCATCAACCATCAAACCATTAAACCATCAAACCATTAAACCATTAAACCATTCAACCATCAAACTATTAAACCATCAAACCATCAAACCATTAAACCATTAAACCATTAAACCATCAAACCATCAAACCATCAAACCATTAAACCATCAAACCATTAAACCATCAAACCATTAAACCATCAAACCATTAAACCATCAAACCATTAAACCATTAAACCATCAAACCATCAAACCATTAAACCATCAAACCATTAAACCATCAAACCATTAAACCATCAAACCATTAAACCATCAAACCATTAAACCATTAAACCCTCAAACCATTAAACCATCAAACCCTTAAACCATTAAACCCTCAAACCATCAAACCATCATCAAACCCTCAAACCATTAAACCATCAAACCATTAAACCATCAAACAATTAAACCATCAAACCAGTAAACCATTAAATCATCAAACCATTAAACAATTAAACCATCAAACCAGTAAACCATCAACCATAACCATCAAACCCTCAAACCATTAAACCATCAAACCATTAAACCATCAAACAATTAAACCAGTAAACCATTAAATCATCAAACCATTACACCATCATCAAACCCTCAAACCATCAAAGTATTCAACTATTAAAGCATTAAACCATGAAGAGAGAGAGTGGGATGTCCCCTCTATCCTCCCTGTCCCGCAGCTTGGACCATGTGAGGCCATGTCCTCCAGGCCTTGTATTCTAGGGGGGAGACCTCTTTTGTGAGCACGCCAGTGAACCCCTCCTCCCTCATCATGCCCCCCCCCCCCTGTTCTCCTCTCCTCCCTCATCATGCCCCCCCCCCTGTTCTCCTCTCCTCCCTGTTCATGCTCCCCCCCCCCCCCCCCTGTCCTCCCCTCCTCCCTCATGGTCCCTGGCCCTGGTGTGGAGGCTCCCTGCTGGGCCTCCATCAGAGACTCCGGGGTTCAGGGGACCCCACAGTAAAGCTTCAAATAAACCAGTAGAGCGGATGAATAATCAATTAAGAGGCTTTGACCTGAGGCCCCAACCTCCGTCACAAGAGAGGAAAGAGGGTGAGGGAGGTGAGGGGGGGAGAGAGCAGGGGGGAGGACCCTGGTTAGTGAGGGAGGTGAGGGGGGGAGAGAGCAGGGGGGAGGACCCTGGTTAGTGAGGGAGGTGAGGGGGGGAGAGAGCAGGGGGGAGGACCCTGGTTAGTGAGGGAGGTGAGGGGGGGAGAGAGCAGGGGGGAGGACCCTGGTTAGTGAGGGAGGTGAGGGGGGGAGAGAGCAGGGGGGAGGACCCTGGTTAGTGAGGGCCGTGTGAGAACAGGAGACAGACAGGGGAGAGGATTCCTTTATAAACAAACACAGAATAGATCTTGGGTTGTTTCCAACCAAGTGAGACCAAATGGCTTCATTTGAGCGGTTAGCGCCCTGGAACAGAGCCCGGCTGAGGCCCGGCTGAGGCCCGGCTGAGGCCCAGGAGGAACATGCGAGGGGACAACCGCATCAGGACCACTGATGGCTGGTGTATGGAGGCAGCCCAGTGGGCCTCCATAGCTCCAGTCTCTTAAAACCACTATTTATAGTTTAAAACACAGCATTACACTCATGGTATTACTATAAAGTAATAAAGTAAAACCCTTTTAGAAGGTTCTGTTCTATAATGTCATGTTCCATAAGGTTATGTTCTACAGGATTATGTTGTATAGGGTTATGTTCTATCTGAGAGACATACATATTTAGAGAGAGAGACAGAGAGAGGGGGGGGGTGAGAACAGGTCACATGACCCTATCACAGTTAGTCAATACAGTGATAATTAATCTAATAACACGAAACATGCAGCCGACTGACAGGGAGACGATGGGAGGGTGAGAATCACATTTACACCACCTGAAGGGTGGAGGAGATCCACCAGGCCAATTAGCCAGGAGTACGCAGAAGAAGAAGAAGAAGAAGAAGAAGAAGAAGAAGAAGAAGAAGAAGAAGAAGAAGAAGAAGAAGAAGAAGAAGAAGAAGAAGAAGAAGAAGAGAAGAAGAAGAAGGAGGAGCAGGAGGAGCAGGAGGAGGAAGAGGAGGAGGAGGAGGAGCATGAGGAGGAGGAGGAGTAGGAAGAGCAGGTAGAGCAGGAGGAAAAGGAGAAGGAGGAGCAGAGAGGAGGAAGAGGAGCATGAGGAGGAGGAGTAGGAAGAGCAGGAGGAAAAGGAGGAGCAGGAGCATGAG
Source organism: Muraenolepis orangiensis (assembly GCA_027704905.1). Lineage (NCBI taxonomy): Eukaryota > Metazoa > Chordata > Actinopteri > Gadiformes > Muraenolepididae > Muraenolepis > Muraenolepis orangiensis. The sequence continues at coordinate 3,318,420 of CM051018.1, forward strand.
GAGGAGGAGGAGGAAGAGGAAGAGGAGGAGGAGGAGGAGCAGGAGCATGAGGAGGAGGAGTAGGAAGAGCAGGTGGAAAAGGAGGAGCAGGAGGAGGAGGAGGGGAGGAGGAGGAGGAGGAGGAGGAGGAGGAGGAGGAGGAGGAGGAGGAGGAGGAGGAGGAGGAGGAGGAGGAGGAGGAGGAGGAGGAGGAGGAGGAGGAGGAATACGACACGGAAAACCAAAAACCAAAAAACGTTGAATCTTTTTATCTTGAAAAAGTGAAATATAGTATTGGAAAGAAAATGATACGCCTTTTCCTTGTGAACTGTATTTCCTTGTGAATATATGAATATATGAATACATTAATATATTAATACATTATGTTGGAGCGGTGGTACAATAACAATGCAAGGAGAGACTGTCAGGAAAGCCATTAGGAAGAAGAAAGAACAAACTAGGATGTATTGAACCTTTTAAAGAGAGGCTTCAGAAACCCTGTTCACCTGTCTGCTGAACACACCCCGGTGACACGCCTATACATGCCTGTAGGTCAGACAGACAGCCAGCTAGACAGACAGTCAGACAGACAGACAGATAGTCAGCTAGACAGAAAGATAGACAGTGAGTCAGACAGACACCTAGACAGACAGACAGTCAGCAAGACAGACAGTCAGAAAGATAGTCAGACAGACAGACAGCGAGACAGTCAGACAGAGAGATAGACAGACAGACAGTCAGACAGGTCAGTCAGACAGATAGACAGACAGTCAGACAGTCACTGCCTCCGTTCATCTTATCTGCTATATCCACATTACAGGGAGATGGAAGCTTTCAGGCCAATTATGTTGTCAGGGTTGTCATGAAACACTGAAATACTGAGAGGAGATATACTGTATATATATATATATATATATATATATATATATACATATATATATATATATATATATATATATATATATATATATATATTATATATATATATAACACATTACTTTACTATATACCTACCATACATATACATGTATAAAGAAGCTTACCATGAGGAACCAGGAGACACTCGTTAACACATTACAACACAATAATACACAAGTGTTCCCTTAGGTTAATGTACCATGTGTGTTGAAGTGTTCCCTTAGGTTAATGTACCATGTGTGTTGAAGTGTTCCCTTAGGTTAATGTACCATGTGTGTTGAAGTGTTCCCTTAGGTTAATGTACCATGTGTGTTGAAGTGTTCCCTTAGGTTAATGTACCCATGTGTGTTGAAGTGTTCCCTTAGGTTAATGCACCATGTGTGTTGAAGTGTTCCCTTAGGTTAATGCACCATGTGTGTTGAAGTGTTCCCTTAGGTTAATGTACCATGTGTGTTGAAGTGTTCCCTTAGGTTAATGCACCATGTGTGTTGAAGTGTTCCCTTAGGTTAATGCACCATGTGTGTTGAAGTGTTCCCTTAGGTTAATGCACCATGTGTGTTGAAGTGTTCCCTTAGGTTTAATGCACCATGTGTGTTGAAGTGTTCCCTTAGGTTAACGATAGCTCAGAAGACCTTCTTTTATTTATTAAATAGGTTTTAAATGGTGTTAATCGACACGCTGTGATGGATGCCATGTGACAGAATCCACTTCTCAACCATCAACAGCCTTCTGACAAACATTGACTATTAAGGTCTATCAATATCTATTAATGTCTATCAGTATTATTATCAGTATCAGTATCAGTATATATCAGTATCAGTATTATATTTTGTTTATACTAGTTTAGTTTAGTTTAGTTAGTTGTTATTTAGTTTGTAGGTATTAGTATATTTTGTGTGCATTTATTCCCCGTTTCAACAGTTGCACCTTAATTTCCCTCAGGATAAATAAAGTCATCTTGAATCTTGAATCTTGAGTATCTATCATTGTCTCTCAATGTATATTAATGTCTATGTATTCCTCTGCTTTTACATATCACATCAATATCGTATCAATACCATATCAATATCATCAATATCATATCAATATCATAACACTGACCGGCTGAGTGTCCTTAATGCCGAACATCATCGTCAAAAGAGGAAGTAATAACATGAGAAGAACCGCAAAGACAACACTGTTACACCGTTAAAATGTTACACCGTTTCACTGTTACACTGTTACACTGTTACACTGTTACACTGTTGTAACGTTCCACTGAAGTATCATAGTCAATCTTCTCATTCAAATAAATGACCTTGCTGTAAAACAATGACTGAATGCATCTATGAGGGAGAACATCTCATCTCACTGTGTAACGTTACCAACATACCAGGACAGGAAGTTCATCAACACCATCACTATGGAAACCATAACCATCATTATCAACACAATGAATAAATTGATTTCCTTCCCTTCCTGTCCACCCGAACATGCAACCAACAGCTGTGGGGGAGAGAGGGAGAGTGAAAGAGAGGGAGGTTCTCTCTCCTTATTCTCTGTTGTATTTCCCCCCCGTTCTGCAGCGTGTCCTGACCTTGCAGCATCCCGGCCCATCCATCTTGGGCTGCTTAGCCACTGGCTCCATGCACATTAACACCATTCATCACCAGGACCATCACACATTCATCACCCTCTCAATGAATGTTTTGACATCCAGTTAATTTTGTGCTGATGATTTATCAAATGATAATTACCAAGCTCTGAAGGCCTCATTTATTATGTTGATACATGATAATGATGCCAAAGTGGATTGAATTTTAAGTAAGTCCTCTGCGATTATAACATATGTGTTCTGGTGAATAATGCCAGGCCTCACTGCTGCTCCTACGGCCGTCCCCCACATACCCTCTCTCTCTATCTGTCTCTCCCCTCTCCATCTCTCCCCCGCCTCTCTCTCTGTCTCTCCCCTCTCCATCTCTTTCTCTCTCTCTCCCCCCCTCCCCGCCTCTCCCTCCCCTCTCTCTGTCTCTCTCCTCTCCCCCCCCTCTCTCTCTTCTCCCCCTTCTCTGTCTCCCCCTTTCTCTCTCTTGCTCTCTCTCTCTCTCTCTCTCTCTCTCTCTCTCTCTCTCTCTCTCCCCCTCTCTCTCTTCTCCCCCTTCTCTGTCTCCCCCTTTCTCTCTCTTGCTCTCCCACTCTCTCTCTCTGTCTCTCCCCTCTCCCCTCTCCATCTCTCTCTGTCTCCCCCCCTCCCTCTCTCTCTCTGTCTCTCCCCTCTCACTCTCTCTCTCTGTCTCCCCCCCCCCCTCTCTCTCTCTCTCTCTCTCTCTCTCTCTCTCTCTCTCTCTCTCTCTCTCACTCTCTCTCTCTCTCTCTCTCTCTCTCTCTCTCTCTCTCTGTCTCTCCCCTCTCACTCTCTCTCTCTGTCTCTCCCCTCTCACTCTCTCTCTCTGTCTCCCCCCCCCCTCTCTCTCTCTCTCTCTCTCTCTCTCTCTCTCCCCCCCCTCTCTCTCTTCTCCCCCTTCTCTGTCTCCCCCTCTCTCTCTCTCTCTCTCTCTCTCTCTCTCTCTCTCTCTCTCTCTCTCTCTCTCTCTCTCTCTCTCCCCCTCTCTCTCTTCTCCCCCTTCTCTGTCTCCCCCTTTCTCTCTCTTGCTCTCCCCCTCTCTCTCTCTGTCTCTCCCCTCTCCCCTCTCCATCTCTCTCTGTCTCCCCCCCTCCCTCTCTCTCTGTCTCCCCCCTCTCTCTCTCTCTCTCTCTCTCTCTCTCTCTCTCTCTCTCTCTCTCTCTCTCTCTCTCTCTCTCTCTGTCTCCCCCTCTCTCTCTCTCTCTCTCCCCCTTTCTCTCTCTGGCTCTCCCCCTCTTTCTCCCAGTCTCCCCATCTCTCTCCCCCCTCTCCCTCCTATATCTCCCCCCTTTCTTTCTCTCTGTCTCCCCCTATCTCTATATCTCCCCCTCTGTCTCTCTCCCCCTCCCTGTATCTCTCTCTCTGTCTCCTCTCTCTCTCTCTCTCTCTCTCTCTCTCTCTCTCTCTCTCTCTCTCTCTCTCTCTCTCTCTCTCTCTCTCTCTCTCTCTCCTCTATATCTCCACTCTCTCTTTCTTTCTCCCTTCCCACCTCTCTCTCTCTCTCTCTCTCTCTCTCTCTCTCTCTCTCTCTCTCTCTCCTCTATATCTCCACTCTCTCTTTCTTTCTCTCCCCTTCCCACCCCCTCTCTCTCTCTCTCTCTTTCTCTCTCTCCCCCCTTCTCTCTCTTTATAATTATCAATAAAGAACAGTAATGTCAGAGGAAGAATGTTCAGTTCTGTTCTTCCAGAACCGATAGTTATTCTGAGGGACTCAGGAGACTCCAGCCGTCCGGTAATTAAAAGCTCTGCTAATTCAATGAGCCGCGGTGCTTCTTAATGGGTTAGCAGTTAGCGGTTATCACACACTGCCCACATAGACACTTCATTAGCCTCCTGCTTTACAATTCACTCAGCGCTTTATTAAAACTAGCTACTGCTATTACCGGGCCGCTGACCGCTTTAATTAGCTAGGTCGCGTTTAAGGGCAAACACAAGACTTCTCTTTAGGACGGTGAACTGACAGGCTTACAGGACCTCTAGAACTGATGAAGTGGCTAACAGGACCTCTAGAACTGATGAAGAGGCTCACAGGACCTCTAGAACTGATGAAGAGGCTAACAGGACCTCTAGAACTGATGAAGAGGCTAACAGGACCTCTAGAACTGATGAAGTGGCTAACAGGACCTCTAGAACTGATGAAGAGGCTAACAGGACCGCTAGAACTGATGAAGAGGCTAACAGGACCTCTAGAACTGATGAAGAGGCTAACAGGACCTCTAGAACTGATGAAGAGGCTAACAGGACCTCTAGAACTGATGAAGAGGCTAACAGGACCTCTAGAACTGATGAAGTGGCTAACAGGACCTCTAGAACTGATGAAGAGGCTAACAGGACCGCTAGAACTGATGAAGAGGCTAACAGGACCTCTAGAACTGATGAAGAGGCTAACAGGACCTCTAGAACTGATGAAGAGGCTAACAGGACCTCTAGTCCACTGAAACTACAACAGCTAAGCTATTGAAAAAAAATATGCAACCGTTTACCCTAAGAAAGAAGAAAAAGCCAAACAGTCCTAGAACAAAACCCTACAACAGCCCTGAATACTGTCTCCTGGTTCTTAGTGAATACTGTCTCCTGGTTCTTAGTGAATATTGTCTCCTGGTTCTTAGTGAATACTGTCTCCTGGTTCTTAGTGAATACTGTCTCCTGGTTCTTAGTGAATACTGTCTCCTGGTTCTTAGTGAATATTGTCTCCTGGTTCTTAGTGAATATTGTCTCCTGGTTGTTAGTGAATATTGTCTCCTGGTTGTTAGTGAATATTGTCTCCTGGTTCTTAGTGAATATTGTCTCATGGTTCTCAGTGAATACTGTCTCCTGGTTCTTAGTGAATACTGTCTCCTGGTTCTTAGTGAATATTGTCTCCTGGTTCTTAGTGAATACTGTCTCCTGGTTCTTAGTGAATATTGTCTCCTGGTTCTTAGTGAATACTGTCTCCTGGTTCTTAGTGAATACTGTCTCCTGTTCTTAGTGAATATTGTCCCCTGGTTCTTAGTGAATGTTGTCTCCTGGTTCTTAGTGAATATTGTCTCCTGGTTCTTAGTGAATATTGTCTCCTGGTTCTTAGTGAATACTGTCTCCTGGTTCTTAGTGAATACTGTCTCCTGGTTCTTAGTGAATATTGTCTCCTGGTTCTTAGTGAATATTGTCTCATGGTTCTTAGTGAATATTGTCTCCTGGTTCTTAGTGAATATTGTCTCCTGGTTCTTAGTGAATACTGTCTCCTGGTTCTTAGTGAATATTGTCTCCTGGTTGTTAGTGAATAGTGTCTCCTGGTTCTTAGTGAATATTGTCTCCTGGTTGTTAGTGAATATTGTCTCCTGGTTGTTAGTGAATATTGTCTCCTGGTTCTTAGTGAATATTGTCTCATGGTTCTTAGTGAATATTGTCTCCTGGTTGTTAGTGAATATTGTCTCCTGGTTCTTAGTGAATACTGTCTCATGGTTCTTAGTGAATATTGTCTCATGGTTCTTAGTGAATACTGTCTCATGGTTCTTAGTGAATATTGTCTCCTGCATCGCTGTATGGATCCAGCAGCAGTGCAATGTGGGCCGGAGCGGCGAGGCAGCCTCTGTCTCAGGGAGGCAGCCTCTGTCTCAGGGAGGCCGTGGAAGTGTGAGAGGTTATTGTAGGCTGGAGAATTCTCCTGGCAGCACCAGAGTTGTTCACAGAGATATGTTGTTGAGACTGATGACCTTGGGCCAATAAACAGAAGCCATCCCATCTCTGAACACACACACACACACACACACACACACACACACACACACACACATGCACGCAAATGCACACACACATGCACGCACATGCACACACACACACAAACACCCCACATGCAGGCACACATACACACACATGCACACACATACACACACATGCACAAACGCATACACACACATGCACCATGCACGTACACACACACACCCACCCTCTCCTGGCCAGTGGTGAGAGCAGAGCATAATTGTAAGTCGGTTCAGTGAGGGATGGTCTGGTAAGTAAGAGAGGTCAAACACAGCAGGGAAATTTATTACATCAACCAGATGGGGCAGAGACATCCATCACACACCCTGACACCATGGTCACAGAAAGGTACTCCCCCCTCTCTCCCTCCCATCCCTCCCCTTCTCTCCCCATCCCTCCATCACTCTCCCTCACTCTCTTTATGATGCAGTGGGTCCACTGACATGAGTGGAAGAGGAGAAAGAGAATGACAGAGAGCGAGAGAGAGAGACAGAGAGACAGAGAGAATGACCAACACAGACAGACAGACAGACAGACAGACAGACAGACACCAGGAGAGAGAGAGAGAGAGAGAGAGAGAGAGAGGAGAGAGAGAGAGGAGAGAGAGAGAGAGAGAGAGAGAGAGGAGAGAGAGAGAGAGAGAGAGAGAGAGGACTGAGGACAGGGACAGGTCAGCAGGTCTCCCCTCATCAGTGGTCTGTGTCTCTTCAGTTCCTCTACTCCTCTCGTCTATTTTTAGACTTCTCAACATGGTCTGGGTCCCGGGGGCCCGAGCGATGGGGGTCGGGGGAGGTGGGGGAGTCAGCTTAGGGAGATATTAGGATAGGGTGGAGGGGGAGGCGTGAGAGAGGAGCCCTACACTGTCGTCACTAAACAGGAACAGAAAGTCATTGTGGAGCTCATCCATCATCCATCATCCATCATCCATCATCCAGCCGCCACTATGACCTGATCTGGTGCCTCGCTGGGCACCACCACCTCCTCCATCACCTCCTTCACCACCACATCCTCAACCATCATCACCTCCTACACCACCACCACCTCCTCCATCACCTCCTACTCCACCACCACCTCCTCCATCACCTCCACCTCCTCCACCATCATCATCTCCTACACCCTCTCATCACCTCCTACACCTCCTTCATCACCTCCACCATCTCCACCATCATCACCTCCTACACCTTCTCCATCACCTCCACCTCATACACCACCACCTCCTCCACCATCATCACCTCCTACACCTACACCTCCTCCACCATCATCACCTCCTACACCTCCTTCATCCCCTCCTACACCACCATCACCTCCTCCATCACATCCTACACCACCACCTCCTCCACCACTATCACCTCCTACACCAGAGAAGACACCTCCTCCATTACCTCCTCCTCCTCCTCCTTAAGAGAAAATGGAAAACAGAGAGAGAGGAAGGAGGTTCTGGAGGATGTTGATGGAGGTTACATTTGATTTGTTTGACTCCTGAAAACAACTCCTCATCATATGGGAGGAATCTGGTCCATCTGGTGACTGAAAAAACATCAATTAATCAGCCTGCTGCTGTCACAAGACACCACCTCCTCCACCCCAACCCCCACCACCTCTACTGTCACAAGACACCACCTCCTCCACCCCAACCCCCACCACCTCTACTGTCACAAGACACCACCTCCTCCACCCCAGCCCCCACCACCTCTACTGTCACAAGACACCACCTCCTCCACCCCAACCCCCACCACCTCTACTGTCACAAGACACCACCTCCTCCACCCCAGCCCCCACCACCTCTACTGTCACAAGACACCACCTCCTCCACCCCAACCCCCACCACCTCTACTGTCACAAGACACCACCTCCTCCACCCCCACCACCTCTACTGTCACAAGACACCACCTCCTCCACCCCAGCCCCCACCACCTCTACTGTCACAAGACACCACCTCCTCCACCCCAACCCCACCACCTCTACTGTCACAAGACACCACCTCCTCCACCCCCACCACCTCTACTGTCACAAGACACCACCTCCTCCACCCCAACCCCACCACCTCTACTGTCACAAGACACCACCTCCTCCACCCAACCCACCACCTCTACTGTCACAAGACACCACCTCCTCCACCCCAACCCCACCACCTCTGCTGTCACAAGACACCACCTCCTCCACCCCAGCCCCCACCACCTCTACTGTCACAAGACACCACCTCCTCCACCCCAACCCCCACCACCTCCTCCACCCCCACCACCTCTACTGTCACAAGACACCACCTCCTCCACCCCAGCCCCCACCACCTCTACTGTCACAAGACACCACCTCCTCCACCCCAACCCCCACCACCTCTACTGTCACAAGACACCACCTCCTCCACCCCCACCACCTCTACTGTCACAAGACACCACCTCCTCCACCCCAACCCCCACCACCTCTACTGTCACAAGACACCACCTCCTCCACCCCAACCCCACCACCTCTACTGTCACAAGACACCACCTCCTCCACCCCAACCCCCACCACCTCTGCTGTCACAAGACACCACCTCCTCCACCCCAACCCCCACCACCTCTACTGTCACAAGACACCACCTCCTCCACCCCAACCCCACCACCTCTACTGTCACAAGACACTACCTCCT
>CM051018.1:3332286-3372286 GCA_027704905.1 Muraenolepis orangiensis
CCCGTCTCCCCTCCTCCCCCGTCTCCCCGTCCCCCTGTCCTCTCTCCTCCCCCGTCTCCCCTCCTCCCCCGTCTCCCCGTCCCCCTGTCCTCTCTCCTCCCCCGTCTCCCCTCCTCCCCCGTCTCCCCGTCCCCCTGTCCTCTCTCCTCCCCCGTCTCCCCTCCTCCCCCGTCTCCCCATCCCCCTGTCCTCTCTCCTCCCCCGTCTCCCCTCCTCCCCCGTCTCCCCATCCCCCTGTCCTCTCTCCTCCCCCGTCTCCCCTCCTCCCCCGTCTCCCCGTCCCCCTGTCCTCTCTCCTCCCCCGTCTCCCCTCCTCCCCGTCCCCCTGTCCTCTCTCCTCCCCCGTCTCCCCTCCTCCCCCGTCCCCCTGTCCTCTCTCCTCCCCCGTAATACTTGACTTAAGATACATGAATACATGACTTAAGATGAATGAATACATGACTTAACATACATGAATACATGACTTAAGATGAATGAATACATGACTTAAGATACATGAATACATGACTTAAGATACATGAATACATGACTTAACATACATGAATACATGACTTAACATACATGAATACATGACTTAAGATGAATGAATACATGACTTAACATACATGAATACATGACTTAAGATGAATGAATACATGACTTAAGATACATGAATACATGACTTAAGATACATGAATACATGACTTAACATACATGAATACATGACTTAAGATGAATGAATACATGACTTAAGATACATGAATACACAACTTAAGATACATAAACACATGACTTAAGATGAATGAATACATGACTTAAGATACATGAATAAGTGAATCTATGACTGTATACACACGCCCCCAACACAATGTCTCAGACTTCTCTTTCCGTCTGTTTAGTTTGAGGAGTAGAGCTGAAGTCTTTGTTCTCAATTCATCTCATGTCAGGGACAGTTGGACAGTTGGACAGTTGGACAGCTGGACAGCTGGACAGTTGGACAGTTGGACAGTTGGACTGTTGGACTGTTGGACTGTTGGACTGTTGGACAGTTGGACTGTTGGACTTTAAATGCTGCAGCTGAGAATCAAATGAGAGCGTGTTTGGTGACACAAGGCAGCAGGCCAGATAACTCTTAGCAGGTCAGATGTGCCAACAGACGAGGTAGCTGGAGGTCAGGGTACTGATCCCTATTTTAAAAGACGTGGCCTTTTCCTCCCGCCAAACACGCTTAGCATAACAGTCAGCGCCACTTTGACTCTGAACATCAGCTCTGATTCAGGGAGACATGAGCCAGTAGGAGAGACCGTCAGCCTACCGAGGAAACGCGTTCACTATTCAGTAGGAGAGACCGTCGGTAGGCCTACTGAGGAAACACTTTTAATATAGAAAAGACTGTCAGCCTACTGAGGAAACACGTTTAATATTTAGTAGAAGAGACCATCAGCCTATGGAGGAAACATGTTCTGTTCAGTTTATCACTCCTGTATGATTTGTCCAAAGCTACTTGGGGTTTCAGATGTTGTTTCCTAGGATACCACAGGTAAACACATGAGCCCACATCCCAAGCTTTCAGAAGAGCTCCATGACATTAAACAAACCTAGAAAGGTTATGGGATCATTCAACAAACAACAGATCATCTACCACAACAGAGAACAATCTAGATGATCGGTTCTAACCATGGTTCCAGTTGTGCGGTTCCATATGAGGAACCCTAACTATCACAATCTGTTCTGTTCAGTGACCAGGCAGGTCTTCAAGTGTTCTAAATCTAAATCAATATAATAGAGAGACATCAAGCTCCTCCACAGCGCTGGTTAGGAAACAACCAGCAGGTAACTGGAGGCTCCTCCACTGGTTAGGAAACAACCAGCAGGTAACTAGAGGCTCCTCCACTGGTTAGTAAACAACCAGCAGGTAACTAGAGGCTCCTCCACTGGTTAGTAAACAACCAGCAGGTAACTAGAGGCTCCTCCACTGGTTAGGAAACAACCAGCAGGTAACTAGAGGCTCCTCCACTGGTTAGGAAACAACCAGCAGGTAACTAGAGGCTCCTCCACTGGTTAGTAAACAACCAGCAGGTAACTAGAGGCTCCTCCACTGGTTAGGAAACAACCAGCAGGTAACTAGAGGCTCCTCCACTGGTTAGGAAACAACCAGCAGGTAACTAGAGGCTCCTCCACTGGTTAGGAAACAACCAGCAGGTAACTAGAGGCTCCTCCACAGTGCTGGTTAGTAATTGGTGGAACCACACACAGGTTTACCTTGTTTGTGCGTTGCTAACTCCACAGACACACGCACACACACACACACACACACACACACACACACACACACACACACACACACACACACAACAATACACACACACACAAGGCCACGACCACACACACACACACACACACGCCCACACAGCCCCTCAGGTGGATCAATAAGTGGTGGATTGCTCCTTGTTCCAACAACAGAAGATTTACGACGGCCGCCGGGACGCTCACTTTGTCTCCCAGAGACTCATCAGGGGAACCCAATTACTGAAGCCCAGACAGACAGCATTAACATGGGCCCCCACGTCCCCCCACCACCCCAAACACCACCCACACACCACCCAACACCACCCCAACACCACCCGGCCCCCCGCTCTTCAGACGCGTAACGGATACTTCACTTAAAAGGAGCTGGCGGAGCGGCTTCTCTTGTCTTCCATTACTGTGATTTACATCACATCATTTCACAGCTATGGACAAAGATAACACAGTGTAAATTACACCACCCTGTCTGCCTGTCTCCGGGGGGAGAGAGGGTGGGGGAGGCAACCGGCGGGGGGCGGGGCCGATGAAGAGCAGGATGGGAGGTGGGGGAAATGATGCTGATGGTGCATCTTTCTACGTGGAGATACGTCCGCTGTCACGTCTGATTAATTTGTCCTCCACCCAAAGCATTATTAAGGGAATGAAGCACCACCCAAATGATTATTAAGAGAATAAAGCACCACCCAAATGATTATTAAGAGAATAAAGCACCACCCAAATTATTATTAAAAGAATAAAGCACCACCCAAATTATTGTTCAAAGAATACAGCACCAAATAGATTATTATAAAGAGAATAAAGCACCAACCAAATGATTATTTAGAGAATGAAGCACCACCCAAATGAATATTAAGAGAATAAAACACCACCCAAATTATTCTTAAAATAATAAAGCACCAACCAAATGATTATTCAAAGAATGAAGCACCACCCAAATCATTAAGAGAATGAAGCACCATCCAATTGAATATTAAGAAGATGTATCACATTCTTTACCTAAAATATTCTGAATATCTACAACATACAATATTTACAATATTTACAATTTACAATATCTAGAATATAGTATGTCTAGAACATATATAATCTAGAATATACAGAATATGTAGACCTAGATTGTATATATACAAAGTACATTCATGGTTCATGGTTGGTTCATCTTGTGTGTCAGTCTGAGTTTTGGGCAGGTTTAAGAAGTGTGAGGACAATACAATAATAAATAATGAATAAAATGTATATATAGCCAAGAAAGGAAGCTAAAAATGTACTATGTAAATGATATATTATCAGATATAATATATATTTATCGGTCTGAGAACATATTAACAAAAAGACCCTTCACTCCTTCTGTGTTTCAGTGCAAAACATAAAGACACATTCTAGGAGGGTCTTCTGGGTCTAGGAGGGTCTGTCTTCTGGGTCTAGGAGGGTCTTCTGGGTCTAGGAGGGTCTTCTGGGTCTAGGAGGGTCTGGTCTTCTGGGTCTAGGAGGGTCTTCTGGGTCTAGGAGGGTCTTCTGGGTTTAGGAGGGTCTTCTGGGTCTAGGAGGGTCTTCTGGGTCTAGGAGGGTCCAGGAGGGTCTTCTGGGTCTAGGAGGGTCTACTGGGTCTAGGAGGGTCTGTCTTCTGGGTCTAGGAGGGTCCAGGAGGGTCTTCTGGGTCTAGGAGGGTCTGTCTTCTGGGTCTAGGAGGGTCCAGGAGGGTCTTCTGGGTCTAGGAGGGTCTGTCTTCTGGATCTAGGACTAACAGTCTGACACACAGCCAACTATTAACTCCATGTAGTCAGTTTGTATATATACTTTATTCTTTATATTATATATATTCTACATTCTATATATTCTAGATATACTATATTCTAGATACACTATATATTCTAGATGTACTAAATTCTAGATATTGTATGTTGTATAAATTGTAGATATTGTATATAATCTAGAAGATATATGTTCTAAATGTACTATATTCTAGATATTGTATATTATATATATTGTAGATTGTAGATATTGTATTTATTCTAAAGATACTATATTGTATGTATTGTATATATTGTAGATATTCTGTATATTCTAGATACAACTATATTATAGATATTGTATATAGTATATATTGTATATTGTAGTTATTCTGTATATTATATATATACTATATTCTAGATATTGAATTTATTGTATATTTCAGATATTCTGTATATTCTAGATATACCATATTCTAGATATTGTATATTTTATATATTGTACACTGTAGATATTCTGTATATTCTAGATGTACTATATTCTAGATAATGTATATTGTATATATTGTATATTGTAGATAGTAGATATTCAGTATATTCTAGATAAAACAATATTCTAGATACTTTATATAGTATATATTGTATATTGTAGTTATTCAGTATATTCTAGATATACTATATTGTACTCCAGCGCTGATAGCTAAGAGCATTGGTTTTATGTCTCTTCCAAGCTCCGATGAAAAGAGAGCTAACTTTAAGACACTAAGAGACTACTGACTTCATTAAGGGTAACGTATGATGTCATCTTGTGTATCATACAAGACCCTTAATATAATATCGGCTTTCCACCAATCACATCAATTCAGATCACAGTGATAAAGACGATTGGAAGAGGAGGCGGGGCTAGGGAACGAGGACAGTGGTGGTGTGTGGTGTGGTGTGGTGTGTGTGTGTGTGTGTGTGTGTGTGTGGTGTGTGTGTGGTGTGTGTGTGTGTGTGTGTGTGTGTGTGTGTGTGTGTGTGAGACATTCGTATACAGGTTTCACTCTATTTCATTATTATGGTTTGACTTGACTATTCATTCCAGGGTAATCTTATAGTTTCAAGAGAAACATCTCATTCTGTGGGCTATTAAGGGGTTATAAAGTAACATCTTCATCCTTAGTACATAGTTGTAAACATTTGGCTAAAATAGATTCATAAAAAACACATACGGTATGTAGTGATAAATACACACAAGGAATTAAATTAAAACCATTACAGTTTTATTGGACTACGAGATAAATCAGATTCCTGGTTCACTTCATCACGGTACACTGCCTCGACATTCAGAAGGTCTCTCTCTCTCTCTCTCCCCCTCTCTCTGTCCCTCACTCTTTCTCTGGGTGGAGGGTGGTTTTCTGTTCTGGGTGGTGTTGTTCAGGGTGGTGTTGTTCTGGGTGTTGTTGTTCTGGGTGGTGTTGTTCTGGGTGGTGTGGTGGTGGGTGGTGTTGTTCTTGGTGGTGTGGTTCTGGGTGGTGTTGTTCTGGGTGGTGTGGTGGTGGGCGGTGTGGTTCTGGGTGGTGTGGTGGTGGGTGGTGTGGTTCTGGGTGGTGTGGTTCTGGGTGGTGTGGATCTGGGTGGTGTGGTGGTGGGTGGTGTGGTTCTGGGTGGTGTGGTTCTGGGTGGTGTTGTTCTGGGTGGTGTGGTTCTGGGTGGTGTTGTTCTGGGTGGTGTTGTTCTGGGTGGTGTGGTGGTGGGTGGTGTGGTGGTGGGTGGTGTGGTTCTGGGTGGTGTTGTTCTGGGTGGTGTGGTTCTGGGTGGTGTTGTTCTGGGTGGTGTTGTTCTGGGTGGTGTGGTGGTGGGTGGTGGTGGTGGTGGGTGGTGTGGTTCTGGGTGGTGTGGTTGTGGTGTTTATCAGTGATTGTCCATAGCTCCTCATCCGCTGGAGGCTGAAGCTCATTTGTCATGATTATCAGAGTCTCAGATCAATGAGTCTCTGTGTCGAGGCAAAGCAGCCTTCCACTGCTAAATGAGGCTTTTAGCCGTCCATCCATCCTGCTCCTGGATCACCTCCTGCTTCTCCTCATTCTACTCCTCCTCTCCTCCTCTATCCCACGCTCTCAAAGATCTCCTATTGAAGCTTTTGGAAAATGGAAAAATAAGGAACAAATATTTTCCCGATCAGCCGGATCTCTGAATGTTGATCAATAAAACACCAGGCAGCCAGGAGAGACATCACGAGAAACATCAGCATCTGGTCCTCATGCATCTCAACCTCAAGCGGCCAATCAGATGCTCACTGATTCTCATTCCTTTCATTCAATCAAATTCTGTTGATGCAGAACTATGATGCATACTATGAGTAATCATAGCTCATCTCATAGCTCATCTCATACGTCATCTCATTCCTCATCTCATACCTTATCCCATACCTTATCTCATACCTCATCTCATACCTTATCTCATACCTCATCTCATACCTCATACCTCATCTCATACCTCATCTCATACCTTATCTCATACGTCATTTCATACCTTATCTCATACCTAATCTCATAACATATCACGTAACAAAACAACCTTAAGTAATTTGGAAGGCTAACACCGCTGATAGCATAGCGCTCAGCGCTGTCACAAACGGACAAGAAATAACGGAGCCTCTCGTCCTCGAGTGTCAAACAAAGGAAACCGTAAGGACACAAACATGTCAGCCATCAACAGAGCGCCTCCTCCTCCACTTCCTCCTCCTCCTCCTCCTCCTGGAGGAGCAGAGAATCACAGTTAAGTGTTTTTCACACAAGGTCACCGGGAGGAGCCCCTCCTCAGTGAATATAGGACCTGCTAACGGAGGATCTGCTCTCCTCCGCCAGAGAGTCAAGAGGTCCATGCAGACAGACCTCCGCAGGGGACTTTACATAAACACTCGGACACTGGAGGAGAAACGGAAGAAAAACAAGGAGCAAGACGGAATATGGAAGGAGTAGAAATGAGCAAGAAGTGTCAGGGAGAGCAGGAGGCTGCTTGAGGAGTAGTAGTACTGACGGAGTGCTTATATATACAGCAGCACCCAGACTGCTACCGACAGCCCAGAGTTCATGGCTGGCACCTGGAGACGGAGGAGGAGCTGATGAGTTGTAGCACCTCACAGACTCCCTCCCAGGAACTTCTAATTGACGGCTGGCCCCGGTTCTCTGTCCCACACGATCTCCTCCACGCCTCTCTGCTGCCTCCGCCGCCGCCTCACGCTGTCGCTCCTCTGGTTCGACACCTCCCTATCCTCCATCTATCCTTCAAGTCTCTCCTCCCTCCCCCGTATCTCCCGTTCCTCGGTGCCGCAGCGCTGGGCTGACAAGCGGATTTCTTAGCTTTTTCTTCGTATTAAAGACACTTTCTGAGACAGCCTGCTCTCTCCTGCCACCTCACACTGCTCTGGGCAGCCACCACCTCTTGACAGACCACTGTCACTTCCCATCATGCTCTCTGCTGATCGCAATCCACAACTCCCACCTCCTCCTCCACCACCTCCTCCTCCTCCCAGCTCTACGCCTGGTGCACCCACCCCATCCCTCCGTCGGTGTGCGGCTGGCGCCAGCCCACTTCCATACCGGTGCAATTATGATTTTTGACAAGCCATCCATCAGCCTTAAGTTTAAAAGCACTCTGGGCTGATATCCATTGTAAAGCCTCCACCTCTCCTCCACCCTCGGCTGCTGGCGCTCTGCTTTGCTCTGGCGGATAAAGCTTGCATGAGAGAGTATGATATCAAACACAACAACCACCAAACCACGAGAGTCTCATCAAACCATGAGAGTCTCATATCAAACCATGAGAGTCTCATATCAAACCATGAGAGTCTCATATCAAACCATGAGAGTCTCATATCAAACCACGAGAGTCTCATATCAAACCATGAGAGTCTCATATCAAACCATGAGAGTCTCATATCAAACCATGAGAGTCTCATATCAAACCACGAGAGTCTCATATCAAACCATGAGAGTCTCATATCAAACCACGAGAGTCTCATATCAAACCATGAGAGTCTCATATCAAACCACGAGAGTCTCATATCAAACCATGTCACCGTGTCCTTGGCTCATGTTTGGGAACATAATGCTGAACCATGTTGTCCCGCCCCTTTAGGACGTGGTGTTGTGTGTGGTGAAGGACGGCCGTCTCAGGGTTGAATCTTATTAAAAACGACCCCTTCCTCTCCCGTTCTGCAGCTGGAGCAATCTGCAGGCATTAGCAAAGACACATGAAAATGTCAGCGTGTCAACTAATGACAAGGGAGTGGTGACGTACCACGTGGTGGTAATCTGAGAGGAGGAATATGGGGGGAAAAGCTCACAGCAACCCCCTTCGGTGTGTGTGCGTGTGTGTGTGGGGGGGGGGGGTGTTATGTATGTATGTATGTATGTATGTATGTATGTATGTGTGTGTGTGTGTGTGTGTGTGTGTGTGTGTGTGTGTGTGTGTGTGTGTGTGTGTGTGTGTGTGTGTGTGTGTGTGTGTGTGTGTGTGTGTGTGTGTGTGTGTGTGTGTGTGTGTGTGTGTGTGTGTGTGTGTGTGTGTGTGTGTGTGTGTCATGTATCTGTGTGTTTAATGTATGTGTGTGTGTAATGTATCTGTATCTGTGCGTGTCAGTGTGTGTTATGTTTCTGTGTGTATTTGTGTTCTATGTATCTGTGTGTTATGTATGTGTGTGTGTGTGTGTGTGTGTGTGTATTATGTATCTGTGTGTGTGTTATGTATCTGTGTGTGTGTATCTGTATGTGTGTGTGTGTTATATATCTGTGTGTGTGTGTTATATATCTGTGTATGTGTGTGTTATGTATCTGTGTGTTTGTGTTATGTATATGTGTGTGTATCTGTGTGTGTGTGTGTGTTATATATCTGTGTATGTGTGTGTGTATATATCTGTGTGTGTGTGTGTGTGTTTGTATGTATCTTTATGTGTGTGTGTGTGTGTGTGTGTGTGTATGTGTGTGTGTGTGTGTGTGTGTGTGTGTTATGTGTGTGTGTTATGTATCTGTGTGTGTTTGTTATGTATCTGTGTGTGTGTGTGTGTTATGTATGTGTGTGTGTGTGTGTGTGTGTGTGTGTGTGTGTTATATATCTGTGTGTGTGTGTGTTGGTCCTTCCTTTGGCCTACATCACAGCCCTGTCCCTTGTTAAGTGGGGGGGGGGAGGCACCAAAGCGGCTCCTGGTCTGTGATGGTCTGTGATGGTCTGTGATGGTCTGTGATGGTCTGTGATGGTAATGAAGAGGCTGTGTTCAGCCTCCAGCCTCCTTCCTGTACCACGCCGACCCTTTGAAGAACAGACGTCCCAGGGAACATAAATAGGACCAGATCAACATTGAGAGTTTCTCTCATTTCCTTCAGCACAACAAACCTCCAAGTGAAGAACAATCAAGGATTCAACTAAGACTTAGTAGAACAACACCCACTGGGCACAGAGCCCAGGACCAA
This sequence comes from Muraenolepis orangiensis, assembly GCA_027704905.1. Classification (NCBI taxonomy): domain Eukaryota; kingdom Metazoa; phylum Chordata; class Actinopteri; order Gadiformes; family Muraenolepididae; genus Muraenolepis; species Muraenolepis orangiensis. Next base: position 3,341,759 of record CM051018.1, read on the forward strand.
TACAGTGGTGGTGGTGTGTGTGTGTGTGTGTGTGTGTGGTGGTGTGTGTGTGTGTGTGTGGTGTGTGTGTGGTGTGGTTGTGTGTGTGTGTGTGTGTGTGGTGTGGTGGTGTGTGTGTGGTGTATGTGTGTGTGTGTGGTGTATGTGTGTGTGTGTGTGTGTTGTGCGCATAGACTTACTGTGTAGATATACCCTGAAGTCATACTTTAGATATAATGTGTACATATACTGTGCACATACTGTATACTGGGTACATATACTGGGTACATATACTGGGTACTTATACTGGGTACATATACGGGGTATATATATATATACTGGTTACAAATACTGGGTCCATATACTGTGCACATACTGTATACTGGATACATATACTGGGTACTTATACAGGGTATATATATATACATATACTGGTTACATAAACTGGGTACATATATCTACTTTTGAACTCATTAACTCAATCCTAGTCAACCAAAACATGGACAGAATACTTTCTAATGACCTGAACATCCTTATCTTTCTAAAAGTTAAATATTTGATCCGCTCGCTCCATATATTATACGTGTATTATATATACATATATATATATATATATATATATATATATATATATATATATATATATATATATATGTATGTATGTGTATATATATATATATATATATATATATATATATATATATATGTATGTGTATATATATATATATATGTATATGTATGTATGTGTATATATATCTATATATAGATATATATACATGTATATATATAGATATAAACATGTATATATACATATACATATATATATATACACATACATACATATATACACATACATACATATACATATATATATATACACATACATACATATATACATATACATATATATACATATACATATATATATATACACATACATACATATATAAATGTATATATATATATACATATATATATATATATACATATATATATACATATATATATATAAGATGTGCTTGAGGAGCAGAAGTGAGCTCAGTAAACACATTTTTACTTTCTCCTTCAAGCAGAAGGAAACCATTAACAGAGCAGCCAGCGTGGGCCCACTTAATGAATATCAAATTACACACAAACACTTATAAATCATCATTATCCTCTACATTTTAATTGATCCCGCAATTAGAACATGACAAATGCCACGCATTGCAATTCCTGACTCCATTGGTCCCAGAAAGTCCCTCGTTGAGTTAATGAGCAGACAGGCAGCAGGGAGCCGTCCGTCCAGACCTGATTTGTTCTTAATCGCATCTAAATTCAACCCTTACTTTGAATTAAGGACTGACACTTTAATTGCCGGATAGGTGGAGGTTACATTTTCCAAAGTTAAACTAAAGTTAAATTATGAAGAAATCTATTCTAAAACAACAACATTGTTTGTGTTTGAAACTCTGAACTGACATTCAGCATAACATCAGGAGGCTGACATTAAAACACATGTTAGCAATATGTGCACCCTACGTAGCCACGGGCTGACATCCAGGTGCTCTTATCACCTGCCAAGGAGGAGAGCAACACACCATACGGTACCAGCTCCCATGGTCCTGGTCTGCACGTCCACCTCCCACATCAGTCACTGGGGCCCCTGCTCTTGGCAGCCAACCAGGCAGCTAATCAGCCAGCCAACCAACCAGGCAGCTAATCAGCCAGCCAACCAACCAGGCAGCTAATCAGCCAGCCAACCAACCAGGCAGCTAATCAGCCAGCCAACCAACCAGGCAGCTAATCAGCCAGCCAACCAACCAGGCAGCTAATCAGCCAGCCAGCCAACCAACCAGGCAGCTAATCAGCCAGCCAGCCAACTAACCAGGCAGCTAATGGGGCCAGCCAACCAACCAGGCAGCTAATCAGCCAGCCAGCCAACCAGGCAGCTAATCAGCCAGCCAACCAACCAGGCAGCTAATCAGCCAGCCAGTCAACCAGGCAGCTAATCAGCCAGCCAACCAACCAGGCAGCTAATCAGCCAGCCAACTAACCAGGCAGCTAATCAGCCAGCCAACCAACCAGGCAGCTAATCAGGCAGCCAACTAACCAGGCAGCCATTCAGGCAGTCAAAAAGGCAGCCAATCAGGCAGCCAACCAGTTTAATAATTTGGTTCAAATATCGCTGCCTTATATATCGCTTAAATATCGCTGAGGACAGCACTCTGTCAATCATCACTTCAATAGTACACTTATACTCAGGTCCCAGCATGACCACACACACACACACACACACACACACACACACACACACACACACACACACACACACACACACACACACCTGGAAGTGATGCATACTTGAAATGAAAAGGGCACATATATATATATATATATATATATATATATAAAATCATATTTGATAATATATCATATAACAAGATGTCCAGATAGAACAGGAGGTGGCTAAGAGCTATAGCATGATAAATAAATAGATAATAATAGTGAGATTTAGGACTACTTCTTGAGATGAGGGGTTGTGTAAAGTGTGTGGGCCGGCTTGTCCTAAAACAGGAAGGAAGAGGAGGGACCCAAGCAGGTAAAGAACACCCACAAAAGAGACCATGGAATTAACCTGTTAGTAAATAATCATAAAGTCCTTTAGGATTGTAGCTCACTAGCTTGCATCAAACAAATCATACACATTAGAATTCATTTAATTAATTATTACTCTGTCTGAGAGACACACACAGATAAAGAGAGAGAGAGACAGTCAGAGACAGAGAGAGAGAGAGAGAGAGAGAGAGAGAGAGAGAGAGAGAGAGAGAGAGAGAGAGAGAGAGAGAGAGAGAGACACACACACACAGATAGAGAGAGAGAGAGACAGTCAGAGCGAGAGCAGAGGACTTGTTCCACCAGGTCTGTGTATTGGTGCTAACTGAATAAGTATCTTGTTCTTGTTCAAAAAATGGTATGTGAACTACTGCATGTCCTCACAGTACAATACTAATTGATATTTCAGCATAGTATAGTTATATAGTATTAATACTGACTTTTTATATCTGGTATTAACATCATTAATACTGACTTATTATATCTGGTATTAACAGTATTTATACTGACTAATTATATTAGTTATTTACAGTATTATTACCAGATTCTGACTTAAAAATTAACTTTTCTTTTTTCTTTCTTATCTCAGAGCGCTACAAAGTTTAACACATAGCAAACAAACACAATAAAATGACTTAGAATAGTGAACACTAATTTAAACATAAAAAGGCCTTCCTAAATATAAAGTTGTACAGGCTTGTCTTAAGAGTCCAGGGTCTGTGGTGCCTAAGACTTCATATTAACAGTAGCTTGTGCAAAACTGCAAAAATTCAAGCTTAGTCTCTCTCTCTCTCTCTCTCTCTCTCTCTCTCTCTCTCTCTCTCTCTCTCTCTCTCTCTCTCTCTCTCTCTCTCTCTCTCTCTCTCTCTCTCTCTCTCTCTCTCTCTCTCTCTCTCTCTCTCTCTCTCTCTCTCTCTCTCTCTCTCTCTCTCAGTCCCTCCCCCTCCGTCATGGTGATAGGGGGGCGTGTGGCGAGGTGTGGAGGCCTGGAGAGGCTGCCTGTCAGTGGGATGAGTGATCACTGAGGCCAGCCTCTCTAAAATTAGGCTGGCGGAAATAAAGACAACTGAGTGTCAGCAGTGAGACACTAGAAGAACTGGAAGAAGAACCATCAGACAGGTGGACCTGGACTACAGACAGAGCAGGGCCAGAGGGGGAGAGAGAGAGACATGGAGGAGAGAGAGAGACATGGAGAGTGAGAGAGAGAGAGAGAGAGAGAGAGAGAGAGAGGAGAGAGAGAGAGAGAGAGAGAGAGAGAGAGAGAGAGGAGAGAGAGAGAGACCTGCTGCACCCTTATGCTGTATACATTTTGTGTTTTCATTTCACACTTGATTTTACAATGTAAGAGAGAGAGCGAGAGCGAGAGCGAGAGAGAGAGGTAGAGGAGAGAGAGAGAGAGAGAGAGAGAGAGAGAGAGAGAGAGAGAGAGAGAGAGAGAGAGAGAGAGAGAGAGAGAGAGAGAGAGAGAGAGAGAGAGAGAGAGAGGGGGGGTTGGTAGAGAGAGAGAGAGAGAGAGAGAGAGAGAGAGAGAGAGAGAGAGAGAGAGAGAGAGAGAGAGGAGAGAGAGAGAGGAGAGAGAGAGAGAGAGAGAGAGTCTATAGTCTCTCACCTTGGCCCCTGGGGGCCATCACTCTCTGGCTGCTGTCAGCTTTATTATTTAAAGCCAAACAAATATCAGAGCCTGAATGTCACCTCAAGGACACCCGCAGCCACTCATCTCCACCAATCAGTGTCCAGATCGCCCCCAGCCCCCACCTTGGCCCCAGTCCCCCCCCTCTAGCCTGGCGAGGTGTGGCCCTGACAGGTTTAGTACCGCCCCCACCAGGCCCACTGGTCCTTTATTGGCAGGAACTGGCAGCTCTGGATTCAAAAAGAACAGAATGAATGCCCAGTCTTAATGTGAGACCTCGTCTCATCTCATCTCATTATTTCATCTCATCAAGGGATCAGTTTAGCTCCAACTCTGTGTTCTTTATCCATCTCCAAACGTTGACTCCAGACGTTGAGATGAGACCGTTGAGTCATTCAACTGAATCAGTTGAATGACTTAATGACGTCCTAACGAGTCAAACAACACCACTACAACTGGACGTGTGCTCTTTCTGTATGGGGGGGGAAACCGATGGTTAGTTCCATCATCTACCCATATGTAGGAGATGTAGTGTGTGTCCTGGTCTCTTTCTCTTCACATGGTCCACCAGGGCAGCGAGAGTCAAATAAATGAGAAGTGCTTAATGAGTCAATAAATAAAACATTACGACCACAAGCCCAACGCAGGGAGCACCGTGAATCAATACAGCCCACAGACACTTAGGAACACTGTCACTTTACTCTCTTCTTCTGAGGGGGGAGAGGGCAGGGAGGGGGAGAGAGATAGAGGGAGAGAGAGAGGGGGGGGGTGAATGGTAGAAAGAGAGAGAGAGAGAGAGAGAGAGAGAGAGAGAGAGAGAGAGAGAGAGAGAGAGAGAGAGAGAGAGAGAGAGAGAGAGAGAGAGAGAGAGGAGGGAGGGAGGGAGGGAGAGAGGGAGAGAGGAGAGGAGAGAGAGAGAGAGAGAGAGAGAGAGAGAGAGAGAGAGAGAGAGAGAGAGAGAGAGAGAGAGAGAGAGAGAGGAGAGAGAGAGAGAGAGAGAGAGAGAGAGAGAGAGAGAGCGAGAGAGAGCTGTACTGAGGGAGAGAGGGAGAGAGAGAGAGAGAGCTGTACTGAGGGAGAGAGGGAGAGAGAGAGAGAGAGCTGTACTGAGGGAGAGAGGGAGAGAGAGAGAGAGAGAGCTGTACTGAGGGAGAGAGGAGAGAGAGAGAGAGAGCTGTACTGAGGGAGAGAGGGAGAGAGAGAGAGAGAGAGAGAGAGAGCTGTACTGAGGGAGAGAGGGAGAGAGAGAGAGAGCTGTACTGAGGGAGAGAGGGAGAGAGAGAGAGAGCTGTACTGAGGGAGAGAGGGAGAGAGAGAGAGAGCTGTACTGAGGGAGAGAGGGAGAGAGAGAGAGAGAGAGAGAGAGCTGTACTGAGGGAGAGAGGGAGAGAGAGAGAGAGAGCTGTACTGAGGGAGAGAGGGAGAGAGAGAGAGAGAGCTGTACTGAGGGAGAGAGGGAGAGAGAGAGAGAGAGAGCTGTACTGAGGGAGAGAGGGAGAGAGAGAGAGAGAGCTGTACTGAGGGAGTGGGTGCACTCTGCCTCCCAAGAGCAGAAGGTTTAATATGTGTTCCATGTGATTCATCAGCGTGACACAGGGACACCTGAGGACAGCCTGCTCCATTTCTACCTCCTAAATGGTTTCTGGGGGACTTTTCCACACATAAGGAACAGCTACACTTGCACAAGCACACACCACACACACACACACACACACACACACACCCACACACACACACACACACATACACACACAAACACACACATACACTGCCACATGCACACACACATACTTGCACATGGACACACACACACATCAGAGAGAAGACAGAAGAGACATAGAGAGAGACCTTAATAAATGCTATACTATTATACCATTATAAATACTGTTACTGTAGTATTCCAACTATCTAAAGCTGTTACAACACATTGTGAAAAATGATCATTCCCACTAATAGTGAATCATACTACTTACTGGTATAACAGTCTAACTGTGTGTTAGTCTGTCTGTCAGGCCTCTGGAGGCAGCTTGGACAGTTAAAGGGAATTACAGGACCAGGTGGTGGGTCCAGTTCCTCTGGTTACAGGAACAGTTAAAGGGAACTACAGGACCAGGTGGTGGGTCCAGTTCCTCTGGTTACAGGAACAGTTAAAGGGAACTACAGGACCAGGTGGTGGGTCCAGTTCCTCTGGTTACAGGAACAGTTAAAGGGAACTACAGGACCAGGTGGTGGGTCCAGTTCCTCTGGTTACAGGAACAGTTAAAGGGAACTACAGGACCAGGTGGTGGGTCCAGTTCCTCTGGTTACAGGAACAGTTAAAGGGAACTACAGGACCAGGTGGTGGGTCCAGTTCCTCTGGTTACAGGAACAGTTAAAGGGAACTACAGGACCAGGTGGTGGGTCCAGTTCCTCTGGTTACAGGAACAGTTAAAGGGAACTACAGGACCAGGTGGTGGGTCCAGTTCCTCTGGTTACAGGAACAGTTAAAGGGAACTACAGGACCAGGTGGTGGGTCCAGTTCCTCTGGTTACAGGAACAGTTAAAGGGAACTACAGGACCAGGTGGTGGGTCCAGTTCCTCTGGTTACAGGAACAGTTAAAGGGAACTACAGGACCAGGTGGTGGGTCCAGTTCCTCTGGTTACAGGAACAGTTAAAGGGAACTACAGGACCAGGTGGTGGGTCCAGTTCCTCTGGTTACAGGAACAGTTAAAGGGAACTACAGGACCAGGTGGTGGGTCCAGTTCCTCTGGTTACAGGAACAGTTAAAGGGAACTACAGGACCAGGTGGTGGGTCCAGTTCCTCTGGTTACAGGAACAGTTAAAGGGAACTACAGGACCAGGTGGTGGGTCCAGTTCCTCTGGTTACAGGAACAGTTAAAGGGAACTACAGGACCAGGTGGTGGGTCCAGTTCCTCTGGTTACAGGAACAGTTAAAGGGAACTACAGGACCAGGTGGTGGGTCCAGTTCCTCTGGTTACAGGAACAGTTAAAGGGAACTACAGGACCAGGTGGTGGGTCCAGTTCCTCTGGTTACAGGAACAGTTAAAGGGAACTACAGGACCAGGTGGTGGGTCCAGTTCCTCTGGTTACAGGAACAGTTAAAGGGAACTACAGGACCAGGTGGTGGGTCCAGTTCCTCTGGTTACAGGAACAGTTAAAGGGAACTACAGGACCAGGTGGTGGGTCCAGTTCCTCTGGTTACAGGAACAGTTAAAGGGAACTACAGGACCAGGTGGTGGGTCCAGTTCCTCTGGTTACAGGAACAGTTAAAGGGAACTACAGGACCAGGTGGTGGGTCCAGTTCCTCTGGTTACAGGAACAGTTAAAGGGAACTACAGGACCAGGTGGTGGGTCCAGTTCCTCTGGTTACAGGAACAGTTAAAGGGAACTACAGGACCAGGTGGTGGGTCCAGTTCCTCTGGTTACAGGAACAGTTAAAGGGAACTACAGGACCAGGTGGTGGGTCCAGTTCCTCTGGTTACAGGAACAGTTAAAGGGAACTACAGGACCAGGTGGTGGGTCCAGTTCCTCTGGTTACAGGAACAGTTAAAGGGAACTACAGGACCAGGTGGTGGGTCCAGTTCCTCTGGTTACAGGAACAGTTAAAGGGAACTACAGGACCAGGTGGTGGGTCCAGTTCCTCTGGTTACAGGAACAGTTAAAGGGAACTACAGGACCAGGTGGTGGGTCCAGTTCCTCTGGTTACAGGAACAGTTAAAGGGAACTACAGGACCAGGTGGTGGGTCCAGTTCCTCTGGTTACAGGAACAGTTAAAGGGAACTACAGGACCAGGTGGTGGGTCCAGTTCCTCTGGTTACAGGAACAGTTAAAGGGAACTACAGGACCAGGTGGTGGGTCCAGTTCCTCTGGTTACAGGAACAGTTAAAGGGAACTACAGGACCAGGTGGTGGGTCCAGTTCCTCTGGTTACAGGAACAGTTAAAGGGAACTACAGGACCAGGTGGTGGGTCCAGTTCCTCTGGTTACAGGAACAGTTAAAGGGAACTACAGGACCAGGTGGTGGGTCCAGTTCCTCTGGTTACAGGAACAGTTAAAGGGAACTACAGGACCAGGTGGTGGGTCCAGTTCCTCTGGTTACAGGAACAGTTAAAGGGAACTACAGGACCAGGTGGTGGGTCCAGTTCCTCTGGTTACAGGAACAGTTAAAGGGAACTACAGGACCAGGTGGTGGGTCCAGTTCCTCTGGTTACAGGAACAGTTAAAGGGAACTACAGGACCAGGTGGTGGGTCCAGTTCCTCTTGATTAATAACAACGTCACCTCAGCACCAACCTAATCAATAGAAGCATGGACTTCTAATTCCAATGACTTCCACAGCGAGTGGATTTCTTTAGATTTATGACGGTTGGGTCGACTCATTATTGATGCTGACGATCAAGTGGGTCGTACCAAAAACGTTCCTAAATTATTACTATAAAAAAGAATAATTATTATAACAATAATATATATATAATAAGGTACAGGTGCATAACAGTTTCATGTCATTATATAACATAACAGGTTCATGTCATTATATAACATAACAGGTTCATGTCATTATATAACATAACAGGTTCATGTCAGGTACATGTCATTATATAACATGACAGGTTAAACTGAGCTAAACTGGCTGTTAGCCTGTGAGCTCTAAGCTAAACTGGCTGTTAGCCTGTGAGCTCCAAGCTAAACTGGCTGTTAGCCTGTGAGCTCCAAGCTAAACTGGCTGTTAGCCTGTGAGCTCCAAGCTAAACTGGCTGTTAGCCTGTGAGCTCCAAGCTAAACTGGCTGTTAGCCTGTGAGCTCCAAGCTAAAGTGGCTGCCAGCCTGTTAGCTTCAAAGAGCTTGTGTGTGTAGATAATGAGGGCCGAGCAGCCCTGGTGTGGAGGAGTGATGTCATGTTGATGGGAGCCCAGAGGCAATGGGTCCACATATCAAAGACATCTTTCAAAGTGTCAATATTAAGCCTCATGTTGTTCAGCTCCAAGTTTAAAGCCATGCATGACGGTATCGACTGTGGACACTTAACACGAGACAGAAATCATGGACAACATTCCTTGATGTATTAGTTTCTCCTTCTTCAAAGGGAGTCCATATATCAAGCTGGATGAAATATCAATGAGGCCACTCCTGATTGCTATTGACTCCCAACGACGGAACATTGACGTAGCATCGCAGTACGTGTAGCGGAGCTGGAAGTGTTGAACACATCGTGGCCCTTTAAAGGAAAGCTTATTATCACAGCTTAATGCAGTGTTGAGGGTGTGAATAGATCCTCCCTCTCAATACATTCTCTATATTTCAAAACGGGGCCCGGTACACAGAAACAAATTACCTCCATACGCTTGATAAAAGGCAGAAGGATTACCTCTGGAAGTCCCTTTAGATCAAAGCCCAACCAGGAGCAATTTGCTGTATGGAAAATGAAAAATGCACTTAGGGCATTTCACAAGGGGTCCCATGCAAATCACCACACTCCATTTGTTAGTAGTGTCCCCTCGCCGGATTCCACCGCTGATAAATTGCATTTGCCAAAACCACAGGAGGCTAAGCGTTCCTGACACCTTTTTTATTGATTTGCATGTTTGCTATTTTCTGTTAGTAATCGTGTTTGTGGGTAAATCACGGCGTCGGCAGATTCAAGACACAGCGGTGGCGTCGCTGGGGGAGGAGAGGCAGGGTCGGAGGAGGAGAGGTGGGGACCAGCAGTGGATGGTAGAAGCTCTATTAAGATTTATAGGTGGTGGGACTCAGAGGAACCCAGCCATTAGTCATGGTAAAGCCTTCCTGTCTGGGCCCGTTCATGAGACCAGACGCCACTGACAAAGATGGAGGCCTCTACAACAGACCAGGCTGCTCCAACATGAGGCCGGCTCACCTCAGGTTACTACCCCTGCTTGTCAGATCATTTTCAATGATTGTAGTTGTCTGTAGCCTACCTGTGTCTGAAGGTCTGTAGTCTACCTGTGTCTGTAGTCTACCTGTGTGTGTTGTCTACCTGTCTGTAGTCTACCTGTGTGTGTAGTCTACCTGTGTCTGTAGTCTACCTGTGTGTGTTGTCTACCTGTCTGTAGTCTACCTGTGTGTGTAGTCTACCTGTGTGTAGTCTACCTGTGTCTGTAGTCTACCTGTGTGTGTAGTCTACCTGTGTGTGTATTCTACCTGTGTGTGTAGTCTACCTGTGTGTGTATTCTACCTGTGTGTGTAGTCTACCTGTGTGTGTAGTCTACCTGTGTCTGTAGTCTACCTGTGTGTGTAGTCGACCTGTGTGTGTAGTCTACCTGTGTGTGTATTCTACCTGTGTGTGTAGTCTACCTGTGTGTAGTCTACCTGTGTGTGTAGTCTACCTGTGTGTGTAGTCTACCTGTGTGTGTAGTCTACCTGTGTGTAGTCTACCTGTGTGTGTAGTCTACCTGTGTGTGTAGTCTACCTGTGTGTGTAGTCTACCTGTGTGCGTAGTCTACCTGTGTGTGTAGTCTACTTGTGTGTAGTCTACCTGTGTGTGTAGTCTACCTGTGTGTGTAGTCTACCTGTGTGTAGTCTACCTGTGTGTGTAGTCTACCTGTGTGTGTAGTCTACCTGTGTGTAGTCTACCTGTGTGTGTAGTCTACCTGTGTGTGTAGTCTACCTGTGTGTAGTCTACCTGTGTGTGTAGTCTACCTGTGTGTGTAGTCTACCTGTGTGCGTAGTCTACCTGTGTGTGTAGTCTACCTGTGTGTGTAGTCTACCTGTGTGTAGTCTACCTGTGTGTGTAGTCTACCTGTGTGTGTAGTCTACCTGTGTGCGTAGTCTACCTGTGTCTGTACTCCAGGTGCTCATTCTCCTAAGAAAAATCCAAGTTGTGTAATTTGACATTTTGGATGAGAACATGTGAATTTATATAAATGACTTAATAAATGTCAGTTTGTCAAACATTATCATAACTTCTGCACATCTCAGGGACCTGCTTTAAGGAAACCTTTACTCAGCAGTTTTCCTTGTGAGCCCCCGTACTCTATTACTTTATTGGTCTTATTAGATGAAACACAGAGGATCACCTTCAGCTTTATTAATGACGCTGCTCTGGATGAAATATGCTGCTGAGAACCTGCAACATCTGTTAGCTGCGACCGCACCGATTTCTCATGGCTAATGATGCTCATCCACTCGGAGAGCATTACCGACAAAGCGCTGTTTGTCCTCATTCATCATCCTGGAGGAGTTCCTGATGAGATGCCTTCTTCTACCGCAAGTTAACAAATGACAAGACCTGACACATGACTCTCATCTAGACGTTATGGAGGGAGAGAGAGAGAGAGAGAGAGAGAGAGAGAGAGAGAGAGAGAGAGAGAGAGAGAGAGAGAGAGAGAGAGAGAGAGAGAGAGAGAGAGAGAGAGAGAGAGAGAGAGAGAGAGAGAGAGAGAAAGAGAGCTGATATGAGACCACTGCCATGAGACCAGAGCTATGAGACCAGTGCTATGAGACCAGAGCTATGAGACCACTGCTATGAGAACCAACTTGTGATATAGTCTGTGCGATGCCTGCATATATAAGCGGTTTCTTAGGAGTCTCAGAGTACCACATGAAGGTAAAGTTTATGAGTGTGTTCTGCATTATGAACTGTGAAGGATCAATCATGTAGTAGCATATTAGCCCAATTTTCTCAGGCCTCAGTAACAACAAAGTTCACAGACACCAAATCACTTCCAAGGGAAGCCGGGGGCTAGAGTACTAGACTGCTGTATGAAACATTCATAATTTATGTGCATTTGATGCAGCGATATGTAAAAAACTTCTGAAGAATTTTAATGTGCTTGAGGCGGAAACGGGAGAGAGAATCCTGGAGATGTTTACGGAGAATCATTCCTGAACTGAACATTTGAGAAAAGTCTGAAAAAAAAGATCCCATGAAATGTGAATTACAGGGAATTACCTCTTATTTCAATCATGAAGTGATTCGGTGGTCGTTCCAAGCAGGGACCAGAAGCACTGGCTGCTAAAGAAAGACCTCGATAAACATAAACCAGGGTTAATAAATGACCAACATATACTAGTACATATACTAGAGTTAATAAATGACCAACATATACTAGTACATATACTAGAGTTAATAAATGACCAACATATACTCAGGGTTCAGATTATTTTCCAGGTAGAAACTAAATAATTCAATGTATTATTGAATGAACTGAACAGCTTGTGTTCAGTGTCCATTCTGGATGATGAGGCATGTGAGGTGGTGTTTCCCATGAAGTGTGTGAAGCTGCTTGTTGAACACACTCGTCCACATGTGGGACACACACACCTCCATTTGTCAGCCCATTAGAAAAGTCTCTGTTGTCTGTGATCCAATCAGGACCCGAGACTTTATCCCTCCACTGTGAGCAGCCATCTTGGAATCAATTCATCCAAGTCAAGTGTGATCAGTGGCTGGGAGACACGGGCGGGACTAAGAGACAGGGACAAGTCAACCAGACAAGACGGACGGGGAGGGGAGCGCAACACTACACTCTGGAAGAAAAACACAAAGGTTGAGAACAGACTATCGGTGTTCCACCCTCCATACCGTAGTGCAGTCAAACACTTATTTAAATTGCATACTTTCCACAGTCTGCTTGAAGGACATAAGCATGGTGTTGAAGGGCTGTGTACGTGTGTTCTTATGTGTGTGTGTGGTGTGTGTGTGTGTGTGTGTGTGTGTGTGTGTGTGTAAGTTAAAGTGTGTAGTTATCTGCATGTCCGTCTAGTATAGTAGGTCAAACTAAGCAGCACTCTGAGCGCAGTGCTTCCTTCAATAGAACAATCAGACTGATGCTCTGGGAATAAATACTCCTTGATTGTGCAATTTGGGATGAAAACCAGTGAAACAAACCCCGATCCGGAGGTGCTGGAATCCACTTTCCATTCATTACTTCTGTTAGGAAACAAACCATAAAGAAGGTGGAGGAGGAGGAGGAGGAGGAGGAGGAGGAGGAGAAGGAGGAGGAGGAGGAGGAGGAGGAGGAGGAGGAGGATGGGGAGGAGGAGGAGATGTGAGGAGGAGGAGGAGAAGGTGGAGGAGGAGGAGGAGGAGAAGAAGAAGAAGGAGGAGGAGGAGGATGGAGGAGGAGGAGGAGGGAGGAGGAGGAGGTGTGTTTGTCACCCTTTCCAATTGATCTGGAGGTATAAACTCCTCTGGTAAGTATAAAGGAGTTATTGAGTTCCCAACAGGAAACACACGGATAGGGCTTCAGGGATTTGTATTTCAACAATTTTTGTTCTCTTCTTCCCCCCCACACATATTTTTACACCTATCATAACACTATATATTCCGTTTGCGGTCTTGGACCAAAATATTATTGGAGGCAAGATAAGTCAACATGCTGCGTGTTTTATGATGCGGCACGAGGCCGCCCTCCAAGCTCCACTGGAGGAAACTAAAACAAAGTGTTTGCTCTCAGACCAAAGGCCTCTCGCTGCTGTGTGAGGAGACGAGTGATGAATGAGACAGCTGTCATATCTCTGCCGTCGGCTCCGAGAAGACGAGTTCATCCGTCTCCCTAATAAATCCATTGTGTTGTCCTCCAAACGAGACGCTGCCAAGCGACTGAAGTGGAAGATCGTACTATGCCCAGAACTCATTTAGTTTGAACTGAGAGTGAAAAATGACTCGAGGTGTGCGCGTAAACAATGTGACCCCCCCCCCCCCCGCACGTAAACAATGTGACCCCCCCCCCCCCCCCGCACGTAAACAATGTGACCCCCCCCGCCACGTAAACAATGTGACCCCCCCCCCCCCGCACGTAAACAATGTGACCCCCCCCCCACGTAAACAATGTGACCCCCCCCCCGCACGTAAACAATGTGACCCCCCCCCACGTAAACAATGTGACCCCCCCCCCCCACGTAAACAATGTGACCCCCCCCCCCCCGCACGTAAACAATGTGACCCCCCCCCACGTAAACAATGTGACCCCCCCCCCCACGTAAACAATGTGACCCCCCCCCCCCCACGTAAACAATGTGACCCCCACGACTCCCCCCCCACGTAAACAATGTGACCCCCCCCCCCACGTAAACAATGTGACCCCCCCCCACCCCCCCCCCACGTAAACAATGTGACCCCCCCCCCACGTAAACAATGTGACCCCCCCCCCACGTAAACAATGTGACCCCCCCCCCCCCCCACGTAAACAATGTGACCCCCCCCCACGTAAACAATGTGACCCCCCCCCCCACGTAAACAATGTGACCCCCCCCCCACGTAAACAATGTGACCCCCCCCCCACGTAAACAATGTGACCCCCCCCCCCCCCACGTAAACAATGTGACCCCCCCCCCCGCACGTAAACAATGTGACCCCCCCCCCACGTAAACAATGTGACCCCCCCCCCCCGCACGTAAACAATGTGACCCCCCCCACGTAAACAATGTGACCCCCCCCCCCACGTAAACAATGTGACCCCCCCCCCCCCACGTAAACAATGTGACCCCCCCCCCCACGTAAACAATGTGACCCCCCCCCCCACGTAAACAATGTGACCCCCCCCCCCCACGTAAACAATGTGACCCCCCCCCCCCACGTAAACAATGTGACCCCCCCCCCCCCACGTAAACAATGTGACCCCCCCCACGTAAACAATGTGACCCCCCCCCCCACGTAAACAATGTGACCCCCCCCCCCCCCCGCACGTAAACAATGTGACCCCCCCCCCACGTAAACAATGTGACCCCCCCCCCCCACGTAAACAATGTGACCCCCCCGCACGTAAACAATGTGACCCCCCCCCCCCACGTAAACAATGTGACCCCCCGCACGTAAACAATGTGACCCCCCCCCCCCCCACGTAAACAATGTGACCCCCCGCACGTAAACAATGTGACCCCCCCCCCCCCACGTAAACAATGTGACCCCCCGCACGTAAACAATGTGACCCCCCCGCACCCCCCCCCCCGCACGTAAACAATGTGACCCCCCCGCACGTAAACAATGTGACCCCCCCGCACGTAAACAATGTGACCCCCCCCCCCCCGCACGTAAACAATGTGACCCCCCCCCCCCACGTAAACAATGTGACCCCCCCGCATTATTGACAGTTTGGACAGGAAGTTAAGGCAATTGAAAGGATGCAATTACAGACACTACAGGATGGAAAATACGCCTGTTTTAGGATTTAAAGATTAAAATGAAGACCGGGATGAGGCTCCGGAGGAACAAGCTCACCCTGGTTTCTATCGTATACAAGGAAGACCACGTCTTAAAAGACCAGGCTTCATCCTTCATATCACAACATGGAGACTGGAACACACATCAGGGATGTTCATGATTCTACATGCTCTCACTGTTAGAGAATAGAGACTAGAGAACTACAGCCTTAGAGGCTGACTGAGGAACTCAAACAGAGGCTGAACTTGGCTTAGGGTAGACTGTGACCATCCAGACACACAGTGAGAGAGAGAGAGAGAGAGAGAGAGAGAGAGAGAGAGAGAGAGAGAGAGAGAGAGAGAGAGAGAGAGAGAGAGAGAGAGAGAGAGAGAGAGAGAGAGAGAGAGAGAGAGAGAGGACCTGGAAGCAGACCAGGACCAATGGTCTTCTCAAGCTCAGCTAACTGAGAGGATCCCAGGCTCCACCATCATCTCCCCGTGGCAGAGGAGGAGCTTCCCAGAAGCCCAGTGCCGTGTGTGATCAAAGTGAGGGCTGTTCACCAGCCCTGAGCTTCATCCTCCACTAACCCACCCCCTGGGGTGCTTTGCAATCTTTATTTCTTGCCTAAACGTTGTCCTTCCTCCAGAGAGCTCCTTAAACCATAAGCACCACAATATAAATGACTCTTTGTTAGGAGGCCGTTAACAACAAAATACAACTTTGGAATAAATGAGAACCGATGTTTGCATTGTTTATAGAAATAGACGCAACAAAAAACTAATTCCTGCAGGGTCGGAGCCAGCGTAGATTTAAGGGAAAATAAAAGTACCATGAAAGGCTTCTTCCTAGTATTTAGGGCTCTTGTGAATTCATTAAAGCTCGTTACTGACAACACACTCCAGCAGGAAGCCAATTGGTCAAATCTATAAAAACTCTCTTCTTCAGCTCCATTCCGAAGAACCTCTGCTGACCTGCTGACCTCCCAAGATGAACAAAACATCCGCCCACTTCCTGGCCCCCATGTTTCCCCCCCCCCCCCACGTCTCGCGGCGGTACGCTAGCCGGTGCTAGGCGCTGTGCCATGCCGATTTTCACCTCTCCATAGAGGAACATACAGTAGATACAAGATGAACCCACAACCCCAGAACACTCTGTGTTCTAAAATAACCAGAGCATGTGCTCTGTGTTCCCATACTGTGGGCTAGCAGAGGAACGACACTACAACCAGATCCTGGTTCCATTCCCCTTCAAGTGCACAACCATAGGAAGTACAACAATGTGTGTGTGTGTGTGTGTGTGTGTGTGTGTGTGTGTGTGTGTGTGTGTGTGTGTGTGTGTGTGTGTGTTCCCTCACTCAAGTTAGGGTAACATCCCATTTATTTCAATGTCATCGTCATGGTTTCAACACAAAAGAAAAAATGTAGTTTAGTTAAGTTTAGATTAGTGTAGTGTAGATTAGTTTAGTCTGGTTTAGATAAATGTAGTTTAGTTTAGTGTAATTTAGCTTAGGTTAGATTAGTGTAGTTTAGTTTAGTGTAGTTTTGTTTAGACGAGTGTAGTGTAGATTAGTTGAGTGTAGTTTGGGTTAGATTAGTAAAGTGTAGTTTAGTTTAGTTTAGTTTAGTTTAGATGAGTGTAGTGTAGATTAGTTTAGAGTAGTTGAGTGTAGATTAGTGTAGTTTAGATTAGTGTAGTTTAGTGTAGTTTAGATGAGTGAAATGTATATTAGTTTAGTGTAGTTTAGTTTAGATGAGTGTAGTGTAGATTAGTTTAGTGTAGTTTAGTGTATATTAGTTTAGTGTAGATTAGTGTTGTGTAGTGTAGTTTAGTTTAGATGAGTGTAGTGTAGATTAGTTTAGTGTAGTTTAGTGTATATTAGTTTAGTGTAGATTAGTGTTGAGTAGTTTAGTTTACTTTAGATAAGTGTAGTGAAGTTGAGTTAAGTGTGTCTACTAGAGAGGAGAGTAAGCAAGGCACTACACCTTCCTCTTGTCAAGCCCCCTTGCTACAGTTGAAAGGGTCAACTGTAGGTCAACTGTAGGTCAACTGTAGGTATTTTTTGCTGATTGCAGTGGCGCTAGTAATCCAGCAGCACTGTGTTGCTGCTGGATGAATGTAGTGGACTTTGAGGAAGAGACTACAAACTAGCTGCGCTGATGCTGGGCAAATCATCAGCTTGCTCTCTCTCTCTCTCTCTCTCTCTCTCTCTCTCTCTCTCTCTCTCTCTCTCTCTCTCTCTCTCTCTCTCTCTCTCTCTCTCTCTCTCTCTCCTCTCTCTCTCTCTCTCTCTCTCTCTCTCTCTCTCTCTCTCTCTCTCTCTCCAGAGCATGTTGTCTGAAGTGAGTCACTTGGTATGCTCCTGCTGGGGGCCCAGAGGTGCTTCATATCTCCTAGGGAACGTCATGTTGGCCGGGCCCTTGGCCGCACCAAGGTACCGGATCGTAGGGGGCCCCTGTGTGAAATCCAAACTGACTGATCCAGGACAGAGGCCGGCTTACACCACCTCCCTCCACCCTCTCTACCCCTGCGTCCTCAATGCTGTCGCTTCATTACAATGGGGCTCCTGTTAGCACCGTCAAGTGAGCCGTTAGCTAGCTAGCTGTGCTGGATGGGGCCCTCGAGGGCCCACTGTGGGAAAAGGGGTCCGGCTGGGATCGTGTTACCAGGGTCCCTGCAACACCACCGCCTACCCTCCACCACCCTGAGATGTTGCCACCCAGCCTCTTTGATCCTGATGCCTTGAGCAGGTGTCTTGGCTCTGGAAGCAGCTTGGTGCCTCCGGCTGGTTCAGGTGTCTGGTCGTGGCTGGTTCAGGTATCTGGTCTTGACTGGTTCAGGTGTCTGGTCTTGACTGGTTCAGGTGTCTGGTCGTGGCTGGTTCAGGTATCTGGTCTTGGCTCTGGCTGGTTCAGGTGTCTGGTCTTGACTGGTTCAGGTGTCTGGTCTTGACTGGTTCAGGTGTCTGGTCGTGGCTGGTTCAGGTGTCTGGTCGTGGCTGGTTCAGGTATCTGGTCGTGACTGATTCAGGTATCTGGTCTTGACTGGTTCAGGTGTCTGGTCTTGACTGGTTCAGGTGCCTGGTCTTGACTGGTTCAGGTGTCTGGTCTTGACTGGTTCAGGTGTCTGGTCTTGACTGGTTCAGGTGTCTGGTCTTGACTGGTTCAGGTGTCTGGTCTTGACTGGTTCAGGTGTCTGGTCTTGACTGGTTCAGGTGTCTGGTCTTGACTGGTTCAGGTGTCTGGTCGTGGCTGGTTCAGGTGTCTGGTCTTGACTGGTTCAGGTGTCTGGTCTTGACTGGTTCAGGTGTCTGGTCTTAGCTCTGGCTGGTTCAGGTGTCTGGTCTTGGCTCTGGCTGGTTCAGGTGTCATATTTTGCCTTGTCTTATTGTTTCTTTCATTTAGCATTTAGGTCCTACAGGAGCAGCGGTACGCTATGGCGTGTTTAACTGAGCTAGGATTGTATAGCATTTTGAACAGTCAGGAATATGAATATAAGGACTGTGCAGAGAGCAGAGAGAGTTGTCATCCCACCAGATCCTTTTACCAAACCGAAACCCGTGTGACTTCCACTCAGTATGAGCCCAAACCAGATCCGTGTTGTTGTCAACAGCTACTGCACTGGGCTCAGAATTAATGACTCCCATCTTGTGTTTCGGATTGCCACAATTCTTCAGATCATCGCAATTTTTACGTGACAGAAGTAATGATGAAGCAGACATCTCAGTCATGTGAAGTTCTACAGGAATGCGTTCTTCAGGCTGGGGTTACGTGTAGCTCGACACGCTAGCCATGTGTCAAATGGGGAATCAGAAAAACATGCAACAGGATAGAACTTCATGGACATATTATGGCCAGCTGTACTCATTGATAGCACAAAGAAAGTTGAATACAAACGTAAGAAATAAACACGATCATGGAATACGCATGAATTATACTGTTACCTACTTTTAATATGCTGATATCTGCATGTCTGTGTAGACAGGATAGATAGATAGATAGATAGATAGATAGATAGATAGATAGATAGATAGATAGATAGATAGATAGATAGATAGATAGATAGATAGATAGATAGATAGATAGATAGATAGATAGATAGATAGATAGATAGATAGATAGATAGATAGATAGATAGATAGATAGATAGATAGATAGATTATATATACAGAGATGACAGATGAGGGGTTGGGTCAGCAGAGCTAAAGGGCAGTGACAAGTCTAGAGTTTAGAAATAAGATCAACTGACCTCATCCACACAAGGGCCAAGAAACATCTCTGGAGAGATATAAAAATATAGAATCAGTTCGCCAACCCTGGAACCTAGCAGAGAAGATGAGAGACACTTATCCATAATGAGAGCTTAATGAGGGTCTCTCTTCTCCCTGGGAGAAACATTGGTCTCTCAGTGTAAATGTGTCCCATGTATCATCAGTACTGAGACTGAGGGGATGAAATAACAGAATCAATCACACAAAGAGGTTAGTACCACACAACGACCAGCTGAGCTCTGAAATTACCTCCCCGCTCTGAAACTTTTCAACCACTCTGGATACAATCTGAAGGGTGACGGCCTATGGATGAGCTCAAGGTTTAAACTCTGGATGGCCTCAGGGTTTACACTCTGGATGGGATCAGGGTTTAAACTCAGGAGGGGATCAGGGTTTAAACTCTGGATGGCCTCAGGGTTTAAACTCTGGATGAGATCAGGGTCTAAACTCTGGATTACTTGCTCGGATCAGACAAGGAAACACGAGCCAACATTGGTATGGATTATAATAACACAGCGTTATTAACATTCATATGGATTATTAGAACACAGCGTTATTACACCGGTACTGATTCTAATAACACAGCGTTATTACATCAGTACGGATTTTAATAACACAGTGTTATTACATCGGTATGGATTATCACTGCCATCACAGCACAGGACCCCTAGTGCCATCACAGGATCACAGGAGGCCTGCTGCTATCCCAGGACCTTAGCAAAGACCTAAACATCACTGCATGGCGACACATCACAAATGGAAAAAGCTCCTTCGGTGATAAAGATACTTAGAACCTCAACACATATTTATGGAGAGCATTAAAAAACCAAACTGCTATAAAGAAAAGAGCTGACTGCGGAGCAAGAAGAAAAAAGGAAAAGGGAAAGCCTGAAGAACCAAACTTGGTCCGGATCTGGGAGCAGTCGGTATGTGGTCCAGACGACTCATAAATCTGATTTGATCTCCTCCGTGGTGGGGGAGCAGAAAAGGATGAGTTGCTTTTTACCCCCCCATCTCATTCACATGTCTATCTGTCTGTTATCTGTGCCCTTGAGCAAAGATTACTGATGCCCTGTCTTTGATATATGACACACTGTACAGTGTAGAGTTTCATCCTGTGAATCACCCCAGGGAGGAGGAGGAAGAGGAGAGGAGGAGGAGAGCGAGAGAGGGAGAACTTGCCATCAGCCAGGGGGCCTCACTTAGTTTTTCATTGTGCTCTCCTGACACCTCCTCGACTCCTATGATCCTCTCCTCCCTGCTCCTCTCAGTATCCCCCCACGCCTCGGTTCACACCGCCCTCCCTGCTCCTCAATCCCTGCTCCCTTCTCCCTCCCTCCCTCCTCATACTCTTGGTTGTACGGTGGACTGACCTCTGGTCGTCTGTGTGTTTTATAATCTAGTGTGTCACCCCTGGCTTGTCTTTAACTAACAGCCGCTGTCACTACTGCTTCCTTTATCAGAGGAAGGAGCACAGGGAGGATAGAAGTCTCCGAGAGAGAGAGAGAGAGAGAGAGAGAGAGAGAGAGAGAGAGAGAGGAGAGAGAGAGAGAGAGAGAGAGAGAGAGAGAGAGAGAGAGAGAGAGAGAGAGAGAGAGAGAGAGAGAGAGAGAGAGAGAGAGAGAGAGAGAGAGAGAGAGAGAGAAGAAACAATGGATCTCGTGTGACTGATGAGGGGGTATATTTAGGTAATGACGCGTCAAGAGCAAAAACAATACAAAGTAAAATAAAGGAGGCTAAGAGGGAGATATTAAGGGCAGCAAATGAGGTGTGAGCAGCTTACGTGTCACGGCCAAGACAAAGGAGGGGCTCTCATAGCATATCACCGCCGTGTTATTGTCTCAATGAGGAATACTGGATTCAGGATCCAGTAAAGGACTCAGACTAATGCATCACCTCCCAGGATCTGAATAATGGAGTTTACATGAGGAGACAAATAGAAGTGACCACTGTGTGCAATCTAACACAAAGTGAAACATACGTCACAGCTAGAATGAAAATGCTCTACAACACAGGGTTGATAAGAACCGCTCTCCCTGCTCCAGACTCCCTGGATCTTCAGACCCCTGAAGCCAACTGATCTTCAGACCCCTGAAGCCAGAGCTCATCTTCAAACTTCATGAACCCAGAGCTGATCTTCAGACTCCCTGAAGCCAGAGCTCATCTTCAAACTTCATGAACCCAGAGCTGAACTTCAGACTCCCTGAAGCCAGAGCTCATCTTCAAACTTCATGAACCCAGAGCTGATCTTCGACCCCTGAACCCAGAGCTGATCTTCAGACTTCATAAACCGAGAGCTGGTCTCCAGACTCCCTGAACCCAGAGCTGATCTTCAGACTTCATAAACCCAGAGCTGATCTCCAGACCCCCTGAACCCAGAGCTAATCTTTAGAGCCCCTGAACCCAGAGCTGATCTTCAGACTTCATAAACCCAGAGCTGATCTCCAGACCCCCTGAACCCAGAGCTAATCTTCAGACCCCCTGAACCCAGAGGTGATCTTCAGACCCCCTGAACCCAGAGATGATCTTCAGAACCCCTGAACCCAAAACTAAACATCAGACTCCCTGAACTCAGAGCTGATCTCCAGACTTCATGAACCCAGAGCTGATCTACAGACTTCATGAACCCACAGCAGATGTTCAGATCGCCTGAACCCAGAGCTGATCTTCAGACTTCCTGAACCCAGAGCTCATCTTCAAACTTCATGAACCCAGAGCTGATCTTATGACCCCCTGAACCCAGAGCTGATCTTCAGACCCCCTGAACCCACAGATGATCTTCAGACTTCATAAACCCAGAGCTGATCTCCAGACTCCCTGAACCCAGAGTTAATCTTCAGACCCCCTGAACCCAGAGCTGATCTTCAGACCCCCTGAACCCAGAGATGATCTTCAGAACCCCTGAACCCAAAGCTAAACTTTAGACTCCCTGAACCCAGAGCTGATCTCCAGACTTCATGAACCCAGAGCTGATCTCCAGACTTCATGAACCCAAAGCTGATGTTCAGATCCCCTGAACCCAGAGCTGATCTTCATGAACTCAGACCTGCTCCCTCAAGACTTCATGAACTCATAGCTGATCTCTATGACTTGTACATGCTCAGTAAGGAACTTGCCTGTCCACAAACTTGGGAGAGCAGAAACATGTCTTAACAGTTAAGTTTAAAATACAACACATTTTACAATTAGAAGGAAATAGAGGAATCAAGCCAAGGTTCAACAGCAAACATAATGAGGTCTTTTAGTTTTAGTAAAGATGGCTGCCAGCTATGTAGATATACCTCATATATACATATACATATATATATATATCCCTCCTCCTCTACTCCCACCTCTCCTAACCCCCCCCCCCCCTCTATCACTCTCCTCCTCTCCTACCCTCCTCCCCCTTCCCCCCTCTCCTGTCCTCCCCCCTTCCCTCCTCTCCCCCTCTCAGACACAACTGGTCCTCCACAACTTGTCCATTTGTTATACTGGGGCCCATCTGGCCACTGTGGTTGGTGTGTTTTTGGATTCAGTTTTCTGTTGGTCTCCGTGGTATAAATGAGGTCCACCTCAGAGGCGGACAACCTCCTGCTGTCTCTGTGGCCGTAAATCAGCCACGCAGGTTATTAATAGACGCTAGCAGATGTTTAGATTGTTGATTACCAGAGCAGTTGACCACTGAAAGCTGTTCATAAATGGAATGGAATTTATAGAGTCTGCATCTCTCCTGGGCAACATAGCAGACTGGTGCCAACACGCTAACAAACACACCCTCTATCACTCTCTCTCTCTCTCTCTCTCTCTCTCTCTCTCTCTCTCTCGCTTTAACCCTCCCACACACACACACAGCTCTCTCTATCGCTCTATCACTCTATCTCTCTATATCACTCAATCTCTCTCTTTCACGTCTCTTCTCGCTCTCTCTCTCTCTCTCTCTCTCTCTCTCTCTCCTCTCTCTCTCTCTCTCTATCACTATCAGTCTATCTTTCTCTCTCTCTCTCTCTATCTCTATCACTATATCACTCTATCAGTCAATCTCTATCGCTATTTCACTCTATCTCTCTATATCACTCAATCTCTCTCTTTCACTCTTTCACTCTCTCTCTCAATCGCTCTCTCTCTCTCTATCACTATCACTATCAGTCTATCTTTCTCTATCTCTATCACTATATCACTCTATCTCTATCGCTATATCACTATCAGTCTATCTCTCTTTCTATCAGTCTCCTCCTCTCTCCTCTCTCTCTCACTCTCTCCTCTCTCTCTCTCTCTCTCTCTCTCTCTATCACTATCACCTCTTCTCTCTCTCCTCTCTCTCTCATCAGCTCTTCTCTCTCTCTCCTCTCTCTCTCTCTCTCTCTCTCATCTCTCCTCTCTCTCTCTCTACTATCAGTCTCTCTCTCTCTCTCTCTACTATCAGTCTCTCTCCTCTCTCTCTCTCTCTCTCTCTCTCTCTCTCTCTCTCTCTCTCTCTCTCTCTCTCTCTCTCTCACTCCTCGTCTCTCTCTCTCTCTCTCTCTCTCCTCTCTCTCTCTCTCTCTCTCTCTCTCTCTCTCTCTCTCTCTCTCTCTCTCTCTCTCCTCTCTCTCTCTCTCTCTCTCTCTCTATTTATATATATATATATATATCCCGTGTCCAATCCTCAACCTGGTTCCCTTCTTCTCGGTGACAGATTGACAGGAGGCAGCTGTTGGTTCCTCAGACACTCAAACACCTAGCGGGGAGGAGACAGCTCCACTCGTCACAGCAGCAGACACTGCTGGTAGGGCCTGGTTCTGGTTCTGGGTCTAGACCTTGGTCTGGGCCTGGGTCCGGGCCTGTACCATTACTATGTGATATCACCATGGCCAGAGAGCAAAGATCTATGCTAATATGCTAATGAGGTTTCTAAATGTTATTGAGGGTGAAAATGTTTTTCTAGGTCACCCGTTTGACTCCTAAAAAGGCTCTGAGCACTTTGTTAATGGTTCAATATGTTGTAAAGTGAGATGGCTGTGAACAAACTAAAGACCATAATTACTAAAACAAGTGTCATTATTATTGCTCTTATTGAAGTACTTGCTCAGGTCATCTGTGTTCAACGTTCTAGCAATATGTCCACTAAAAGCCTTCTGGTGTCTGGTGTCTTCTGTTTAGGCAGCAAGGTGGAGTCTTTAAAGCCCTTTTATTACCTGAACACATTCACCCAACGGGAGGTGAAAGGTCTCACTGGACCAAAACCAAAAGAACTAAAAGATCAGACGCAACTAAAGGATGCAATATGCTGCAGGGCATCGTGTATGCATTATGTTGCTCAGTAAAGAGTGGTATAATATACAATACATTCTTGACATAAGGCAGGCAGACTATGGTTAGTGCAGCTTGTTTTGTTCTATTAATGTAACTCGATCAAGTCTTATTGTACACATTGTTATGTGTTGTAGACAAGTTCCTTGTACGTATACAAAGACAATAAAGGCATTCTGATTCTGATCTGGTTCTGATTATTGTTGTTAGATTTTTGTATGAAATGTACAAGGCAAATAAAGTTATGTTGAATTATATAAGATGGTATATGTATAGGCCTGGAAAAAATACATTATATATACAGTATACACAGCCGTTCTCAGATCTGTTCTCAGATCTGTTCTCTGAGCTGTTCTCTGAACTGTTCTCTGAACTGTTCTCTGAGCTGTTCTCTAAACTGTTCTCTGAACTGTTCTCTGAGCTGTTTTCAGAGCGGTTCTCTGAACTGTTCTCTGAGCTGTTTTCAGAGCGGTTCTCTGAGCGGTTCTCTGAGCAGTTCTCTGAGCTGTTCTGAGAAGCTGTCACAGTTTAAAATACGAGCTGTAAGATGAGAACAGCTGTACTCTCTCCTGCCTCTGCCTAGCCTGCCCTGCATGAAATAATACATCAAGATTAATTGATTTCCCGTCACTCTGGGAGAAAAGAAAATTAATTTTCATGTATCTTTTCCCCAGCAACACCAAGCATATGAATTTTGAACATGGCAAGTCATTTAAGTTTTTAATTATTCATGAGCGCTAAAATCATGATAAAGTGCTCCACAGAAGGGCCCATGGTGTACTCTGAACACAATATAACACCTGTATGAATAATAAAGGCACTTGTACATTATATACGTATGTAGTTATACACGTATATCATGTATATATACATGTATTTACATGATATATAAAGATATATTACATTCTATATGTAGTTAAACATAAATATATATATATATATACTGTATAATAATGTATATTTATACATATATTTACATACATCAGTTATACATGTATATATATATATATATATATATATTTACATAGATCAGCTATACATGTGTATATATATATATATATATACACATATATAATTATATATTATATACATACTGATTAGTCAGTATGTGTTCTATTTAGTACTATTAGTGATTAGTCAGTATGTGTTCTATTTAGTACTATTTAGTACTGCTTAGTCAGTATGTGTGTTCTATTTAGTACTATGTAGTACTGATTAGTCTGTGTGTGTTCTATTTAGTACTATGTAGTACTGATTAGTCAGTATGTGTGTTCTATTTAGTACTATGTAGTACTGATTAGTCAGTATGTGTTCTATTTAGTACTATGTAGTACTGATTAGTCAGTATGTGTGTTCTATTTAGTACTATGTAGTACTGATTAATAATTATGTTCATGTATCTGGTATTTAATACAGTTGGCTCATTTAAAATGCAACAAACAGAAATGTTTTCTCCAACTATTTGAACGCTCGTTAGAACAAAGACATGATTAACACTCAGGGATAAAGAGTCACTCCTCCGCTCCTCAGATAGTTAGCAAGAGTGTAATTATAAGGTGAGATGCTGCTGTACGCACGTGTGATATCACTTGAGTGTGTGTGTGTGTGTGTGTGTGTGTGTGTGTGCTAATCTTCTGGATGCCATTACCATGCTACCAGTTAAATTGGTATGTCTAGCAAAGGGTTGTAATTATGGTTGTAGAACATAATTAGCATTTAGTATAACACCACAACAAATGCATAAAATCTCTCTAATTCCCCCAATAAACGCCGTGTGTTCGGGGCTCCACCAGCGCACGCAATTAATGGCAGAGCGCCACAAAGGGCCGAACTAACACTCCCGCTGGGCCCTAAATCATTTTTCACCACTTCCAGATTGTTCCCATCATCAACTATTCCCAGGATCCCTAATAAGCTCATCTCCTCATTAATACCGCCGCCTAAATGACCTGAAGAGAACCAACGGGGGAAACCATCGGGCTGCCCACTTCCTCGAATACCAGAGGAGACGCCAGGAGGAGACGCTTCTCCTTCTGGCGTCTCCTCTTCAGATACCAGAGGAGACACTAGGAGGAGATGCTTCTCCTCCTAGTGTCTCCTCCTGGGATCCCAGAGGAGCTGCTAGGAGGAGACGCTTCTCCTCCTGTGGGAGAACCGGGAACTGGCGGGGGGCTAAGGACTCCTACCGCGCAGCACCAGATATTAGCCAGGCTGTGATATTAGCCAGGCTGTGATTTACAAATGGCTGAAGCGGCGTCCCGCTGGACCGTAGCTAGCACGTGGGGTTAGCGATAAATGTAGCCGTTCAGCACGCCACAGCGGGCAGACATCACCTCTAAAGTGATTTCCTTTAAATCTCTAAAACTACCCTCCCACCGTCCGGCTAACGTGGTGTGCGCACGCGTGTGTGTGTGTGTGTGTGTGTGTGTGTGTGTGTGTGTGTGTGTGTGTGTGTGTGTGTGTGGAGGGGGGGGCTAACCACACAGAGCAGGTTACCGGTCATGTGACCTGCGGGATGCCGTGTATAAAGGTCATGTTTAAACACAAACCATAAACCCTCTCTTCTAACCCTTGTGATGAACAGCATGGTAGCTAACGGCTGTGCTGGTGACATTGTGAGTTGTAAAGTAATAAATTCACACTAATAACACAGAGCGCTGAAGCCATCTGTTCTGGCAGGAAGACAAACCAACCTAGAGGGAATTCAGATCACATTCGGTATGGTCCGTCGCTTGAGCGCGTGTGGAAATGTATGGAAATGGGCGTCGGAATGGTGGCTGATATTGATAGATGATCGTTAAAAGAAGTCAAACCTCCATTTGGTTATCCGATCACAGCCAACTGATACATTATTTGCTCTGGTTGACGTGTCGAGTTAATGTTCCTTGTCTCGCTAACAAAAACAATTTAGAAAAGCGACTTCCACAAGTCAAACTCGTCCACTTCCCAGGCTCCCGACATCCGTCTGGTTGAAATATTCTCTATTTATTTAGGAAAACTTAAACAACGGCTGTTCTGTCAGAACATTCATCACTAAAATACTTAGCAGTGAGGGAGAGCATCTCCCGGTGATTTAGACCCGAGGATGAGGAATCCACAATGTCAACATCTCAAGAAGATTCCGTTCCTGTGAATAAACGGAGAGCTTCCAAAGGCAGACGATCTGTAAAGCGAAGAATCCCAGACACCAGAGTGTATTAGTGAAGGGTAAACACAGCTAGTACCACCCCTGGACAGCATCGCATGGCGGGGGACATGTTTGGAAGGAGACCAGAACAGATGCATAAGCTAAAGGGATAAGACAAATTCAGGCAGATTTGTTCCGTTTACTCTTTCCTCCCAGGGAAACACCAAGCTAGCTTCCTGAAAGTCACATGGTAGCTCTCTAGTCTGGGTTACAAGGGCTCTACTATTGAAGTTGTGAGGACACGTGTAGGGACCCATGTGGACCCTCTTCAGTTTGATAAGTCATAACTCACTTTACGATTGATCCTCTGTGGATGACACAATAACACGCACGACTGCAGACCACTGAGGTCATTGAAGGGCCCCTACTGGACCACTCTCCTTCATTAAAGGGCCCCTACTGTAGCACTCTCCTTCACTAAAGGGCCCCTACTGTACCACTCTCCTTCATTAAAGGGCCCCTACTGTACCACTCTCCTTCATTAAAGGGCCCCTACTGGACCACTCTCCTTCATTAAAGGGCCCCTACTGTACCACTCTCCTTCACTAAAGGGCCCCTACTGTACCACTCTCCTTCATTAAAGGGCCCCTACTGTACCACTCTCCTTCATTAAAGGGCCCCTACTGGACCACTCTCCTTCATTAAAGGGCCCCTGTTGTAGCACTCTCCTTCATTAAAGGGCCCCTACTGTAGCACTCTCCTTTATTAAAGGGTCCTACTGTACCACTCTCCTTCATTAAAGGGCCCCTACTGTACCACTCTCCTTCATTAAAGGGCCCCTACTGTACCACTCTCCTTCACTAAAGGGCCCCTATTGTACCACTCTGCTTCATTAAAGGGCCCCTATTGTACCACTCTCCTTCATTAAAGGGCCCCTACTGTACCACGCTTCTTCATTTAAGGGCTCCTACTGTACCACTCTACTTCATTAAAGGGCCCCTAATGTACCACTCTGCTTCATTTAAGGGCCCCTACTGTACCACTCTCCTTCATTAAAGGGCCCCTAATGTACCACTCTGCTTCATTGAAGGGCCCCTAATGTACCACTCTGCTTCATTAAAGGGCCCCTAATGTACCACTCTCCTTCATTAAAGGGCCCCTATTGTACCACTCTTCTTCATTTAAGGGCCCCTACTGTACCACTCTGCTTCATTAAAGGGCCCCTAATGTACCACTCTGCTTCATTTAAGGGCCCCTACTGTACCACTCTCCTTCATTAAAGGGCCCCTAATGTACCACTCTGCTTCATTGAAGGGCCCCTAATGTACCACTCTGCTTCATTAAAGGGCCCCTAATGTACCACTCTGCTTCATTAAAGGGCCCCTAATGTACCAATCTGCTTCATTAAAGGGCCCCTACTGTACCACTCTGCTTCATTAAAGGGACCCTACTGTACCACTCTGCTTCATTAAAGGGCCCCTAATGTACCACTCTGCTTCATTAAAGGGCCCCTACTGTACCACTCTGCTTCATTAAAGGGCCCCTACTGTACCGCTCTGCTTCATTAAAGGGCCCCTACTGTACCGCTCTGCTTCATTAAAGGGCCCCTAATGTACCACTCTGCTTCATTAAAGGGCCCCTACTGTACCGCTCTGCTTCATTAAAGGGCCCCTAATGTACCACTCTGCTTCATTAAAGGGCACCTATTGTACCACGTGATGATTGGCTATTACAAGACATTTGAACATCAACCTTTTTGTGGCATCACCAAGTGAGACAGTCCATCCATATGTACAATACTTCAGTTGGTACAGACCACTTCCGCTGGTTCATTAAGGCCCTTTATGTTTAGGAGTACAAATATACTATATATATATATATATATATATATATATATATATATATACACACACACACACACAGTATATATAAAGAACGTCCAAACTGTTCCGACAAATCATTTGTTAGAAAAGCAGAAACCTAATTGACTCATCCCTAAATGCCACCAGGTGTGTTCTAGTGTAGAGGAAGAGAGAATGTGGAGAATCAACTGCACACACACACATAGAAACCCCACAAACACAATTTACTGTACAGCTTGAGACGTAAAAAAACAGTTTAGCATACAAGAGAACAGAGAGGGAAACACTCATGTTGTTTATCAGCTGCACACTTAGCTGTGAATCAAAGGGGATATGGTCTGACAAACAATCCAATAGCCAAAGTTAGGAAAATAACAGACCATAAATCAAAGCGTTGTCAGCTCCTATTTTCAGTACAACACTAAGCTGCTATAACTACATCAGGCTGTTAGCTGAGAACACCAAACAATCAGTCAGTGCACACACATCTCATCACCCGGAGCCACGTCCTGGCTTTACAGCCAACAGCTTCCACTGGGCCCTGTACATCCACGCCTTGGATACACATTCAGGCTGTATTAGTAATATACTCACTGTATTGGTAATAGTTTGACTGTATTAGTTAGTTATTCACTGTATTGGTTAACTACTCACTGTATTAGTAAAAGATTGACTGTATTAGTTAGTTATTCAATGT
>CM051018.1:3377286-3392286 GCA_027704905.1 Muraenolepis orangiensis
AAAGAAAGGCCAGAGTGAAGTAATGAAAGATTGTTTATGTGTGTTGTGAACGGATGGACTGACAGCCCGTATTCATCCATTCACGCCCCAGTGGGCCACAGAGCAATAAATCACCTGCCCCTCTCTGTAGCTACAGCTTATTACACCCAACATGACAAATAAATACCAACCCTTGTCAACCACTGAGCCAGAAACCTTCTGCTCATCACTCCTGATCTTAAGTGAAAGCTCTAGAACACCAGAGTCCAAGACCACGCCTCACTGAACCCAGGACTGTCAGGGGGGGAGAGAGGGAGGGGGGGAGAGAAGGAAGGAGGGAGGGAGAGAGAAGGAGATAGAGAGAGAAAAGGAGGGAGAGAGAGAAAAGGAGGGAGGGATAGAAAACGTGGGAGAGAGAGAGAGAGAGAGAGAGAGAGAGAGAGAGAGAGAGAGAGAGAGAGAGAGAGAGAGAGAGAGAGAGAGAGAGAGAGAGAGAGAGAGAGAGAGGAGAGAGAGAGAGAGAGAGAGAGAGAGAGAGAGACAGGGAGAGAGACAGACAGGGAGAGAGAGAGATAGCGAGAGTTCTGGCCTTGTGTTCTGCAGGGTGACAGCTGTACATAGTGGTGTATAGGACTCCAGAGGATACAGCAAATAAATCAAAAGCCAACTACTACTAAACTGGACTGCTACTAAACAGGACTACTACTGAACTGGACTACTACTAAACCGGACTACTACTAAACTGGACTATTACTAAACAAGATGACTACTTAATAGGACTACTACTAAACTGGACTGCTACTAAACAGGACTACTACTGAACTGGACTACTACTAAACTGGACTACTACTAAACTGGACTATTACTAAACAAGATGACTACTTAATAGGACTACTACTAAACTGGACTACTACTAAACTGGACTGCTACTAAACAGGACTACTACTAAACTGGACTACTACTAAACAGGAACACTACTAAACTGGACTACTACTAAACTACTACTTAACTGGACTACTACTAAACTGGACTACTACTAAACTGAACTACTACTAAACAGGACTACTACTAAACGTGGAGCTCCAAGCAGCTTCTAGTGGGTCTAAACCTAGATCTAGACCCAATAGAAGCTACTTGGAGCTTGAAGCTCCATGGATACACTGAAGGTCTGAAGTCTGGGATTAGCAAGTTAAACAAAGGCAGTGGATGTGGTCCGCAGTATATCTTATTAAAACAGATCCATAAAGAGCCTCCAAAGAGAGAGTTATAGATGTAATCTCCCACACTGCCGCTGTGCTCCAGGCCTTGTCCTTTAACTGGGACACAATTTACTTACAAGACGCCTTAACAATGAAGCAGTCACATGACCTCGGGAGTGTGGCTCCCAGGACCTCCCCTGATGTGGGTGTGTAGGGTTGTGTGTGTGTGTTTCCACACAGGAGTCTGGGACCTCTGATTAAAGAGTGTGACGTCATAAAGGAAGTTGCAAATGGACGTCTCCATCCGAGAGAGAGAGAGAGAGAGAGAGAGAGAGAGAGAGAGAGAGAGAGAGAGAGAGAGAGAGAGAGAGAGGAGAGAGAGAGAGAGAGAGAGGAGAGAGAGAGAGAGAGAGAGAGAGAGAGAGAGAGAGAGAGAGAGAGAGGACAAGGTCAAATGTAGAACACAGTCACTACTCTGGTACTCTGGTACTCTGGTACTCGGGTACTCTGGGTACTCTGGTACTCTGGGTACTCTGGGTACTCTTGGTACTCTTGGTACTCTGGGTACTCTGGGTACTCTGGGTACTCTGGGTACTCTGGTACTCTGGTACTCTGGTACTGGGCGGTGGTGAGGGGTCCTACGTCAGGGATGGCGGTGAGTAAATGGCAACGTTTTCTAACCACTAACCGCCACACTGAAGTCAAGGCACCTAAAGACTTCTCAGAGAGAGAGAGAGAGAGAGAGAGAGAGAGAGAGAGAGAGAGAGAGAGAGAGAGAGAGAGAGAGAGAGAGAGAGAGAGGAGAGAGAGAGAGAGAGAGAGAGAGAGAGAGAGAGAGAGAGAGAGTATTCTGGTGAAAGATGGCCCAGCTCCCAGCTGGCTGGCTGTATTTAGAGCTAGTGCTACAGTAGGCAGTATGCTAATGAGAGGGACTTGATAAATGACTGGTCATATTTCACAGACATTCTGCTTTCCCTCAGAAGTTGGGCCAGTTGATGTATCTTGAGGATAATAAGACCTACTCCGTCATTAGTTGGACCAACTGATGTATCTTGAGGATAATAAGACCACTTCTTCATTAAATCAATTTCTGCACATATTTCAGCCACGTTAGTAATGATGAGCAAAGAGCAAATGAGCCGAGGGCCTATTTAAACTGGACTAACAGAGACACATCCTGCTAGCTCTGTTCCCCTATACATCACACACACACACACACACACACACACACACACACACACACACACACACACACACACAGACGAAGGAGTGCAAGATGAAATGGTGCATGATCAGAGGAAGATGAGGTCCTGTTTACACACAGTTAAATAAAGACATTCCCAAGGACACGCGAATGATTTACATTTCAATATACAGTCTCTATCTAACGAGGTCTGGACCACATGATGTCTCTCTATCTAACGAGGTCTGGATCACATGATGTCTCTATCTAACGAGGTCTGGATCACATGATGTCTCTCTATCTAATGAGGTCTGGATCACATGATGTCTCTATCTAACGAGGTCTGGATCACATGATGTCTCATCTAACGAGGTCTGGATCACATGATGTCTCATCTAACGAGGTCTGGATCACATGATGTCTCATCTAACGAGGTCTGGATCACATGATGTCTCATATAACGAGGTCTGGATCACATGATGTTTCATCTAACGAGGTCTGGATCACATGATGTCTCTATCTAACGAGGTCTGGAACACATGATGTCTCATCTAACGAGGTCTGGATCACATGATGTCTCATCTAACGAGGTCTGGATCACATGATGTCTCATCTAACGAGGTCTGGATCACATGATGTCTCATATAACGAGGTCTGGATCACATGATGTCTCATATAACGAGGTCTGGATCACATGGTGTCTCATCTAACGAGGTCTGGATCACATGACGTCTCTATCTAACGAGGTCTGGATCACATGATGTCTCTCATCTAACGAGATCTGGATCACATGATGTCTCTATCTAACGAGGTCTGGACCACATGATGTCTCTATCTAACGAGGTCTGGATCACATGATGTCTCTCATCTAACGAGGTCTGGATCACATGATGTCTCTCATCTAACGAGGTCAGGATCACATGATGTCTCATATAACTAGCTGTGGATCACATGATGTCTCATATAACTAGCTGTGGATCACATAATGTCTCTCATCTAACGAGATCTGGATCACATGATGTCTCTATCTAACGAGGTCTGGACCACATGATGTCTCTCATCTAACGAGATCTGGATCACATGATGTCTCTATCTAACGAGGTCTGGACCACATGATGTCTCATCTAACGAGGTCTGGATCACATGATGTCTCATCTAACGAGATCTGGATCACATGATGTCTCATCTAACGAGGTCTGGATCACATGATGTCTCATCTAATGAGGTCTGGATCACATGATGTCTCATAACTAGCTGTGCATCACATGATGCTCATATAACGAGGTCTGGATCACATGATGTCTCATCTAACGAGGTCTGGATCACATGATGTCTCATCTAACGAGGTCTGGATCACATGATGTCTCATCTAACGAGGTCTGGATCACATGATGTCTCATATAACGAGGTCTGGATCACATGATGTCTCATCTAACGAGGTCTGGATCACATGATGTCTCTATCTAACGAGGTCTGGATCACATGATGTCTCATATAACGAGGTCTGGATCACATGATGTCTCATATAACGAGGTCTGGATCACATGATGTCTCATCTAACGAGGTCTGGATCACATGATGTCTCTATCTAACGAGGTCTGGATCACATGATGTCTCATCTAACGAGGTCTGGATCACATGATGTCTCATCTAACGAGGTCTGGATCACATGATGTCTCATCTAACGAGGTCTGGATCACATGATGTCTCATATAACGAGGTCTGGATCACATGATGTCGCTGGATAGCGCTATGATGCTATGATGCACTGTAGTGGAGCAATGGTTTACCCCTGTTATAAACTGAATACATACATACTAAATGTACACGTTATAAACTGAATACATACATACTAAATGTACACGTTATAAACTGAATACATACGTACTAAATGTACACGTTATAAACTGAATACATACGTACTAAATGTACACGTTATAAACTGAATACATACGTAGTAAATGTACACGTTATAAACTGAATACATACGTACTAAATGTACACGTTATAAACTGAATACATACGTACTAAATGTACACGTTATAAACTGAATACATACGTACTAAATGTACACGTTATAAACTGAATACATAAGTGCTAAATGTACACGTTATAAACTGAAAATATGTACAAAATGTGCATGTTATAAACTGTAGTAGTAGGGTAGTAGTAGTTAGTTAGTTAGTTACTAAGTACCCATAATGCACGTAAACCTAACCCTGATGTAACTTACCCTAAAGTAACTACCATGTATGTTGATAAACATAGAGGGAACATGTATGTTGATAAACATAGAGGGAACATGTATGTTGATAAACATAGTGGGAACATGTATGTTGATAAACATAGAGGGAACATGTATGTTTATGAACATAGAGGGAACATGTATGTTCATAAACATAGAGGGAACATGTATGTTGATAAACATAGAGGGAACATGTATGTTCATAAACATAGAGGGAACATGTATGTTCATAAACATAGAGGGAACATGTATGTTCATAAACATAGAGGGAACATGTATGTTTATGAACATAGAGGGAACATGTATGTTCATAAACATAGAGGGAACATGTATGTTGATAAACATAGAGGGGACATGTATGTTAATAAACATAGAGGGAACATGTATGTTTATGAACATAGAGGGAACATGTATGTTTATGAACATAGAGGGAACATGTATGTTCATAAACATAGAGGGAACATGTATGTTAATAAACATAGAGGGGACATGTATGTTAATAAACATAGAGGGAACATGTATGTTTATGAACATAGAGGGAACATGTATGTTCATAAACATAGAGGGAACATGTATGTTCATAAACATAGAGGGGACATGTATGTTAATAAACATAGAGGGGACATGTATGTTAATAAACATAGAGGGGACATGTATGTTAATAAACATAGAGGGAACATGTATGTTTATGAACATAGAGGGAACATGTATGTTCATAAACATAGAGGGAACATGTATGTTGATAAACATAGAGGGGACATGTATGTTAATAAACATAGAGGGAACATGTATGTTAATAAACATAGAGGGGACATGGATGTTAATAAACATAGAGGGAACATGTATGTTTATGAACATAGAGGGAACATGTATGTTCATAAACATAGAGGGGACATGTATGTTAATAAACATAGAGGGGACATGTATGTTAATAAACATAGAGGGAACATGTATGTTGATAAAGTGAGGTAGTGAATCCTTCACCTGTAAAGTCCCTCCTGGTATAAGATGATAAATGTGTAATATTTCAAGCAGCGTCTTGGTGTAGTTTTAACAAGGAGAGCCTGCAGTCTTTAGTGTTGACAGGAGGTTAAAGAACAGAAGCTGGAGCCAGGGGACCAAGCCTTGCATCTCATATGGATCTTTTGTTTTGTTCACAAGTTGTTTTTTGCCTGGAAGCAAACTCCGATTGGGAGCTGCCAGTCTTGTGAAAGCAGGTACGAATGTTGTATTTCATCTGAAGCAGCGTGAACACAGAGCTACTTGGCTAACGCTTCAGGTCCTGTTGCCAACAAGCGTGTTTTTATTAGAAAGGTTGTGCAGTGTGTGGCGTTAAATTCTTTTGACATTTAAACCTGGTACTTTACTGCCTGTGCCACGATAAACAACGCTAAAAACACACTGAATCATGTGAGAGAGACAAACGTGGAGCCCGGGGAAAACAAGGTTGCTCTTAAAGAGGAAAACCTCAGAGACTCCGTTCATATTCAAGTGTTGATCAGCTCCAGTTTCCTTCTCTAGCTCCTCCCTCTGCTACCGACTGGAGGTCAGGTCACAAGTTCAGACCCCAGGGTTTCTCAAGCGTTACGGCCGGGCTGTGAACTTATGCCCTTCTGGAGCGGGTGGGAGGGAGGAAGAGGAGAGAGAACTAGGCAGAGTGGATTTACTAGCTGCATACCGACTGCTGCAAGCACAGCAGATAACATCTCCTCAGGGGGAGGAGCCTCCCTCACCCTTTTGTAGTCCCACTAACAGCTCACAGCCCCCCCACCAGCGCCATAAATCATGTTAATTACTTGACTGATGGAATAAATCTTCAAAAAGTCAGTCTGTCTCAGAGGGCTGGGAATAGGAGGTCGCTGCCACCTCTCTCTTTCTCTCTTCTCTCCTTCTTCTCTCTCTACTTTCCCTCTGCCTTCTCTCTCCCTTCTCTCTCTGCCTTCTCTCACTCTTCTCTCACTCTTCTCTCTCTGCCTTCTCTCACTCTTCTCTCACTCTTCTCTCACCCTTCTCTCACCCTTCCAAAGCAAGCTAACCTTCCAAAGTCTTCCTGACAAGGTCTCACTGTTCGTCTTACTCCCCAGCGGGTGGTCTGTCTCTGAGTCCTAAATATGACTTCATAACAAACACAGCTCTAACCCTGGTTGGGACAGACAGCACCACTTTAACCCTGGTGGGGACAGACACCACCCAAACCCTGGTGAAGGGACACCACTCTAACGCTGGTGAGGGGACACCACCCTAACCCTGGTGGGGATGGACACCACCCTAACTCTGGTGAGGGGACACCACCCTAACCCTAGTGGGGACAGACACCACCCAAACCCTGGTGAGTGGACACCACTCTAACCCTGGCGGGGACAGACACCACCCTCACCCTGGCTGGAAAAGACACCACCCTAACCCTGGCGGGGACAGACACCACCCTAACCCTGGCTGGAAAAGACACCACCCTAACCCTGGCGGGGACAGACACCACCCTAACCCTGGCTGGAAAAGACACCACCCTAACCCTGGTGGGGACAGACACCACCCTAACCCTGGTGAGGATAAACACTACCATAACCCTGGCGGGGACAGACACCACCCTAACCCTGGTGAGAGGACAGACACCACCCTAACCCTGGTGAGGGGACAGACACCACCCTAACCCTGGCGGGGACAGACACCACCCTAACCCTGGTGAGGATAAACACTACCCTAACCCTGGTGAGGGGACATCACCCTAACTCTGGTCAGCTCCCCTTCTGACTTGTGGTCCTCGGAGCTGATTTCTTTCACTTCAAACCCTCAAAGGTTTTGTTTGAGAGCAGAGCTTTAGACCTCCAGCACAAACAATATTCAATACAACAGAAAGAAGAAGAAGAAGTTATAAAATACATACAGCTCATGATATTCAATCTGTGTTTTCTAACAGGCTACTAGAAACAGAAAGAGGCTTGGACTGCAAGCGCTGAAGACATGAAAGGTCGTCCACACACACACTCAACCCACACACACACACACACACACACACACACACACACACACACACACACACACACACACACACACACACACACACACACACACACACACACACACACACACACACACACACACACACACACACACACACACACACACACACACACACACAACATACACAAATAACAATCCTCCTCAGAGTGCACTCAGGGCCTTGTGGGTAATTACAGTTCTTTCACTGGAGTGTTTTGTGTTTCGCTTGTTCTGTCTCAAAAGCTAACAACCACACATTATTCACGCTTTGAGCTATAGCAACCCCTCCCCCTTCTCTCTCTATATTCTCCCCCTTCTCTCTCTCTCCCTTCTCTCTCTCCCTTCTCTCTCTCCCTTCTCTCTCCCTTCTCTCTCCCCCTTCTATCTCTCCCTTCTCTCTCTCCCTTCTCTCTCCCTTCTCTCCCCCTTATCTCTCTCCCTTCTCTCTCCCCCTTCTCTCTCTCCCTTCTCTCTTCCTTCTCTCTCCCTTCTCTCTCTCCCATCTCTCTCCCTTCTCTCTCCCTTCTCTCTCCCCCTTCTCCCTTCTCTCTCCCCCTTCGCTCTCTCCCTTCTCTCTCTCCCTTCTCTCTCCCTTCCCTCTCCCTCCTCTCTCCCTTCTCTCCCCCTTCTCTCTCCCTTCTCTCTCCCCCTTCGCTCTCTCCCTTCTCTCTCTCCCTTCCCTCTCCCTCCTCTCCCCCTTCTCTCTCCCTTCTCTCTCCCCCTTCTCCCTTCTCTCTCCCCCTTCGCTCTCTCCCTTCTCTCTCTCCCTTCTCTCTCCCTTCTCTCTCCCTTCCCTTCAGGGGGGCAAATTAGAGACAGGAGTGAGAGCCCTCAGAGGGTAGGAGAGAGGAGTGGGACCTTGTGAGCTCACTACAACACATCAAGGATACCCACCCATAGGAGCAGGACATACAGCATTATGGATCCCTATATACGTCCTCTAACAAACACTACTGTTGGCTGTAAAATAACCGGCTTTTAAAGAGGTTACACAGTGGTGACTGTACTGCCTATTTGTAAGACAGAGGATTTATCAAGTGTGTGTGTGTCTGTGTGTGTGCAATACTTTGTACTGGCACCACACTAGGACACACACACACACACACACAACACACACACACACACACACACACACACACACACACACACACACACACACACACACACACACACACACACACACACACACACACACACACACACACACACACACACACACACACACACACCACACACACACACACACACACACACACACACACACCACACCACACACACACACACACACACCTCTGCCGGGGGGTCCAGGGGATGGTTCTCCTTCAGGAGGATTCATGGAGGCAAACAGAATGTAATGAAAGCAGGGGAAATATTTACTGTCAGTGTCACAGCTTATTATCCAGGGGCGGGAAATATGGTCAGCCCTAAATGCTGAGAAAGAAATGGGTGTCTTCTGTTGGAGAAGGACTGGAGATTTAACTCTGAGAACAGTGAGGTTAGTGACTCACTCTGTCACCAGAACGGTCACTCTCACTGAACAGTGAGGTTAGTGACTCACTCTGTCACCAGAACGGTCACTCTCACTGAACAGTGAGGTTAGTGACTCACTCTGTCACCAGAACGGTCACTCTCACTGAACAGTGAGGTTAGTGACTCACTCTGTCACCAGAACGGTCACTCTCACTGAACAGTGAGGTTAGTGACTCACTCTGTCACCAGAACGGTCACTCTCACTGAACAGTGAGGTTAGTGTTTGAGAGTCAAGCACCAAGCAGAGAGAGTGTGTTCTCATCCACTTGAATTCAGCCTTCACTTTCATCTCTTTAACAGAATAAGGATTAGATCACATGATATGAGATGTGCTTGAGACAATCACCAGGCTCTGTTCACTAAATAAATAAATAAAATGGGACATGAGCACAATTTAAAAAATTCCCTAATATAATCCACTCGGTTCCAATCATGGTTACCATGTGCAGTTTATTCCCCGACTTACGTACGTGACACGATGGTTTCAAGACGAAGGTTAGAGAAGCTACTCCGAATATCGGGAGGAAATTACGCATTTCCATCTAAACACAATTCATCATTCAATGACTTTGTGTTGGGGAACTCTTCATGCTTCACAATAAGTCATTATGGTTCTCCTTCATCCTCACTTCACCTTCTGTTTTCTGCAGGGATTGTTGGGAAAAATGCCAGCTGACAAGGCAGTATTGAGCAAGGCATTTACCTCCACTGACTCAGAAAGGTTTGCCAATACAATCAAGTAACACTGAGTGGACAAGCTCCTCTGCATGTCATTAATATACCTTAGTATGCCAGGAGGTCTCTGAGCATCCCATAATACTTAATGTCTGGGTTTGTATCCGGAAGGCGTACCGTTTAAACACCAGAATTGATCAAATTCTACTCTCCCGCAACACCATTAAAGCAACAAACGTTCCTCTCCGCTATTGAAATAAGAAATGTGTGACATCATTACTGAGTAATGGAGGATAATATACAGCCGGCTCTACGGTTTAGTACCAGACGCATTCACAACATGGCGTTGGTAAAGGCCCTAAATCACCCACTTACCGGAAACTAGATCGGAAAAAACACTTCTCTAAAACAGCTAAACTGAACATCGTGGCTAAATGCTTCGCAGAGCGAAAAACCAAAATAGCTTTTGTTTCTGCGGCATACAGGGGAGATAATAAATGAGGAAAAGCTCTATTTTACCATGATGAACTGAGAAACCTGCGTTGGCCACATTATTTCACTTAAAATAGGACTTTGAAAGTTGGGAGAAAGAGAGGAGAAAGGTGGGAGATGAGATCAAATCATAATCAACAAACATGAGTAAAGTTATCTACTCTGGTTGAATGTCACAAGAACAACTTTGTTGATTAATTCTGGTCCATTGTTCAGGGCCCCCTGCCTGGCTCTCCAGGGACACTCAGAGAGATTCACATCCATTATCCAGCATGGGATCCCCATTTATTCCCAACGCTTCATTTCTGCCGGTTGATGGACTATGCTTTCCAATGCATTGACATTATTTATGGTCTGGCATTATGAAAGTAAGTGTATAATTCATAGCACTTACTGCCCTACCTTCATCTGTCTGTTTTCCAGGGATCTGAGGGAGATATCCTCATGCCAAGACCAAAACCCCAGCCCTGATTTATAGCACTCAATTAAAAAGAATGAAAAATGTATGACACCAATTTGTGGGCAGTCATAAAACTATTACTGAACTTTGAAGTGGCAAGCCGTACTTTTGTCTGCGAGACGTCCAACGTTACGAAAATATCACAAGTACGATCAGTATGATACACATCCCACTGTGTGTGTGTGTGTGTGTGTGTGTGTGTGTGTGTGTGTGTGTGTGTGTGTGTGTGTTCAGGGGCAATTTCGAGACACCACTAATAACCAGTCCTGTTTCTCCCATAAAGAATATTCCGGTGTATCCGATGGCTGCTCCCCCACATCCTGTTCCAGATGAAATCCTAACCCCATGCCAGCGTCTGACTGCACCCAGGCTGTGATTGAATGAAAGTCCATCCCTGACTGACTGATGATATATTAAGCTTTCAGTCAGGGGAGAGGCCGCCTGTCACTTACCCCCACAAACTGCGCTTGTCAATCTGCAGGCGGACGGCTAAACAAGACCTGAAGCATTAAAAGCCCCGGCGCTCTTTCCACTTCCGCGTGCGTCCGACCAACAGGGAACAGGATCCTCTGAAGGTTAAAGGATCAGGGTAGTGGAACACTGCGGTTCCATCGGCCTGGTCACGTGTCAGGCTGATGGAACACTGCGGTTCCATCAGCCTGGTCACGTGTCAGGCTGATGGAACCGCAGTGTTCCATCAGCCTGACACGTGACCAGGCCTCCTGCTAACGCCAGGGTCACCTTCCTGAGTGGTGAATACATTAGCAGGCGCTGCAGTCACGTGGACAACAACTAAGTTCAACAATCACACCCATTTGGTAAGATTTTTGGATTTTATTATTGTGTTGACAAAATCATTGTGTTTTGTGTGTGCGTGTGTGTGTGTGTGTGTGTGTGTGGTTAGTGTGAGCCAGTGTGTGTGTGAGGGTCAGTGTGGGTTTGAGCCAGTGTGTGTGTGTGTGTGGGCCAGTGTGTGTGTGTGTGTGGGCCAGTGTGTGTGTGTGTGTGGGCCAGTGTGTGTGTGTGTGTGGGCCAGTGTGTGTGTGTGTGGGGGCCAGTGTGTGTGTGTGTGTGGGCCAGTGTGTGTGTGTGTGTGGGCCAGTGTGTGTGTGTGTGTGGGCCAGTGTGTGTGTGTGTGTGGGCCAGTGTGTGTGTGGGCCAGTGCCTCTCCTTGACTCTGAGGTGTTGGATGATTAATGGTAGAAGGTAGCAGAGAGAGAAAGGTCATCTCTTCACAGTAATTAAGACATGCGTGGAGAAGTGATTAATAAACCAGGAAACCACCAGTAAACGACCACATGGTTCACTATAGACAAACCACCAGTAAACGACCACATGGTTCACTATAGACAAACCACCAGTAAACGACCACATGGTTCACTATAGACAAACCACCAGTAAACGACCACATGGTTCACTATAGACAAACCACCAGTAAACGACCACATGGTTCACTATAGACAAACCACCAGTAAACGACCACATGGTTCACTATAGACAAACCACCAGTAAACGACCACATGGTTCACTATAGACAAACCACCAGTAAACGACCACATGGTTCACTATAGACAAACCACCAGTAAACGACCACATGGTTCACTATAGACAAACCACCAGTAAACGACCACATGGTTCACTATAGACAAACCACCAGTAAACGACCACATGGTTCACTATAGACAAACCACCAGTAAACGACCACATGGTTCACTATAGACAAACCACCAGTAAACGACCACATGGTTCACTATAGACAAACCACCAGTAAACGACCACATGGTTCACTATAGACAAACCACCAGTAAACGACCACATGGTTCACTATAGACAAACCACCAGTAAACGACCACATGGTTCACTGTATAATTCCTCAAAGGTTGTATTATGGTAAAGATATCCATTACAAAAGATGAAATAATAAATGCCAATAATGTTTTTATATTCAATTGTAATAACGTATATGTATGTACGCCTGTATAAATGTTGTTATATTGTCCATATACCCATTGCATTGCAGGGTATTTTGCTTATTTTGTAATATACCTCATTAGTGAAACAGATTTGAATATAACATATTTCAGAGTAAGAGTGTACATGGTATTAATAAAACAACATGGAGACATACCTGAGAAGACGTCCATATCAGACACAACGTGGGAGCATCCATCAAGAGGAACATAAAAGGATAGAAGAAGACACATTCAATTAGAACACTGAGGATGTTCATGTGTCATGTGAAGTGGGTCCTTCCTTCAGTCATCCAGCACCACACACTAATGATATTCTCATTAAACTATTTATATTTTTTATTTTATTTCTACATTACTATGAACATAAGTATGTATGTCACTTATGGCACCCATTGCAGTCCTGAACCACCCCTGGAAGGAGGGATCCCCCACTCGGTGTTTCTTCTCAAGGTTTCTTCCTCCATAATTAAAGGAGTGTATTGCCCTGAGCTAGGGCTAGGGTTTGGGGGGCTGTAAACATGTGGCCTGGTAAGCCCTTTGAGACTGTGACTGTGGTTAAGGGCTGTACTAATACAATAGACTTGAGTCATGTTGTGTCCCTTTACCGTACCGTCCCAGTGACACTTACATTAATGATGAGTGGAAACATCAGAAACATCATTAGGGCCCTACAGGAGGGCCCCGTCACTGCCCTGCTGGAGGGCGTGTCAACAGACAGAAGGAGTAGTGATACTGTGAGCCCCTGAGCTCCACACACTAGGCCTCCACTAGGACCTCAGGGAGCAGACCAGGGGATGGGCTGGACGCCACCGCAGCCTTCAGGACCAAAGAAACCCGGAAGGGAACGTGTGTGACAGGCTATGATGGAGGACTGTTGGTAATATAGGAGACTATACAGTGAGATATAGGAGACTATGAGGTAGGTCTGTTGGTAATATAGGAGACTATACAGTGAGGTAGGACTGTTGGTAATATAGGAGACTATACAGTGAGATATAGGAGACTATACAGTGAGATATAGGAGACTATACAGTGAGGTAGGACTGTTGGTAATATATGAGACTATACAGTGAGA
The DNA here is from genome assembly GCA_027704905.1 of Muraenolepis orangiensis. NCBI lineage: Eukaryota > Metazoa > Chordata > Actinopteri > Gadiformes > Muraenolepididae > Muraenolepis > Muraenolepis orangiensis. Next base: position 3,391,098 of record CM051018.1, read on the forward strand.
TATAGGAGACTATACCATGAGGTATAGGAGGCTATACTGTGAGATATAGGAGACTATACAGTGAGATATAGGAGACTATACAGTGAGAAGAGATTACTTCTCTTCTTCTTATCGTCCTTCCCGGGCTAAAGCTCTTTTTGCGAGGTTTCCAATCTCACTGGAACATGAGTTCATGTAAAACCATTTTTATCCAGTCATTTATCAAAAGCAGGGTCTGTTCAGAGCATATTTGGACACTCTGTGGAGAACTCTTATCCCCGAGTGAGACAGAAAGCAGGAGTCCTTTCCCTTCCTACCACAAAGTACACACAAGCGCTGCCAGCACATTTCCTGTTGGAGCCACATGTGTTCTTTGTCCCTCCAAGTTTGTTAAACCGATGTCATTTCAATTGTTCTGCTACAGAAAAATATAATCCACCTGTCAGCGATGACAGGGTGTTGGAAAACCCGGATAATGGATAGCGTAGGGCCCTGAAACTCCAACTGTGGCACTTAACTGCCAACTAAAACCATTACACAATGACAATTCTCTTCCACTTTATTTGAAAATTGCAGTGGATCACTGTTGCCTCTCCGACCAACAAAACCATAATCAATTTCCATAGCGGGACCCAGATCCGTATAAAAGAGGAAGAAAAATGAAACGGACCTATTAAGTAGGAGGTTTTATCTCCCACCACCGCTGACAGTGTCATAAAAAAGCCGGTGCAACTAGAACTAAAATATCCCCCCAGAGTCCGTAGAGTAGAGTCTGGGTGGAGCTAGCCAGTCTTTATTAACTTTCAATGACAATAAATTAGTATGTGATTCATGGGGCCATTTGAAGCTATTTCCATAGGTAATCAGCCTTAAAACGGAAACACCGCTGTCCACATTTTGGAGATTAATGCCGCTTTGGCTAACCTTTCCTCTGGTGTCATCAAGGTAATTAAGGAAAGATGAATTCCTCAGTTCATTATAACAATGAAAGTCAAGTAAAAGACTTGCTTTAAATCGCTTCCTCTCTCAGGGAAACTTTATTATGGACCACAGAACCCCACATGCAACGCAGTCCAACTGACGGAGCGCCTTTCACTGCTCCGTCACCGTAACGGTAACCTCCATACCATACGGGTGGTGCTGGTTCTTCTAACAGTAAACCAGTACAGTACGGGTGGTGCTGGTTCTTCTAACAGTAAACCAGTACAGT
>CM051018.1:3397286-3404786 GCA_027704905.1 Muraenolepis orangiensis
GAACCTCCTGATACCTAGAGTAGCACCCTACATGTGGGATGAGGCTGGAGTGTAGTGGTGGTAGTATATAGTAAATAGTTATTTAATAGTTACTATACTGTAGTTCTACTGGACTAAATATACAGTATATACTGGATTACATATACTGTATGTAATACAGTACATACAATATATATACAGTGTATCCAGTACACAGTATTCCTCATAATAGTAAGCTACACATCACTAAGTATACATTATATACAGTATGTTCAGTGTTTATCTCATGATAGTAAGCTGCACGTCCCTTTATAAACTGTACAAACAAAATAAACTGTATACAGTAAGTTACACATGTCACTGTACATATAGTACAGTGCATATATATATATATATATATATATATATATATATATATATATATATATATATACGTCCTGTGTGTATTACTGATCTGGGATCACTCTATATACACCTCCTGCCTTTACTCTTTCTCCTCCCTTTATTTCCTCTTCCCTCTGCTCCCTTAACTCCTCCTCCTCCTCCCTTAACTCCTCCTCCCTTAACTCCTCCTCCTCCTCCACCCTTCATCCTCAGTGATTTCTCATTTGGAGAACTGAAGGATGTGACAGATGGATGTGAATTCAAAGTTTCCTGATGTTTAGCAGAAGTTATGGTGCGTTATCTTTGGCTGTACATCAGGGTTCTCCTCCAGCCATGAGGGATGAAGCAGCACAGCTGTCTCCTCCTGGATGATGCAGTGCGGCGCTCGCCGACACGACAGCATCACTTCATCTTAATGTCCGCTCCTCCTCCGGCGCAGACGCCCAGGACAAAGCCAATCAGCATCACACGCCACAGAGATGGACCCGCTGCCTGGCCCAAGAGTCCCTCACCCTCACACGGCGATTAATCAACTTCAGACAGCCTGCTTCAAGCCCAGCCACAGCCTGCCCTGCTCTCTCTCTCTCTCTCTCTCTCCCCCCCCCCTCTCTCTCTCTCTCTCTTCCCCCCCCCCTCTCTCTCCTCTCTCTCCTCTCTCTCTCTCTCTCTCTCTCTCTCTCTCTCTCTCTCTCTCTCTCTCTCTCTCTCTCTCTCTCTCTCTCTCTCTCTCTCTCCCTCCCTCCCCCTCTCTCTCTGGGGGAGCAGTGATCACAGGAGAGACTTATCAGATTGTGGCCCTGCTCTGATTATGCACTGCTCTGTATGGCTGTGAGTGAGAGAGCACAGCGAAGGGTTGGAGAGAGGGGTCGGTTAGAGAACGAGAGAGAAAGGAGGTGTAGAGAGAGATAGTGAGGAGAAAGAGGTGGCGAGAGAGCAAGACAGACAGACAAGGAGAGAGCGAGAGACAAAGACAAGAGACAGAGAGAGAGAGACAGACAGGAAGAGATCGAGAGACAAAGACAGAGACAGAGAGAGAGACAGAAAGAGGAGAGAGAGAGGGCGAGAGAGGTATCGAATGCTTACATTGTACTTCTGTCACAGAGACCCATTTGTCATATGAGTCCATGAGCTTCAAAGCCTTAAGCAGGCCGCTCACAATAATGACTTACACTTATTTAGACAAACGACGCACTGGGAGGTCCCTGACAAGAGGGAGAGAGAGGGGGGAGAGAGAGAGAGAGAGAGAGAGAGAGAGAGAGAGAGAGAGAGAGAGAGAGAGAGAGAGAGAGAGAGAGAGAGAGAGAGAGAGAGAGAGAGAGAGAGAGAGAGAGAGATTTAATTTTTTAACTGACTTTATTCTTTCAATCTTACATCAAGCTACACAAAACATGCCATCATTTTCTTTCTTTTTTTTTTACGTACAAAATGAAAACACTCGTATCAAGTCACATCAAATCCACCGAAAAAATAAGTTGATCTCCTATTGCAGAGCAGAACACATCACTTGGAGCCCATGTGATGTTAAACTGATCCTTCATTTCTTAATGTAATAATTGTAATCAATCATTATTCTTGCTTTAACCATCCTGGTAAACAATAATCTAACATCAACGTCCACTGCTTCGTCAATCTTCTTTTTCCTGCTTACATAGATAGCCTTCTTGGCTTGTTTCAAGATGAGAAGAGAAAGAGAGATAGAGAGAGAGAGAGAGAGAGAGAGAGAGAGAGAGAGAGAGAGAGAGAGAGAGAGAGAGAGAGAGAGAGAGAGAGAGAGAGAGAGAGAGACACAAAGAGAGAGACAGACAGACACAAAGAGAGAGACAGACAGACAGACAGACAGACAGACAGAGAGCATGGGAGGGCCCCATCCAGGATGACAACACCCCCCTCACGTGACGATGGTGTAACACAAGGCTGATCCCGGCTCAGGAAGAGAACTGAAGGAAGGAAAATAATCCTTCAAAAGACGAACCAGCATCCATCAGCGCACCGTGGAGACATTGTGTGTGACGGTGTGTGTGTTTATGGCCTCCTGTGGAGACCTGGATGTGTGCAGATATGGAATATTACTTCCATAAGTTACTCTCTCATTACCCACGGGCATCTCCCTGCTCCCTGAATAATGTTACAGCTTGAAGTGGTGGAGTCTGGTCCGTTAACACTGACTCCCTCTCTTTCTCTCTCTCTCTCTCTGGTGACCCGTCGGCTGTGATTTAGTGGAGCCAATTTAAAGCACTAAGCATTGAACACTGCACATGTGAACGGCCCTTAAAGAAGTACTAAAGCTGTTAAATGTTATGTTTAGTGTCTTCTCTATCTCCCGTTTTATGGAATATTTGGATCTTGTTTGACAAAAGCGGTAATGCGGACGCTCTGTTGTGTATTTACACTTTAATAAAACACAAAGGGAGATGTGTCCTCTGGTTGTAGTTTTATTGTATTATTAGTGAAGTACGTTTTACAGCCGAAGCGGTGTGCCCCGGGCCTGGTGTCACCTTCCATATATTGATCATTTCTTAACACTCCCCCTACTCTGATCAATCACACTGTTCTCTCTCTTAACCAATCCCATAATATAACACAACGCCATCCCCACCCAGCAGCCCTGGTGCTGTACACACACAGCAGACTGGTAGAGGTCAGCTGAGACACGGTGGTGGTGGTGTTCTCCTGTTGATTTAGGACGGAGGAGAGCTGGAACACATGCGCTCCTCTCTCTCTCCACGCTGCTTTTACTTTATTAAACAGCCATGGAACCAGTACACAAAGATCTGTTGATTTACTGGGAGAGCCAACATCCACCACCCACAACATTATCAACAGCTCACCCCAAGAAGATGTTTATTATAATATATACCTCTTCCACTTCATGAAACCCAATGATAACCCAATTATTTAATCATTTAAATGACAAAAGCCTCAAAACGAGAGCTCCCCAGATGGATCGACTCTAAATACATTTGATCAGCTTCACCAAAACACAAGATTGATCTATTTCACTGAATACAGTAATCAATAACTCCCAGTAACACATAACCTATTGAACCATTCATAATGAGCATTAATACTAACAGAAAGATGCACACCCACAACACAACCAGACAACAAGACAACCAGACAAGACCACCAGACCACCAGACAACCAGACAACCAGACAAGACCACCAGACCACCAGACCACCAGACAACCAGACAAGACCACCAGACAACCAGACAACCAGACAACACCACCAGACCACCAGACAACCAGACAACAAGACAACCAGACAATACCACCAGACAACCAGACAACCAGACAATACCACCAGACAACCAGACAATACCACCAGACAACAAGACAATACCACCAGACAACCAGACAACCAGACAACCAGACAACCAGACCACCAGACCACCAGACAAGACCACCAGACCACCAGACAACCAGACAGCCAGACAACCAGAGAACCAGACAAGACAACCAGACAACCAGACAACCCGACAAGACAATCAGACAATCAGACAACCAGACAACAAGACAACCAGACAAAACAACCAGACAACCCGACAAGACAATCAGACAACCAGACAACAAGACAACCAGACAATCAGACAAGACAACCAGACAACCAGACAAGACAACCAGACAACCCGACAAGACAATCAGACAATCAGACAACCAGACAAGACAACCAGACAACAAGACAACCAGACAACCAAACACGACAACCAAACAACCAGACAACCAAATAACTAGACAACCAGACAACCAAACAAACCAGACAACCAGATGACAAGACAACCAGACAACCAAACAACCAAACAAGAAAACCAAACAACAAGACAACCAGAAAACCAGATAACCAAACAAACCAGACAACCAAACAACAAGACAACCAAACAACAAGACAACCAGACAACCAAACAACCAGACAGCCAAACAACCAGACAACCAGACAACCAAACAAACCAGACAACCAAACAACAAGACAAGCAGACAACCAAACAACCAGACAGCCAAACAACCAGACAAGTAGACCAGACAACCAAACAACCAGACAGACAACAAGGGCAGGAGGTTTGAGACGTAAAGGAAAACACAGATCACACATGACACACGCAGGAGGTAGATCACTAATCACACAGGAGGTAGATCACTAATCACACAGGAGGTAGATCACTAATCACACAGGAGGTAGATCACTAATCACACAGGAGGTAGATCACTAATCACACAGGAGGTACATCACTAATCACACAGGAGGTACATCGCCAAAGTGTAGCATAATGCCACGTAGCACTGTGCCCTGTAGCACTGCTAACTCTCTCTCTCTCTCTCTCTCTCTCTCTCTCTCTCTCTCTCTCTCTCTCTCTCTCTCTCTCTCTCTCTCTCTCTCTCAGACTAACAGAGACATCAGCCTCTGCCAGGCGGGTAATGGAGGCCTGTCAGCATCACAGCATTATCAATTAGCAGCTCTCCTGAGGGGGGGGTTATGCAAATGGAGCCTGGTCACAGAGGAGACTGACGCCTTGGCAACGGACTACAGAGTGATGCTACCCCCCCCCCCCCCCACCTCCTCTCCTCCTCCATCACCTCTCAACACAGCTCAACCCCTCATTACTGCCATTAAGACTCTCTCTCTTGATCAGATCTGAGTCAGAGAGCGGTGGTGGTGCTGTAGGTGATGGTGGTGGGATTAATGCTCTTGTGATTAGAGTCTGACAGGTTGGGCGTGGAGATTGTTACCTTGTATGACTGAACTGGTGAATGGAGCAGGATCAGACCCTATGAGATCATAGAATATGTATATACCCATATCATGGGTTACAATGTCTTGTCAACTACAGCAGTGTGTGTAGTGTAACTTATGGAGATTTGAAATAATAAACCTAAAGAATTCTGTACCCAAGTTTATCCTCCTCATCATCATCATCATCGTACCACTCCCACCTGGAACAGTGTTTAACCTTCACTGAACCATGAGCCCATCACTACTGTCCTGTAGTCACTCACATTGTGGAATAATGATATCAATTCAATACAGCAGAATAAGAGTCTGTTCATGACAACAGTTCAACGTTAGCTCACTAAAGGCTACGTCAGTGGCTACGCTAACGGACGCTAATTGATCAGAGGACCTTTTAAATGTGTGGGAAACAATGGAGCTTCAGGGAATCCTGGGAAAACACCAGCCCAGCCTCCACTGATGCAACCAGACATCCTCTACACCACCCCTGAAGGTGGATGTTTCACCACCACCACCCCTGAAGGCGGATGTTTTACCCACGCCTACTATCCCGGAGGGTGGATGTTTCACCACCACCACCCCTGAAGGTGGATGTATTACCACCACCACCCCTAAAGGTGGATGTTTCACCACCACCACCCCTGAAGGTGGATGTTTTACTACCACCACCCCTGAAGGTGGATGTTTCACCACCACCACCCCTGAAGGTGGATGTATTACCACCACCACCCCTGAAGGTGGATGTTTCACCACCACCACCCCTGAAGGTGGATGTTTTACTACCACCACCCCTGAAGGTGGATGTTTCACCACCACCACCCCTGAAGGTGGATGAAGGTGGATGTTTCACCACCACCACCCCTGAAGGTGGATGTTTCACCCACGCCTACTATCCCAGAGGGTGGATGTTTTACCACCACCACCCCTGAAGGTGGATGTTTTACCCACGCCTACTATCCCAGAGGGTGGATGTTTTACCACCACCACCCCTGAAGGTGGATGTTTTACCCACGCCTACTATCCCGGAGGGTGGATGTTTTACCACCACCACCCCTGAAGGTGGATGTTTCCAGTGTTATTGGAAGTCATCTGCCTGATTCAGTAATTGTGTCCCTGGGAAGTGACCTGGATCTGTTCTCTGTCTCTAGGGACAAAGAGACGGTGGGACGGGGGGAACAAATGCTTTCATACTCCTACGTGAGATTGTTTTATACAGGGATGTAAATTGCATTGTCAAAATCAGTCATCTTCTTCCAGGTCTGGGAGCTTAACCGCAGACAAACGCTTATCTCACACCGCCAACCCTCTGGGGGGAGGACCTCTCTCTCTCTCTCCCTCTCCCTCTCTCTCTCTCCCTCACCTCGCTCTCCCGAGGACAAAACCCCCATCCAATGAGAAGGAGACCTGCTGAATAAGGTGTTTTTATCAAAGCTGAGAGGTACGACACACATTTGTTCCGGAGGCGCCGGAGCTTCTTAGCCCTTCCGCCGTAATGGGCAAAATAAACAAGGAACGAGAACACAACACCACGCTTTGAGACGCTTCACACACCAGCTCCTGAATTATCTCCACAGCGCTGTGCTGATTACTGTGTGGAATAAAACATCCCTACATCACAACATCTACATAATAAGACCTTTTCATTCTGTACACTATGGAGGATACAGTTAGGGAGCATTAGGTGATGGAGGAGGAGGTGAAGGTACACTATGGAGGATACAGTTAGGGAGCATTAGGTGATGGAGGAGGAGGTGAAGGTACACTATGGAGGATACAGTTAGGGAGCATTAGGTGATGGAGGAGGTGAAGGTACACTATGGAGGATACAGTTAGGGAGCATTAGGTGATGGAGGAGGAGAAGGTACACTATGGAGGATACAGTTAGGGAGCATTAGGTGATGGAGGAGGAGGTGAAGGTACACTATGGAGGATACAGTTAGGGAGCATTAGGTGATGGAGGAGGAGAAGGTACACTATGGAGGATACAGTTAGGGAGCATTAGGTGATGGAGGAGGAGAAGGTACACTATGGAGGATACAGTTAGGGAGCATTAGGTGATGGAGGAGGAGAAGGTACACTATGGAGGATACAGTTAGGGAGCATTAGGTGATGGAGGAGGAGGTGAAGGTACACTATGGAGGATACAGTTAGGGAGCATTAGGTGATGGAGGAGGTGAAGGTACACTCTGGAGGATACAGTTAGGGAGCATTAGGTGATGGAGGAGGTGAAGGTACACTATGGAGGATACAGTTAGGGAGCATTAGGTGATGGAGGAGGAGGTGAAGGTACACTATGGAGGATACAGTTAGGGAGCATTAGGTGATGGAGGAGGAGGTGAAGGTACACTATGGAGGATACAGTTAGGGAGCATTAGGTGATGGAGGAGGAGGTGAAGGTACACTATGGAGGA
>CM051018.1:3409786-3454786 GCA_027704905.1 Muraenolepis orangiensis
GGTATAGTACCAGGTGACAATATGTCTGTGTGCCGAACCCGATACTCAGACTAAGACAACCATCAAACCAACCAAGATATGGAGGAGGAAACACCGTAACCCGACCGGAGACCTAGCCTCACAGCTAACGCTTTAGCTGGGTCATTATCTGGCAGTGTGATACGCTTTGTTCGTTTCTTGAAGCTCTTTGCCTTATTTATGGTGATTTTGCAGCAATTAATATAATGAATATGGCACAGGAGGCCATGTTGTCATTTCTCAAGCCATTTCCCTGGTTCTACACTCCTTAATGGCCCCGCTACCGCTGTAGCTGTCATGTCCCGGACAGCTGGGCTCTTACAACACAAACCATGTCACCACATCCCTCTGGACCGCTGCTCACACACACACACACACACACACACACACACACACACACACACACACACACACACACACACACACACACACACACACACACACACACACACACACACACACACACACACACACACACACACACACACACACACACACACACGCATGCAAGCAGGCACACATACACCACATACACACACAGGCATGCACGCACACACTTACACAGACCAGGCCAGCAGCTGCAACACGGAGATCTTTGATTAATATTCACCTCTTGCTACGAGACAAGTGCCCATGTGTCACCTTCCAAGTCCCCTGGAAACCCCCTGGGCTCCTGCCACCTCCAGGGCCCCTGCCAACTCCAGGGCTCCTCCAGGGCCCCTGCCACCTCCAGGGCTCCTCCAGGGCCCCTGCCTTCTCCAGGAACCCTGCCTTTTCCAGGGCCCGTCTCCTCCAGGGCTCCTCCAGGGCTCCTCCAGGGCCATCCTCCAGGGCCCTCTTCCAGGGCCCTACTCCAGGGCTCCTGCCTCGTTCAGGGCCACTGTCTCCATCAGGGCCCCTGCCACCTCCAGGGCCCCTTTCTCCTGCAGGGCCCCTGCCTCCTCCAGGGCCCCTGCATTTTCCAGGGCCCCTGCCTCCTCCAGGGCCCCTGCCTCCACTAGGGCCTCTGCCTCCACCAGGGCCCCTGCCACCTCCAGGGCCCCTGACTCCTCCAGGGCCCCTGCATTTTCCAGGGCCCCTGTCTCCTCCAGGGCCCCTGCCTCCACCAGGGCCCCTGCCTCCTCCAGGGCCCCTGCCTTCATCAGGGCCCCTGCCTCCTCCAGGGCCCCTGACTTCATCAGGCCCCCTGCCACCTCCAGGCCCCCTGCTACCTCCAGGGCCACTGCCTCCATCAGGGCCCCTGCCTCCTCCAGTGCCCCTGCCACCTCCAGGGCCCCTTTCTCCTCCAGGGCCCCTGTCTCCTCCAAGGCCCCTGACTCCTCCAGGGCCCCTGCCTCCTCCAGGGCCCCTGCCTCCTCCAGGCCCCCTGCATTCTCCAGGGCCCCTGCCTCCACCAGGGCCCCTGCCTCCTCCAGGGCCCCTGCCTCCACCAGGGCCCCTGACTCCACCAGGGCCCCTTTCTCTTCCAGGGCCCCTGCCTTCACCAGGGCACCTGCCTTCGCCAGGTGGAGATGATTGAGACAAAAACGTATCCCACTATTTACACTGCAGTAAAGCAGGCCAGCTATCTGTCCGTCCGTGTGTGTGTGTGTGTGTGTGTGTGTGTGTGTGTGTGTGTGTGTGTGTGTGTGTGTGTGTGTGTGTGTGTGTGTGTGTGTGTGTGTGTGTGTGTGTGTGTGTGTGTGTGTGTGTGTGTGTGTGTGTGTGTGTGTGTGTGTGTGTGTGTGTGTGTGTGTGTGTGTGTGTGTTTCTGGACAGGTACTTGGCCCGCAGCCAGAGTCATTTGTCGCAGCAACTAGATAAACAAATGGAGGAGTGAGTTTTACTGAGTTCCCCCATGAAGACACCTCCTCCTATCCTGCATGTTTTACCTCTCTCTCTTTCACACACACACACACACACAGACACACACAGGGGAGGATAGTGAAGCGTAACGAATGCAGGAGATGAAAGGTGTGAACAGTGAATCAGACACCAGGATGTAAACAGTGCTGCTCTCTCCTGTTGTTCATCAGCAGGCTGGGTGAGGACCTCTCCTGTTTACACCTCTCCTGTTTACACCTCCTAAACACATGATGGTGTGGGGTGAACCTTGAATTGACACATGACCTCCTCAACACTGACAACAACAAGTACACAGCAGGCTGCTTTACCTCAGTATGAAGGGAATATGTTTTAAACTAAAGAAACACATCCAACACACACACATAAAAACATGGATATAAAACAATCGGCAGATGAACCAGCTGATCCACCCCTCGACCTTTGAACCTGACCTCAAAACGTCCTCTCTTCCACAATGGCTAACATGGCTAGCAACATGTAGCGCCTGCTGGAGCTAACGGCTAACAGGAGGACAGCAATCCATCCTGGCACCACTCAGGTGTGTTAGTCAGAGATGTTCAGCATCACCAGGTGCCCCCAGCCAGCAGCCAATCACAACCCAGTTGGGGGGGGGGGATAATACTATAAATAAACAAACAAACAATAAACAAACAGGCAGAATTGACCAATTACATTTACATTTACATTTAGGGCATTTGGCAGACGCTTTTATCCAAAGCGACTTACAATTAGGGAGCAGCTCGGGCGTGGTGGGTAGGGGATAGGGGATAGGGGCAGAGGGTAGAGGATAGGGGGTAGAGGATAGGGGATAGGGGGGAGAGAATAGAGGATAGGGGATAGGGGGGAGAGGATAGGGGATAGGGGGTAGAGGATAGGGGATAGGGGGGAGAAGATAGGGGATAGGGGTAGAGGATGGGGATAGGGATAGGGGGAGAGGATAGGGGGGAGAGGATAGGGGATAGGGGGGAGAAGATAGGGGATAGGGGTAGAGGATGGGGATAGGGGGAGAGGATAGGGGGTAGAGGATAGGGGATAGGGGGGAGAAGATAGGGGATAGGGGTAGAGGATGGGGATAGGGGGGAGAGGATAGGGGATAGGGGGTAGAGGATAGGGGATAGGGGGGAGAAGATAGGGGATAGGGGTAGAGGATGGGGATAGGGGGAGAGGATAGGGGGTAGAGGATAGGGGATAGGGGGTAGAGGATAGGGGATAGGGGGGAGAAGATAGGGGATAGGGGTAGAGGATAGGGGATAGGGGATAGGGGGGAGAGGATAGGGGGTAGAGGATAGGGGATAGGGGGGAGAGGATAGGGGATAGGGGGTAGAGGGTTGGGGGTAGGGGGGAGAGGACAGGGGATAGAGGATAGGGGATAGGGGGGAGAGGATAGGGGTAGAGGATAGGGGATAGGGGGGAGAGGATAGGGGATATGGGGTAGAGGGTTGGGGGTAGGGGATAGTGTGGAGAGGATAGGGGGTAGGGGGGAGAGGATAGAGAATAGGGGATAGGGGGGAGAGGATAGGGGATAGGGGGTAGAGGATAGGGGATAGTGTGGAGAGGATAGGGGATAGGGGAGAGAGGATAGAGGATAGGGGATAGGGGGGAGAGGATAGGGGATAGGGGGGAGAGGATAGGCGATAGGGGGGAGAAGATAGGGGATAGGGGGAGAGGATATGGGATAGGGGGTATAGGATAGGGGTAGAGGATAGAGGATAGGGGGGAGAGGATAGAGGGTAGAGGATAGGGGATAGGGGTAGAGGGTTGGGGGAGAGGATAGGGGATAGGGGATAGGGGGTTGAGGATAGGGGATAGGGGGGAGAGGATAGGGGGTAGAGGATAGGGGATAGGGGGTAGAGGGTTGGGGGTAGGGGGGAGAGGATAGGGGATAGGGGGTAGAGAATAGGGGATAGGGGGTAGATGATAGGGGATAGGGGGTAGAGGGTTGGGGGTAGGGGGGAGAGGATAGGGGATAGGGGGTTGAGGGTTGGGGGTAGGGGATAGTGTGGAGAGGATAGGGGGTAGAGGACAGGGGATAGTGTGGAGAGGATAGGGGGTAGGGGGGAGAGGATAGAGGATAGGGAGTAGAGGATAGGGGATAGGGGGGAGAGGATAGGGGATAGGGTGTAGAAGATAGGGATAGCGGGGAGAGGATAGGGGATAGGGGGTATAGGATAGGGGGTAGAGGGTAGGGGATAGGGGGGAGAGGATAGGGGATAGGGGGAAGAGGATAGAGGGTAGAGGATAGGGGATAGGGGGAGAGGATAGAAGATAGAGATAAGGGGGTAGAAGATAGGGGATAGGGGGGAGAGGATAGGGGGGAGAGGATAGGGGATAGGGGAGAGAGGATAGGGGATAGGGGGGAGAGCATAGGGGATAGGGGGAGAGGATAGGGGGTAGAGGATAGGGGATAAAGGGTAGAGGATATCAGATATGGGGTAATGGATAGGAGAGAAGGGGGTAGACGATAGAGGATAGGAAGAAGAGGATAGAGGATAGTGTGTAGGGGATAAAGGGTAGTGGGTAGGGGTAGGGGTAGAGGATAGGGGTAGATAGTAGAGCATAGTGGGTAGGGGATAAAGGGTAGGGGTAGGGGATGAAGGATAGTGGGTAGGGGTAGGGATAGAGGATAGGGGTAGAGAGTAGAGGATAGTGGGTAGGGGATAAAGAGTAGTGGGTAGGGGTAGAGGATAGGGGTAGAGAGTAGAGGATAGGGGATAAAGGGTAGTGGGTAGGGGTAGAGGATAGGGGTAGAGAGTAGAGGATAGGGGATAAAGGGTAGTGGGTAGGGGTATGGATAGAGGATAGTGGGTAGGGGATAAAGGGTAGTGGGTAGGGGTAGAGGATAGTGGGTAGGGGATAAAGGGTAGTGGGTAGGGGTAGGGGTAGAGGTAGAGGATAGTGGGTAGGGGATAAAGGGTAGTGGGTAGGGGTAGAGGATAGTGGGTAGGGGATAAAGGGTAGTGGGTAGGGGTAGGGGTAGAGGATAGTGGGTAGAGGATAAAGGGTAGTGGGTAGGGGTAGGGGTAGAGGATAGTGGGTAGGGGATAAAGGTAGGGGTAGAGGATAGTGGGTAGGGGATGAAGGGTAGTGGGTAGGGGATGAAGGGTAGTGGGTAGGGGATAAAGGGTAGTGGGTAGGGGTAGGGGTAGGGGTAGAGGGTAGTGGGTAGGGGATGAAGGGTAGTGGGTAGGGGATAAAGGGTAGTGGGTAGGGGATGAAGGGTAGTGGGTAGGGGATAAAGGATAGTGGGTAGGGGATGAAGGGTAGTGGGTAGGGGATGAAGGGTAGTGGGTAGGGGATAAAGGATAGTGGGTAGGGGATGAAGGGTAGTGGGTAGGGGATGAAGGGTAGTGGGTAGGGGATAAAGGGTAGTGGGTAGGGGATGAAGGGTAGTGGGTAGGGGATAAAGGGTAGTGGGTAGGGGATGAAGGGTAGTGGGTAGGGGATGAAGGGTAGTGGGTAGGGGATAAAGGATAGTGGGTAGGGGATGAAGGGTAGTGGGTAGGGGATGAAGGGTAGTGGGTAGGGGATAAAGGGTAGTGGGTAGGGGATAAAGCGTAGTGGGTAGGGGATAAAGCGTAGTGGGTAGGGGATAAAGGGGACGTTATGGCGTGTTCATTTCCTTTTGGTCTTGTTTTTCCGGCCCGTTGCTCCACACCAGGAGGACTCGACGGTCCGTGGGATGGAGGGAATTCTCTGGGTTGTGTTTGAACTCATCTTGACTCTTTTTCCCGTATATCCGAGGCGGTTGCCCCCGCCCCCCGGGGCTCCCCTCACAGCCCTGACAGGTTGAAACCTTGACAGCTGCCGCTGAATGACAACTGATTTGTACAAATTTCAAGCCTTATAAATCTACCTGTCACAACAAGAGCATAAAATAGCTCGGACCCAGCAGGTAACTCGGACGTGGTGAGGGAGGAGGAGACTAAGGAAGGAAAAACACAGGAAAAAATACCTCCTCCTCCTTCTTTTACTGACAGCTAAAGTCTACAAGGACAAGAAAAATCTAGGAGAGAGAGAGAGAGAGAGAGAGAGAGAGAGAGAGAGAGAGAGAGAGAGAGGAGAGAGAGAGAGAGAGAGAGGAGAGAGAGAGAGAGAGAGAGAGAGAGAGAGAGAGAGAGAGAGAGAGAGAGAGAGAGAGACACACACACAGACAGATAGACAGACAGATAGAAAGACAGACAGACAGACAGACAGACAGACAGACAGACAGACAGACAGACAGACAGACAGAACGACAGAGAGAGATACAAAGAGAGTGACAGAGAGAGACAGAGAGAGGAATAGAGAGAGACAGAAAGAAGGAGAGAGAGAGAGAGAGAGACAAAGAGAGAGAAAGACATACAGTACAAACGGTACAGCCATTTTCTTGCCAACAGGCAATGGTCTTGTTAAGAGATTAGAAGGATTGGCCAGATGATCATATTATACTTTATATTATATATAGAGATTAAGAGGATTGTTTAAATTATACAGAGATATTGGGATGTGTCGACCTGCCGATTGTCTGGTCAGCTGCTCTGGTTGCCGACTGCGTAAACAAGCGATGGCCAATTTCACACCATGCCGTCTCTGATACAGAGTTCATCCTACAGACCCATTTTATATGTATCATATACTATATATGTATAATATATGATTCATATAACATAACAAAACAGATATGTGTATTGTATAAGTATTATATACTGTATGTATCATCTATTAAATACGTATTGGGGTGTATAGAAGCGGCAGTATCTCAGGAGGTAGAGCGGTCGCCTCACGGAAGGTTGCTGGTTCCATCCCCCGGCTCCCCCTAGCAAAAAGTGTCAAGGTGTCCATGAGCAAGACACCTTAACTGCTACTGAAGTGTGTGCTGTCTCCTTGCATGGCTGACTCGGCCGTCGGTGGATGAATGTGTGTATGAATGGGTGAATGTGAGGCATGGCTTTGGATAAAAGTGCTATATAAAACAGCAGACCATATTGTATATGTATACATGTATCATATATTATATATGTTCTCTTCTCATGTGTGTCCATGAAGGATGTGTGCCCGCAGTATGAAATTCCTACAATTTAACAAATATACAATATAATATCATATAGTACATAGTATAGTATATAGTGTTCAATTGTAGGAAATTCATACTGCGGGAGGGAATGGCATTTCATTGTAGTTTCATCTAAAATCTTAAAAACATAAACCAAAAGCCCGTTCAGAAACCCTTGATAATGAGCGATCCAGCTGTACTGACGGAGTTCTCCTGATGGAATCACCTTCTCTTCACCACTCTAATCCCCTATTGGTGTGTACTCATCCCTGGCCCCGCCTCTGACCTCCACCCACTTGGCTGTTTGATTAAGACTTAGCCCCGCCTCTTCATCCGCTACAGGCCCCCGGCTGGGACAAAAAGCCCCAGTTAAGCAAAGGGATTATGGGTCAGCGCTCCCAAGGAGGCGGTCCACCTGTCAGCAGATCAAAGAGGATCCCTGCTGTCCAGCCTCAGGCTCCTCCCCCTCTCCCGTTACCATAGCGCCTGGACAGAGGGGGCGGAGCTATGGGCCTTGTTCACCTAAAGGCCATCTTGGTTCCATCTTGGTGGTGGCTTGAATGTTGGATTCATGTACATATGTCTATATATATATGTCTCTGTACAGTATATTTTTCCCGGTTGGTCAATAAACATGTCAGTAACAGAAACAAGGACTTGGTCAGTTAAAGTTAAAGGTCCTGGTTGGTCAGTAAAGGTTTGAGGTCCTGGTTGGTCAGTTAAGATTTGAGGTCCCAGTTGGTCAGTTAAGGTTTGAGGTCCCGGTTGGTCAGTAAAGGTTTAAGGTCCCAGTTGGTCAGTCAAGGTTGGTCAGTAAAGGTTTGAGGTCCCAGTTGGTCAGTAAAGGTTTAAGGTCCCGGTTGGCCAGTGAAGGTTTAAGGTCCCGGTTAGTCAGTAAAGGTTTAAGGTCCCAGTTGGTCAGTCAAGGTTTAAGGTCCCAGTTTGTCAGTAAATGTTTATGGTCCCGGATGGTCAGTAAAGGTTTAAAGTCCCGGTTGGTCAGTCAAGGTTTAAGGTCCCAGTTGGTCAGTAGATGTTTAAGGTCCCAGTTGGTCAGTAAATGTTTATGGTCCCGGATGGTCAGTAAAGGATTCAGGTCCCGGTTGGTCAGTAAAGGTTTAAGGTCCTGGTTGGTCAGAAAAGGTGTGAGGTCCCGGTTGGTCAGTAAAGGTTTAAGGTCCCAGTTGGTCAGTAAATGTTTATGGTCCCGGTTAGTCAGTAAAGGTTTAAGGTCCCAGTTGGTCAGTCAAGGTTTAAGGTCCCAGTTGGTCAGTAGATGTGTCAGTAGTGAGGTCCCAACTGATGACAGAGGCCTCTTATGTCTTCATCATCCAGGAGCGTCGGTATGGCAAGAAGCAAGGCCGTAAATAACCGATCACAGACCCCGGGGGGAGGGCCCCCCAGGGGAGAGCTTTAACCTTAACCCCCCCCAACCCCCCCCACACCAACCCATGCTACTTAAAAAACACTGGCTCAGCACCATCATTACCATCACAACCATCTACCAGAGAGATAGGGAGAGAGAGAGAGAGAGAGAGAGAGAGAGAGAGAGAGAGAGAGAGAGAGAGAGAGAGAGAGAGAGAGAGAGAGAGAGAGAGAGAGAGAGAGAGGAATAGCCGTACAGTGGGAGTGATGAAGTGTCTAGGAGCAGGCAGAGGTAGAAGCCCGTCACCCAATCATTAAAGCCACTGAATGGTTCTTATTATGGCATCTGAGGCCCAGCTGGCCCTGCATCCAGCAGGTCAGCTGTAGTTCAGCTGAGGGTCTTGTGATCACGGGGTGGGGGGAAGGAGGGAGGGAGGGAGGGAGGGAGGGAGGGAGGGAGGGAGGGAGGGAGAGAGAGAGGGAGAGAGAGGGCGTACTTGGCTCAAGCTGCAGGAGGAGGAGGAGGAGGAGGAGACAGTGGTTCCAGAGGAGGAGGAGAGGCGTAAGGGGTCTGGGCAGAGGGATGACGGATGAGTTCAGGGGTGAATGCCAAAACCATAAATCCAAAATGGGCCTGCCCCCCCCCCCCCCCCCCAGCTCCTATAAAGTGAATTTACATTTTCCCATTGCCTCCACCTTTCTAGCGTCTATGTTTAGAGGCTTAAAGCAGCGTGGAGTGGCCTGGAGGGCCCCCACAGAGGAGCTGGGGACACTATGACCTCTGACCCACAGCTTCTCATCACGCAGGCCTCAAACACGCTTTCATTCATTGTTCATTTGTGGAGGTTCTATTTCTATGAGATGTGTGCTTGGAGTTTCATGGATCCAGAACCAAGTCAGCAGCGCTCATCTCTGGTAACCATGACACTTGTTTATTGTACCTTGTGAATGGTTTTAAAGGATTTAGAAAACTATTTCCACACATTAGTTGAATGATCTTCAAGGAACACGGGATGATCCAAAACAGGAAGAACACCAACAGACCTGATCACATGACAAAACACTTGACCTCTTTTCTTCCATTGGTGGAAAGAAAAGGGAAGGGCAGTGTGTGTGTGTGTGTGTGTGTGTGTGTGTGTGTGTGTGTGTGTGTGTGTGTGTGTGTGTGTGTGTGTGTGTGTGTGTGTGTGTGTGTGTGTGTGTGTGTGTGTGTGTGTGTGTGTGTGTGTGTGTGTGTTTTGGTAGGAGGGGGGGGAGGAGGTGGATAAATAAATAACTAGAGGCAACCAACATCCTGCCGTTTCACTTTCCCCATGATGCACTGCTCTTTTTCCCCTTTCTTTGATGTGGCGCCTGTTGAGAAAACCTTGTTTGGACAACCGTGGGGCGGAGCTGCCAGGCTTACAAGTCTGTCACATAACACAGGCACACACAGGGCAGCCCACAGGGGTCCTCACATCCCAGCGGAGAGGAGGGAATTCTAGCACCTTAGTGGGAGTGAGCGAGAGGCACCGCTATTATTACACCCCATCAAGGAAACTCCAGCTGACAATAAAGAAGCCTTGAGTGCTTTACAGCAGACAGTCAGCCACACAGGGGGAGGGAGACATAGAGGGGGGAGAGAGGGAGACATAGAGGGGGAGAGAGGGAGACATAAAGGGGGAGAGAGGGAGGGAAGAAGGGAGGGAGAGGGAGGCATAGAGGGGGGAGAGAGAGAGACATAGAGGGGGAGAGAGGGAGACATAGAGGGGGAGAGAGGGAGGGAAGAAGGGAGGGAGAGGGAGACATAGAGGGGGGAGAGAGGGAGACATAGAGGGGGAGAGAGGGAGACATAGAGGGGGAGAGAGGGAGGGAGACATAGAGGGGGGAGAGAGGGAGACATAGAGGGGGAGAGAGGGAGGGAAGAAGGGAGGGAGAGGGAGGCATAGAGGGGGGAGAGAGGCAGACATAGAGGGGGAGAGAGGGAGGGAAGAAGGGAAGGAGAGGGAGGCATAGAGGGAGGAGAGAGGGAGACATAGAGGGGGAGAGAGGGAGGGAGACATAGAGGGGGGAGAGAGGGAGACATAGAGGGGGAGAGAGGGAGGGAGAGGGAGGCATAGAGGGGGGAGAGAGGGAGACATAGAGGGGCAGAGAGGGAGGGAAGAAGGGAGGGAGAGGGAGGGAGGCATAGAGGGGGGAGAGAGGGAGACATAGAGGGGGAGAGAGGGAGGGAAGAAGGGAGGGAGAGGGAGGCATAGATGGGGAGAGAGGAGGAAGGAGAGAGGGAGGGAGAGAGACATAGCGGGGGAGAGAGGAGGAAGGAGAGAAGGAGAGAGAGACATACAGGGGGAGAGAGGAGGAAGGAGAGAGGGCGGGAGAGAGACAGGGCGGAGAAAGACAGGGCGGAGAAAGACAGGGCGGAGAGAGGAGGGAAATAGAGAGGGAGGTAGAGAGACAGAGGGGGAGAGGGAAAGAGGGAGAGGGTGGGAGAGAGGGAGGGAGAGGGAGAGAGGGGGGAGCTGGAGGGGTGATCCCTCAACTGGTCATAAAGCAGTCAGACTACCATTGGGTTTGAGTACGACAGCAATGAAGTGTTTTGAGATTTCAGCTTTTCTGTACTTTTTGTACTATGTGTTTTAACGGCAGCATTATTATTGCTTTTAAGGCAGATAGAAGTCCAGTTTTATTCAGCTATTGCTAGTGAGAGATGATTTTTATACATTTTCATTTTAGTTGAAAAAGGGGTTGCGAGGATGATGTATGTCAACAAATACCCAAAGTGAACTCCATGAAAACAACAACAGCACAACACAATCTAAACTCCACCTCAAATGGAAAATATAAAACCAGCCAAACCCTAATAACAGCGCACTGTAGGCCCATTATACGACAACACTGTCCTGTCACACAGAAAAAAGAAATCACATCTGAAATAATCACTGACAATTGTGTGGTGAAGAGGCCCTACATCCTTGTGGAGAGAGGCTGGGAACATGCCTAACTTATTACTGCAGGAAGGCAATCTGTCACAGCGGCCTGTTCTGGCATGAGCTCCACCACTGGTGAGATCACAGACGCATTCTGCTGGCAATTACTGTTAAAGAACCTTGGATGGAGGCAGTCTGCTATCAATTATAGCCCTGGAGCCATGGCCCTACACACTTGGAGCTGTCACGGCCCTACTGTCTTCTGTACCACAGACCCTCTGAGAGAGAGAGGGGGGGGGGTAGAGAGAGAGAGAGAGAGAGAGAGAGAGAGAGAGAGAGAGAGAGAGAGAGAGAGAGAGAGAGAGAGAGAGAGAGAGAGAGAGAGAGAGAGAGAGAGAATGAGAGAGGCTAGCCCAGATAACAGCAGTCAAGACCAGATAGTTTGTGTCACTTAGTGAGACCATTATGGATTCACAGCATTCAGAGTGTTTTCCACCCTGAGTTGCTGTACTACACAATGCTGGTTCAATCCCTTCTGTTGTTGAGAGAAGATATGGCCAACAATAATAAAGATGAACAGTAACCCTGAATGTGTGGACTGGAGAATGTCTTGCTAGGCTCACAGATACACACACACACACACACACACACACACACACACACACACACACACACACACACACACACACACACACACACACACACTTCTTCACAGGTACTGCATAAGCCTCATGCTGGTGAGTGTCTGGTTCTGACCGTTTACGCTCTCGTTAGTTCGTTAATGTAATATGAAAATTAAATGTTTTTCTCCCCTCTCGGTGGAAGCGTCCTAAAACATTACGATGAGGCACTTCATCAACAACCTAATGATAGTGACTTAATTGAAACGTGAGCAGCCTGGCTGAGCGCCATCTGGGGAGAGGAGAGGGGTGTGTGTGTGTGTGTGTGTGTGTGTGTGTGTGTGTGTGTGTGTGTGTGTGTGTGTGTGTGTGTGTGTGTGTGTGTGTGTGTGTGTGTGTGATCTGCTAACCTGGAGAAAATATTAATATTAATATTAATAATAATAATAATAATACTCGACTGTAGGCTGTAGGTTTTTCCATGGAATGTAAATTTGGGTTTTTTGGCATTTTTTACAAAAAGAGCCAAAAAAGAGTCAAATGTTGGAATGTTGAGTTTGAATTTATTTGAATAAGTGGATTATAAAGTTTTAAGATGATAAAGGGTTTAACAGCTTCCCTGTTAGCGTCTCTCAGAGAAGCAGGGATCACAATGGATGGAGAGAGGTGTCTCATGGTACCTTTGTACCAGATAATACCCAAATCATCCAACACCATCTAGCTTAACTTCAGGAGGAGGAATACGTTGAATCAACACTTTTATATCCATTATTCCTCAATATTATTTTAAATAAGATGCCATAATTGAAAAGCTAGATTTCTTCCCTCCGACCCAATAAGCCATTTAGAAAGAGTAACAAACACAAGCCACTCAGAACAGGTGAATGAACTCTGCTGCCTACTTGGAGACATCAAAAGAGTTTGTTTTCACCAGGAAATTAAAGTTTAGGCTCAAAGACACTGCCGCTCTTTATCTCCTCGTTCCTCAATGGGTTCAGTGGAGCTCGGAGAAGGTGCTTAGACCTCTCTGGAGACGCTTGGTGGAGGGGAGAGAAGCTATTGTGGAGGAGTTCACAGCTTAGACCTGCTGACCTGCTCACCAGCCCCTTTAGGACATCAAACTGAGGATTAACTTTAGATTTCCTCTTCGGTGAATGGAGCCCTAAGTCCACAGCTGTTGGGTCTGACACTAAACACAGGAACAACAACTTATCAGGAGACTGCTAAGTCACTATATGATCCAGGTTATCTCTGTTTAGTCACTATATGATCCAGGTTATCTCTGTTTAGTCACTATATGATCCAGGTTATCTCTGTTTAGTCACTATATGATCCAGGTTATCTCTGTTTAGTCACTATATGATCCAGGTTATCTCTGTTTAGTCACTATATGATCCAGGTTATCTCTGTCAAGACACTATATGATCCAGGTTATCTCTGTTTAGTCACTATATGATCCAGGTTATCTCTGTTTAGTCACTATATGATCCAGGTTATCTCTGTTTAGTCACTATATGATCCAGGTTATCTCTGTTTAGTCACTATATGATCCAGGTTATCTCTGTTTAGTCACTATATGATCCAGGTTATCTCTGTTTAGTCACTATATGATCCAGGTTATCTCTGTTTAGTCACTATATGATCCAGGTTATCTCTGTTTAGTCACTATATGATCCAGGTTATCTCTGTTTAGTCACTATATGATCCAGGTTATCTCTGTTTAGTCACTATATGATCCAGGTTATCTCTGTTTAGTCACTATATGATCCAGGTTATCTCTGTTTAGTCACTATATGATCCAGGTTATCTCTGTTTAGTCACTATATGATCCAGGTTATCTCTGTTTAGTCACTATATGATCCAGGTTATCTCTGTTTAGTCACTATATGATCCAGGTTATCTCTGTTTAGTCACTATATGATCCAGGTTATCTCTGTTTAGTCACTATATGATCCAGGTTATCTCTGTTTAGTCACTATATGATCCAGGTTATCTCTGTTTAGTCACTATATGATCCAGGTTATCTCTGTTTAGTCACTATATGATCCAGGTTATCTCTGTTTAGTCACTATATGATCCAGGTTATCTCTGTTTAGTCACTATATGATCCAGGTTATCTCTGTTTAGTCACTATATGATCCAGGTTATCTCTGTTTAGTCACTATATGATCCAGGTTATCTCTGTTTAGTCACTATATGATCCAGGTTATCTCTGTTTAGTCACTATATGATCCAGGTTATCTCTGTTTAGTCACTATATGATCCAGGTTATCTCTGTCAAGACACTATATGATCCAGGTTATCTCTGTTTAGTCACTATATGATCCAGGTTATCTCTGTTTAGTCACTATATGATCCAGGTTATCTCTGTTTAGTCACTATATGATCCAGGTTATCTCTGTTTAGTCACTATATGATCCAGGTTATCTCTGTTTAGTCACTATATGATCCAGGTTATCTCTGTCAAGACACTATATGATCCAGGTTATCTCTGTTTAGTCACTATATGATCCAGGTTATCTCTGTTTAGTCACTATATGATCCAGGTTATCTCTGTTTAGTCACTATAAGATCCAGGTTATCTCTGTTTAGTCACTATATGATCCAGGTTATCTCTGTTTAGTCACTAAATGATCCAGGTTATCTCTGTTTAGTCACTATATGATCCAGGTTATCTCTGTTTAGTCACTATATGATCCAGGTTATCTCTGTTTAGGGCACTATATGATCCAGGTTATCTCTGTTTAGTCACTATATGATCCAGGTTATCTCTGTTTAGTCACTATATGATCCAGGTTATCTCTGTTTAGGGCACTATATGATCCAGGTTATCTCTGTTTAGTCACTATATGATCCAGGTTATCTCTGTTTAGTCACTATATGATCCAGGGTACCTCTGTTAGGTCACTATATGACAGCAACAGAGCCCCAAACACTCCTACCTACCCACTTCCAGGCCTCCTTCTCCTCCCCTTTATCCCTTCAGTTATCACATCCTCCCCCACCATCCCATTCCCTCCCTCCCTCCCCCACTCTGATATCTTCTCCTTGTCTTGAGGTTGTCCTTCTCAAGGGGTAGAGTGAAAGGCCATTAGCATGCTAATCCACATCAAACACTCAAATCTCACGGGACGTGTCATTTCTCACTTCCCAGAGGGCCAATCAGACATAACAAGAGGTGTTGATAAGGCTTCACCGGGACACAACCGCCTTTGACTTAACTCCACATTCATAACCCCACGTGATGGTAAAAAGCACAAAGCGTGTGAGATGGCCGGACCACAGGCCTGTAAACTCCCGGTGGATAATGCATTATGGAGATATGTGTGAGAGCACGTTACTGGTCATCAAAAAGAGAAGTATGGATGGAGAGATAGGTCAAATGAAGCCAAGAGAAGACCTCATGGTCTTTATTGATGCAGGAACCCTCGTCTCGATGGTGAAGGCTGTAACTACATCCACACATGTGCTCCCTAAAAATCTGATCAAAAACACATTTTCTGGCAAAGCCAATCGTGGAAAAATATGGTTGGAGACGAGGCTTAAAAAACAATCAATTACTATTTTATCTCATCGCCTGATCGTTTCGTTTTGCGTTAAATATACAATTATATTATATATTATATTATATTGTATTAAATAAATCACAATATAGATTTGTTCACGCGATGAACATATCTATTCTCATCCACGTCATAGTTTGTGGATGGGAATTCTACCAAAAACCTTATTTTGCATCAAAGGTTAATCGTAAAACCATAAGCTGATTTGAATCCAAAGCAATTCTCAAACGAAACATATCCGTCCTAATTCACCGGGAGACAGGGGATAGGAGAAGACACATCATGACAACAACAGCGCTTGAGAAGCTCCTCCTGCTCCTCCTGTTCCTCCTCCTCGTTCTCGAGGAGACCAGAGAACAGAGCGGGTCGTCTTCTCATCAATCACACTCCAAATGGGTCCCTGACACTACCATCTACTCCTTCCTTACCCTGACACTAGTGATTTCACAGCCCTACTCCCCCCACCTCCTCCCAAGGAGGAGGTGGGGGGAGTAGGGCTGTGAGGAGGTGGGGGAGTAGGGCAGTGAAATCACTGCCAAATGTTCTCTCCACAATAGCAGACCACATCGCCCTGGACACAGGCCAGGTGTTCAGTACCTCCTATCTCCTACAACACTCCCCCTGACCCCTCCTCACCCCCGTCCCTCTCTCTCACCTCCGGCCTCCTCCCTTCCAGCACCCTCGATTTACAACAACTGTCAAAGTCGGGACGACGGATAAATTAATCTTCTGTTCATGAGTTTACGTGCGGGCATCTGGCCCTCTAACAAGCGGAGGGTCCTGGCTGAAGCCTGTGTCTTCCAGAAGCTGATGTTTTCATGGCCAGAGGAGATGGATGGCCCTGCCATGAGAATCTATTTATACAACTAGTTAGTGAGGGGGGGTAGGGTTAGGGTCCCCTTGAAGCATCTGTTAAAACCTGCCACCAACGTCTCCTGGATTGTGTTGTACATTTACCCACTATGTGGTCTGGATTGTCTGTGCAGGTGGTTCACTACAGTCATCTGGTTTATTACATGTAGATCAACTGGTTTACTACATGTAGAGGGACTGGTTAACTACATGTAGAGGAACTGGTTAACTACATGTAGAGAGACTGGTTAACTACATGTAGAGTAACTGGTTAACTACATGTAGAGGAACTGGTTAACTACATGTAGAGGGACTGGTTAACTACATGTAGAGGAACTGGTTAACTACATGTACAGAGACTGGTTAACTACATGTAGAGGGACTGGTTAACTACATGTAGAGAAGTTAGTTAACTACATGTAGAGGGACTGGTTAACTACATGTAGAGTAACTGGTTAACTACATGTAGAGGGACTGGTTAACTACATGTAGAGGAACTGGTTAACTACATGTAGAGCAACTGGTTAACTACATGTAGAGGGACTGGTTAACTACATGTAGAGTAACTGGTTAACTACATGTAGAGGGACTGGTTAACTACATGTAGAGTGCTGGTTAACTACATGTAGAGGGACTGGTTAACTACATGTAGAGTAACTGGTTAACTACATGTAGAGGGACTGGTTAACTACATGTAGAGGAACTGGTTAACTACATGTAGAGAGACTGGTTAACTACATGTAGAGTAACTGGTTTACTACATGTAGAGGCTCTGGTTAACTACATGTAGAGGAGTTAGTTAACTACATGTAGAGAAGTTAGTTTACTACATGTAGAGGGACTGGTTAACTACATGTAGAGGACCTGGTTAACTACATGTAGAGGAACTGGTTAACTACATGTAGAGTAACTGGTTAACTACATGTAGAGGAACTGGTTAACTACATGTAGAGGGACTGGTTAACTACATGTAGAGGGACTGGTTAACTACATGTAGAGGAACTGGTTAACTACATGTAGAGGGACTGGTTAACTACATGTACAGTAACTGGTTAACTACATGTAGAGGAGTTAGTTAACTACATGTAGAGAAGTTAGTTAACTACATGTAGAGGAGTTAGTTAACTACATGTAGAGAAGTTAGTTAACTACATGTAGAGGAGCTGGTTAACTACATGTAGAGGGACTGGTTAACTACATGTAGAGGAACTGGTTAACTACATGTAGAGGGACTGGTTAACTCCATGTAGAGAAGTTAGTTAACTACATGTAGAGGTTCTGGTTAACTACAGTCATCTGGTTAACTACATCTGGTTAGAGGTTAAGTCATACAACGCTGCAGAGGTTGGACCTGTGTGCCATGGCCCCCATTATCCAAGTCAAACAAACACCCTTGGTCTTAGCGCTCTAAATGAGCCTTAACGGACACACGGGTATATTTTGACAAGACATGGAAGGACATTCATTCATTGGCTTGAAGCGTAAAGTGCCGTGAACTAAAACAAAGTCTCCAAAAGGTTTTTAGAGAGTAGCAAACAGAACCCACTGTGTGTCGCGGTGGGAGCTCTCAATCTACGTCTATGTCCAATTCAACTTGAGACCTTCCTACCAACTTAGAGAAAGAAAAGTATCTCAGCATGGACAACTTGCAGGACTAGTAACCTTCTCTTGGACCAGAAGTCAAATAACTCAAATTTAAAGTGCACAAGTGAAACCTGTAGGTCCCTGAAAATGCTGATGAAAGCCTCTCTCTCTCTCTCTCTCTCTCTCTCTCTCTCTCTCTCTCTCTCTCTCTCTCTCTCTCTCTCTCTCTCTCTCTCTCTCTCTCTCTCTCTCTCTCTCTCTCTCTCTCTCTCTCTCTCTCTCTCTCTCTCTCTCTCTCTCTCTCTCTCTCTCTCTCTTTCCCTCCCTTCTGTCTCTTCTTGTCTATCTCTCCCCCTCTCTGCAATTCATCTTAAAATGGATTGCTCTGTCACCTGGACTAACACGTCACTGAGAGCAGCCATCAATACTTTTCGTCAAAAACTGCACACTGTGCCAGACGTGTCATCAATCACCATTTGCATAAAACAAAGAGCGTCCTCTGTGAGTGTGTGAGTGTCAGGGCCGCTCACCGCGCTGTCGGGAGGGAAGAGAGCATTTCATTGGTCCGCAGAGACTCGGCCTCAACAACTCGGGACTCCATGTGTTGTCAATCTCAACCCCCGTTGCTTTTGGATGGAAACAAGTGAGCAATAAATGAATGACCCCGGGTTATAGGATCAGAACATGTGGGGAGACTATACCTTTGAATATATGTTTTTAAACTGAATATTTAACGTATCTTGAAATAGTTAATACACTGTTTGTTTTGTAGAAAAGGTCACGATATATAGAATGATATGAAAATGCGTATGCTAAAAGAAGTGTAATAAATGTAGACACAAACATGACGCCGTGACCGATGGTGAATTACGTTCCACATTTAATGATGTCACCGGCTAGGCTCTCTGAACAAGAGAAGAAGTACGACTCGGTCTCTGCCTCTGCAGCACTCATCTATTGTGCTCTGAAGTCATCTTGAGTGAAAGGCTGCTGGCCCAATAAGGACGGCTCGTCTGACATATTTGACATCTCAAAGAGAGACACATTTCATAGCATTTTATAAAAATGGGATATGGTAATGTTTCTTATTATTGTTGGCAATCCCTTATCCACCTTCAAAACAAATGAGCCCAGGCCTGTAAAACATTCAGTAATAACTTATTTAACCTTATTTAGCCACCGCAGCCCAATAACTAACAATGTTTTATTTTTATGTTCCCGGTATAACCTTCACATGTGACAACATGTCGAAACACACAAACATGTCTTCTACCTGCGCTCTGTCCCACGCACATACAATAATTTGATTTGGAAACCATCATTGGCCCCGCAGAAGAGGACAGGAAATTCATATTGCTATAATGCTCAGATTATCAATCATTGTGACATGTTATTGGCTTTATCACCATACATACCATTAAAATGATGTCTGGGCCAGATTGTCAGGGCGGAGGGGATAGGGGAGCAAACATTAAACAGACCAGGATTCACAATCCATAACAACCCTCCTTCTTCACTGGTGAACCCAGGACCCGGTTCAGGATCAGGACCAGGGCCGGGACCAGGACCTGGTCCAGGAGCAGGACCGGGACCAGGGCCGGTCCAGAGAGCAGAATACACTTTTTTCAGTTTTATTTTTATTTTGCTGTCAGAAACAGACATCACGTCAACGAAGCTGAGCCAGACTGACGAGGAGATAGACAGACTGACAGACACACTGACGAGTAGATAGACAGACTGACAGAATGACAGACAGACTCATGAGTAGATAGACAGATAGACAGATAGTGCCACACTGGGGAAATGCGGAGGCATCCCTCTCTCTTTATGGTCCCCTGTCTCTCTAGTCAGTCGATGCGGTGAAACAGTGATAACCAATGAGCAGGGAGGAGAGGAAGAGATATTCATCTCTCCTCCTCTCCTAATCACATCGTTGGCCAGCGTTTTACCACCACAATATCATGCACTTCAATATCATGTTTCAAAAAGACTTCATGGGAAAGTAAACGTTCAGCAGAAGGAATGTGTCCCTTCTCTCAGCTCTGAATGAGAAGAGAGGCCAGCGCAGTGAATGAGGAATGAGGCCAGGAGCAGAGAAGCCACCGCTGTGAATGAGGAGAGAGGCCAGCGCAGTGAATGAGAAGAGAGGCCAGCGCAGTGAATGAGGAATGAGGCCAGGAGCAGAGAGGCCAGCGCAGTGAATGAGAAGAGAGGCCAGCGCAGTGAATGAGAAGAGAGGCCAGCGCAGTGAATGAGAAGAGAGGCCAGCGCAGTGAATGAGGAGAGAGGCTAGCGCTGTGATTGAGGAGAGACCAGCCCTGTGAATAAGGAGAGGCCAGCCCTGTGAATGAGGAATGACGCCAGGAGAAGAGAGGCCAGCACTGTGAATGAGGAATGAGGCCAGGAGCAGAGAGGCCAGCGCTGTGAATGAGGAGAGAGGCCAGCGCTGTGAATGAGAAGAGAGGCCAGCGCAGTGAATGAGGAATGAGGCCAGGAGCAGAGAAGCCAGCGCTGTGAATGAGGAGAGAGGCCAGCGCAGTGAATGAGAAGAGAGGCCAGCCCTGTGAATGAGGAATGAGGCCAGGAGCAGAGAGGCCAGCGCTGTGAATGAGAAGAGAGGCCAGCGCAGTGAATGAGAAGAGAGGCCAGCGCAGTGAATGAGGAATGAGGCCAGGAGCAGAGAAGCCAGCGCTGTGAATGAGGAGAGAGGCCAGTGCAGTGAATGAGAAGAGAGGCCAGTGCAGTGAATGAGGAGAGAGGCCAGCGCAGTGAATGAGGAGAGAGGCCAGCGCAGTGAATGAGAAGAGAGGCCAGCGCAGTGAATGAGAAGAGAGGCCAGCGCAGTGAATGAGGAGAGAGGCCAGCGCAGTGAATGAGAAGAGAGGCCAGTGCAGTGAATGAGAAGAGAGTCCAGCGCAGTGAATGAGAAGAGAGGCCAGTGCAGTGAATGAGGAATGAGGCCAGGAGCAGAGAGGCCAGCGCAGTGAATGAGAAGAGAGGCCAGCGCAGTGAATGAGAAGAGAGGCCAGCGCAGTGAATGAGGAATGAGGCCAGGAGCAGAGAGGCCAGCGCAGTGAATGAGGAGAGAGGCCAGCGCAGTGAATGAGAAGAGAGGCCAGCGCAGTGAATGAGGAATGAGGCCAGGAGCAGAGAGGCCAGCGCAGTGAATGAGAAGAGAGGCCAGCGCAGTGAATGAGAAGAGAGGCCAGCGCAGTGAATGAGGAGAGGCCAGCCCTGTGAATGAGGAATGACGCCAGGAGAAGAGAGGCCAGCACTGTGAATGAGAAGAGAGGCCATCTCTGTGAATGAGGAATGAGGCCAGGAGCAGAGAGGCCAGCGCTGTGAATGAGGAGAGAACCTAGCGCTGTGATTGAGGAGAGACCAGCCCTGTGAATGAGGAGAGGCCAGCCCTGTGAATGAGGAGAGACCAGCCCTGTGAATGAGAGACCAGCTCTGTGAATGAGGAGAGACCAGCCCTGCGAATGAGGAGAGGCCAGCCCTGTGAATGAGGAGACCAGCCCTGTGAATGAGAGACCAGCTCTGTGAATGAGGAGAGACCAGCCCTGTGAATGAGAGACCAGCCCTGTGAATGAGAGACCAGCCCTGTGAATGAGAGACCAGCCCTGTGAATGAGGAGACCAGCCCTGTGAATGAGAGACCAGCCCTGTGAATGAGAGACCAGCTCTGTGAATGAGGAGAGACCAGCCCTGCGAATGAGAGACCAGCTCTGTGAATGAGGAGAGACCAGCCCTGTGAATGAGAGACCAGCTCTGTGAATGAGGAGAGACCAGCCCTGTGAATGAGGAGAGACCAGCCCTGTGAATGAGGAGAGACCAGCCCTGTGAATGAGGAGAGACCAGCCCTGTGAATGAGAGACCAGCCCTGTGAATGAGAGACCAGCTCTGTGAATGAGGAGAGACCAGCCCTGTGAATGAGGAGAGATCCGCCCTGTGAATGAGAGACCAGCTCTGTGAATGAGGAGCAACCAGCTCTGTGAATGAGAGACCAGCTCTGTGAATGAGGAGAGACCAGCCCTGTGAATGAGGAGAGACCAGCCCTGTGAATGAGGAGAGACCAGCTCTGTGAATGAGGAGAAACCAGCTCTGTGAATGAGAGACCAGCTCTGTGAATGAGGAGAGACCAGCCCTGTGAATGAGTAGCGAGGCCAGAGCTGTGAAAGAATCATCATGCATGAGCATCCTTTTAGTCCATATGTATGGTTCAGAGATTAGGTAGAAGGGTCCCCTAGGGGTCATATTTCACATCTAATAGTTTGAGCACAAGAGCCATACAGACAAAGACAAAAAGACAGAAATAGAAGAGTGGAGAAGTTCCTTGTCGTCAGGCCCATTCTCAGAACAATCCATTCTGTCGTGATCCGACTCCCGACCCTAAATCAAGTCCAGAGCCCGATGTCTCTTGACAAGCAGTGACGGTGACCCTGTGATATTTTGAGTGCTTTCCATTCACAATGCCAAACTTCGCCGCCCTTTTTTTATGGCCGCATTCTTACAATACACGCCGCTCAAACGATTAGCTGTGACCAAATTCAAATGAATCATTACGTCTTTGGGAAGTGTTTTACAGTTCACCCAGTAGTAAAAATACTACGATGAGTAGTATTTTTATACTATCCACTGTGTACACAAGCAACTGAACACACTAGGGGCTCCAAGTTGTCTACAACATGCCTCTTCCCTATCCATTCTTCACGTTCTCACCTTCGTGTTCTAAGATGGTACAAGAGAAAGGCAAAGGAGGTGATCTGATGCCATCAGGCAGAATGAAAGGTAGACCAAAGAACCTGTTAAAGGACTACAGGCCAAATGATCTCTCTGTCTCTTTATCCTCTCTTTTTATTGATGAAAGAGGGGCGGGGGAGTAAGGAGATTACAGACGCTCCCATTACACCCTGAAGAGACCAAGGGAAGGGCAGCCTTCATGTGGACGGAGAATCACAACTGACAGACAATCACAACTGACAAGACGTTCATCTCACAACACAGACTGCCTGAATAATTGCCGACGAAAATTGGATGTCCTCTTTTCGGATTATGAAAGAGATTTATTGTGCAAAGGAAACAAAATGACATTTTGCGTGTGGCTGACATCTGAATCGTTTCCTCTCACCAATCAGCCAGCCGATAGAATATCCAAATCTCTTCGGCGACATTCAACTGCCACCAATCAACGCAAACCAATGAGAAAATGGCTGAAAGAAGTCAATCTGTGGTCCATCACTGTCTGTAAAATCCCTTGAATCCCCCTTGATGTCCGTCCCCCACCGGACCCATCACTCTAGAGGTTATCACCAGGTCATTAAACACTCACACACATGGCACCACGGAGTTTCATAGAAGGACATAGGAACTCTGAGATGTTCAAATTAAAAGCTCTAGAAAAAAACAATATATAAAATATATAATATAAGTATTATTATTAGTAGTAGTAGTAGTAGTAGTAGTAGTAGTAGTAGTATAAGTAGTAGTAGTGTTAATGATAATTGTATTATATATATATATTTTGTAAATGTCCTTAAAAATATATATACATTTTTTACAGCTGCATACCATATGTATGTAATGTACATATACATTTGAATCATCAAAATGTCCGTCATTGGATTAATAGTGTAATGGTATCTTAATTCTGTGTGTCCATGTGTGTATATACTGCACATGTACATGTATATAGTATGTCTCCCCAAGTCCAACACATGGTCCAGTACTACCTAGCATCACTTCCTCCTCCTCCTCCTCCTCCACCATCTCCACTACCTCAACACAAGCCCTTTCCCTGCTTCCGGATATTCCTTCCAACGTCTGGGGTACCTGGAGGGTCCTCCAGCGGCTCAGCCACTTCAAACGGCCCTCATGAAAGAACCAGCAGGCCTGTCTGACACGTGTCCCCCGACCCTGGCGGAGCCCCCACCAAAGACCTGTATTGATTCAGTGGAGCGCTGCAGAGGACCTCCCTCTGCAGGGATCAGCTGCCTGCATGGCCTGGGGCTCTCAAACTAATCATTAATTTAACACAGGAGCCCCACCAGACACACCGCACTACATACAGCTACAGCCCGGTGGTGGAGGGGGACACACGGGTGACACACTGCTGCAAGGACAGGGCTGTGGCTGTGTGTGTGTGTGTGTGTGTGTGTGTGTGTGTGTGTGTGTGTGTGTGTGTGTGTGTGTGTGTGTGTGTGTGTGTGTGTGTGTGTGTGTGTGTGTGTGTGTGTGTGTGTGTGTGTGTGTGTGTGTGTGTGTGTGTGTGTGTGTGTGTGTGTGTGTGTGTGTGTGTGTGTGTGTGTGTGTGTGTGTGTGTGCTGCTGGTTGAGGGAAGCATGATTTACATTATATTTCCATATTATATATGACAATATCTGTAGTTATGTTTAGTAAAGGTTTTTTCTATGTACACAGAATACTAATACATAGAATATATATATATATACACAGAATATGAATACTTACATAGAATATTGACATATATAGAGCAATGCCTGCCTGCTTGGTATGTGTGTCTGTCTGTCTTATCATTCTCTGTCTGTCTTACTACTCTGTCTGTCCACACACTTCATCCCTGGGAGGTTTCTCCTCTCCCACCCCCACCATCTCTACTCCATCGTCTTTCCTTCATCCCTTCTTCTTGGTCCTCTTCCTCCCCCTCCTTTATCTCCTCCTCTTCCTCTACCACTTGGCGTTTTGATGCCTCTGAGTGCAGACATGTTCTGAGGTTTTGAGGACCCCAGGGGGCCAGTGCTAGACAGAGGAGAGGGTGTAGGGGGGGTGAAGACAGTCTCTCGCTATGCCCCCAGTGCCAAAGAAATAAATCAAATAAATATTTTTAAAAATGCAGCCACTGGGAGATCATGCTCTTAAACAGCTCCTAACGTCCGGACAGACAGACCAGATCAGAGGGCTGTTGGGTGTGCTCACACAGCCTCGCTGGCTAGTTTGCTGGTACGGCTACAAGCCATACAAACAACAGCAGTGATAGGCAGCCTTGAGCTAATGGTCAGGCAACATGCTCAGAGGTGGAGGAAGGAGCCGCTGTATGCAGCTAATGGTGCAACAGTCAAGGGGTTTGGCTTCTAGTTTTCCAGACATGTCAGCAACACCGACATAAAACACCCCTCCACTGTCTCTCATCAGAGCCTATTCCTGACAGTCTCTTTCTGTGATGATCTCATGTGTAACTGCATAACAGAAAAACACTTTCAGAACCCAGCCTTGGTTCTTGAGGTCTTTCTTCAACGGATTTCTTAATGCATTGCTAAAAAAGCAATAATTCTATAATTCAAAAAATTAAATAGAAAGTTAGGAAAACAGGATGTTATTGGTCAGGGAGAATTAGGGAGATCAGGGAGATCGTCAGGAAGGGTGAGGGTCAGAGAGGGTTAAGGTCAGGGAGATCAGGGAGATCGTCAGGAAGGGTGAGGGTCAGAGAGGGTTAAGGTCAGGGAGATCAGGGAGATCATCAGGAAGGGTGAGGGTCAGAGAGGGTTAGGGTCAGGGAGGGTTAGGGTCAGGGAGATCAGGGAGGGTTAGGGTCAGGGAGGGTTAGGGTTAAGGAGATCAGGGAGGGTTAAGGTCAGGGAGATCAGGGAGGTTCAGTGAGGGTTAGGGTCAGGGAGATCAGGGAGGTTAGGGTCAGGGAAGTTTATGGTCAGGGAGGGTTAAGGTCAGGGAGGGTGAGGGTCAGAGAGGGTTAAGGTCAGGGAGGGTTAGGGTTAGGGTCAGGGTAAGGGAGGGTTAGGGTTAGGGTCAGGGTAAGGGAGGGTTAGGGTTAGGGTCAGGAAGGGTTAGGGTTAGGGTCAGGGTAAGGGAGGGTTAGGGCCAGAGAGGGTTAGGGTCAGGGAGGGTTAGGGTTAGGGTCAGGGAAGGTTAAAGTTAGGGTCAGGGAGATTAAGGGTTAGGGTCAGGGAGAGTCAGAAGGGGTCAAGGAGGGTTAGGGTCAGGGAGGGTTAGGGTCAGGGAGGGTAAGAATTAGGTTCAGGGAGGGTTAGGGTTAGGGTTGGGGAGGATCAGGGTCAGGGAGGGTAAGGGTCAGGGAGGGGTAGGGAGGGTTAGGGTTCGGGAGGGTTAGGCTGGAAAAGCACATAAGAAGGGTTAGACTTTTTAAGCCGTGAAAGATGTGCGCTGAAGTTGAAATGCAAACAGGAAATGGCTTACAGCTGTGCGGAGAATGTGCCACAGCTGTCCGTGACGAGAGATAGCATGAGCGCACATCTACATCGGCACAGCAACAAAAAAAGTCTAAATAAAATAAGAATCGCCCACAAAAGGTCAGGCTGGAGCCTCGTACGCCAACACAAGCGAATGAGAGCATCCACACGCACTTATACACTTATATAGGAGGGCTGTGGTGGTAAACCACACTCAACATGAAGGTTAACGGGCTAACCTTCGACATCAGAGCACATCTCTCATATCATTATTGGGCTTCTGAGTCCGGCTGGTCTTTATTAACAACCTATATTCAACCGTGGTGTTTATTGGTTTGGTGACTAAGCGTATCATCCTGACCTGAAAACCTCCTTTGAACGATGGAGACTAAACCCCACGTTTGTGAAACACCTTTGTATCTGTCTTCACTTTCCACCCATGGGTCTCCAGGAGGAAGACAAACACAGAGATCCACACATCCAGGGCCCTGCAGTCAACGGACTGGACCACAAAAAGAGACCTTCTTTGTTCCCTTTCCAAAATCCAAAGTCCACACACACACACACACACACACACACACACTTCATACTCTTAATACGTTCCATCCGTTCTCTGACATCCTCCATCTGGGGGAGGATCAGTGAACAGAGTCTTAAACCAGAGATAGTTTTCATCACATTCTTCTTTCACTATCAAGTTCGAAAGTTGTCCTCTTGTAGCTCTGGTAGCAGTAAGGCTGGAGGCTTCAATGACTTTTATTTTGAATATAATATCCATAACCATGAGACAACTTCATCCATGGTCATAACCATCTCCCTTGTGGTCATAAGACAGTGGACAACTAACTAACAATTATTACTAACTATTACTTTTATTATTATTATTATTATTATTATTATTATTATTATTATTATTAACTAACTAACCAGCAAACAGCCAACTTTATGTCAAAATCACAATTACACAACGATCTGAACTGAAATGTGTATCAAACACGGCATGAATTATAGATGTTGTAAAATGATATTTACATGCTGTTTGTGAACCATTTACTCGACATATTGCATTTGGAGTGACTATCATGTTACATCAGAAGCCTCATTATGCATATAGGTATACGGTATTTTCAACGGACAGAAACCCATCAAAAACAGAAGGTCAGTAATACTTGGCTTTCCCCATCAGGTCAACTGAAAGACATCCGTCACTGGCCCTTTTCACTCTGCTAAAACGCTAGGAAACACTGTAGAATTTAAGAGCCTGTTATTTTGCCAGACTGTATACTAAAACTAATTGGATTTCTGTCAATAGAATATATATATAAATATATCCCTGGGACGGCTTTGAAGTCGCTGGCTGGGACTAGTGGAGCACTCTTGAGGGAGTGAGACCGTGTCACACGCCAAGCGCACCGTCCAGAAACCAAAACTCAAAACAGAGGTTGACGAAAAATATTGAACTAAAGCGGCTTTGAATGTTTTGAAGTAGATGATGTCAGGTCTGCTCATTAGGTCGAGAACGAAGCTATATTTACAAGGCGATGATTGAAATCGTAGCTGTATCCATTACACTCTGACAACTTTCTAAATAATACCCAATAAATCCTGCCTTCATAGCCCAGGCCCCGTGACATCTGGCCGTGTCGACAAATATAAAGTGGAGAAACAGAATATCTCTCCCTTTCTTTTTCCTCTCTTCCCTCCCCTCCCAGACCTCCCCCTCCCTCACTTATAGCCAATAAAGTGTCAGCTTTTATTGTGGTCTTCCAGCAGAGTGCTGGCTACATGTCACCAGCCCCTTCTAAAGCCCTGCCACCGTAGGCCTGTAAATCTCTCAGTGGCAGCACCACCATCCATCTCTCATATACCATAAAACATGTGACGCAGTCATAAAACCAATGTCAGCCGTGCCCAGTATATATATATATATATATATATATATATATATATATATATATATGTGTGTGTGTTTGTGTGTATATATATACATAAAAGAAGGAACATGAAAATGCTGTGTTTCCATTCAGTGGGTAGGACATACTGGTGGTGCTGGTTCTAGGGGTTCTAGGGTTCTGGGGAGTGCTCTGAGGGCAGTTCCTGTACGTAGGTCAAGTGGTCAGGGTGTTGGTAGTCAAGACATTCTGGGTTCGAACCCTAATGTTTACAGTCTCCCAGCTCATTCATGACATCAAAAACAACAAACCACTGTAGGTCGCTTAGGTGCTAAATGACTAAATAGTCAATATTAAACAACCTCACATACTTTTACCTTACGTTATCTAGGTTAATCTAGACCTCATGAAGGTGGTCTACAGCTAGGTTAATCTAGACCTCATGAAGGTGGTCTACATCTAGGTTAATCTAGACCTCATGAAGGTGGTCTACAGCTAGGTTAATCTAGACCTCATGAAGGTGGTCTACATCTAGGTTGATCTAGACCTCATGAAGGTGGTCTACATCTAGGTTAATCTAGACCTCATGAAGGTGATCTACATCTAGGTTAATCTAGACCTCATGAAGGTGGTCTACATCTAGGTTAATCTAGACCTCATGAAGGTGGTCTACATCTAGGTTGATCTAGACCTCATAAAGGTGGTCTACATCTAGGTTGATCTAGACCTCATGAAGGTGGTCTACATCTAGGTTGATCTAGACCTCATGAAGGTGGTCTACATCTAGGTTAATCTAGGCCTCATGAAGCTGGTCTACATCTAGGTTGATCTAGACCTCATGAAGGTGGTCTACATCTAGGTTGATCTAGACCTCATGAAGGTGGTCTACATCTAGGTTGATCTAGACCTCATGAAGGTGGTCTACAGCTAGGTTAATCTAGACCTCATGAAGGTGGTCTACATCTAGGTTGATCTAGACCTCATGAAGGTGGTCTACATCTAGGTTGATCTAGACCTCATGAAGGTGGTCTACATCTAGGTTGATCTAGACCTCATGAAGGTGGTCTACAGCTAGGTTAATCTAGACCTCATGAAGGTGGTCTACATCTAGGTTGATCTAGACCTCATGAAGGTGGTCTACATCTAGGTTGATCTAGACCTCATGAAGGTGGTCTACATCTAGATTGATCTAGACCTCATGAAGGTGGTCTACATCCAGGTTGACCTAGACCTCACACATTTAAACTGTTGATAGAACTGCTCCTACTCCTGTATATACATTTATATATGCCATACATTTATATATGCTCACTTGTATATACATTTACAATTATATATATTTATCGCTTTTTTTTAATCTGCTTTCAATAACTGCATACCCCTGATCACTACCTAAGTTAAGGTGAAGGTAAAGTGAGTTAAATACTCACTTACCTATATATATATATATATATATATATATATATATATATATATATATATATATACCTATTATTATGCTCATATCCCATTTAATACCTAGTAGACATACTAGAATACAGGCATTACTGCAAATCGGTTTTGACAAAAGTCAATGAATCTTTTGGACACAAGTTGTCAAAACAAGTTCTTTAGGTCCGCATTAAGTAAATTTAGTTTCGGGCTCCTTCATGCCAGTTGGTGTTAGCTAATTAGTCTTTAAGATTCCACCCGGACATTCTGCTTTGTATTTCATGGGTTTTATCCCAAGTGTTAAGACATGTTGGTCGACAAACAAACCAAACAGACCAGTAGACCAGCCGCTGCTGGCGTGGGGGTGATGTAAGGCACACATTCTGTGGTTTGGAACATGTGGAAGCTGAACAGAAACACTGTGTACCCGATGACGGCCATCTTATCAGAACAAAAGTTCACCACTGGCCCTGGAGGAACCAATACGTTCAGATAGAATATTGGCCGGTTTATAAGTGCTTTTATCTTTTAACTCGTTGCCATTTAATACAACGTTTATGTCACGTGACCGTCGTGTCCTTCAACTTAAGTGGAGAAAGAGTGGATGGTAATAGTAAACAGACCGCTCAGTTCAGCACCTTCCCGTATTGAGGAACAACCATCTTAACTGTATTTCTCTCCACTTCCACTTCCATAACCGACCTCTGCATGTGTTTTGTTGATATTATTTTCTTATTTTGTTGTTTTCCGCAATTACTTAAAAAGACATTTCTGAGGGTGACTCAAATTGCATAGATGGTAGAGGAAGACATCCATCAATTAGGCTGTCCCAGTACACTCCAGCCCCTCAGAACCACTTCTACGTAAATTAAAAAGGGGATTTCCACTTTCCCCAGGATATGAAATAGTGTGTTGTCTAATATGAATAGGCTATCTCCTGCCAAAACTGTGTGTCTCTCTGTCTCCTCTGCCCATTTTAAATCTGTTAAGAGTCCGGGGAGCTCCATCTGCTGCTTAATTCACCAGATACCGACGGGGTTATCCTAAAGTATTAAGTCTAAACAGGCTAATAGATCGGATAGGGGATGTATTTCCATAGCTGACATGCTCACTGTACACACACACACACACACACACACAGCGAGAGGAATACACCCACACACTATCTATTACTTGTTAAGTGATTTGAGGACTTCCACACTGTTCCCCATCCCGGCTGACACTCTATCTGCATAGCGACCGTCTCCGCGGATCAGATTGAATCCTAGACAGGAGACAATGACAGCCTCTCTCCCCCGTTGTCACTTCTCATTCCCGGAGCCAAGTCGGAGGAAGCCTGGCATCGGGATGTCAACCCTCCCGTCCTCCCACCCTCCCCTACCTCCCTACACCCCGTCCCTCCCCCCTACCGTCCTCCCACCCTCCCCTACCTCCCTACACCCCGTCCCTCCCCCCTACCGTCCTCCCACCCTCCCCTACCTCCCTACACCCCGTCCCGCCCCCCTACCGTCCTCCCACCCTCCCCTACCTCCCTACACCCCGTCCCTC
This sequence comes from Muraenolepis orangiensis, assembly GCA_027704905.1. Lineage (NCBI taxonomy): Eukaryota > Metazoa > Chordata > Actinopteri > Gadiformes > Muraenolepididae > Muraenolepis > Muraenolepis orangiensis. The sequence goes on from CM051018.1 coordinate 3,440,607, forward strand.
CCGTCCTCCCACCCTCCCCTACCTCCCTGCACCCCGTCCCTCCCCCCTACCGTCCTCCCACCCTCCCCTACCTCCCTGCACCCCGTCCCTCCCCCCTCCCGTCCTCCCACCCTCCCTGCACCCCGTCCCTCACCCCTCCCGTCCTCCCACCCTCCCCTACCTCCCTACACCCCGTCCCTCCCCCCTACCGTCCTCCCACCCTCACCTACCTCCCTACACCCCGTCCCTCACCCCTCCCGTCCTCCCACCCTCCCTACACCCCGTCCCTCACCCCTCCCGTCCTCCCACCCTCCCTGCACCCCGTCCCTCACCCCTCCCGTCCTCCCACCCTCCCTGCACCCCGTCCCTCACCCCTCCCGTCCACATCGCTGGGATCCATGGAGCGGGAACTACAAATAATCAACACCTCGTCTTGAGTCCCTGACATTCATTTGTTAATTAGCCAGCAACCCCCACAAAATCGCCCTTTGTGTTGACATACAAGAGATGCTCTTCACCAGTCCTGCTGACGAATAAGGAGACAGACCCCCCCCCCCCCCTCAGTCCTGCTGACGAATAAGGAGACAGACCCCCCCCCCCCCCTCAGTCCTGCTGACGAATGAGGAGACAGACCCCCCCCCTCTCACTCCTGCTGACGAATGAGGAGACAGACCCCCCCCCCCCTCAGTCCTGCTGACGAATGAGGAGACAGACCCCCCCCCCTCAGTCCTGCTGACGAATGAGGAGACAGACGCCCCCCCCCCCCCCCTCAGTCCTGCTGACAAATGAGGAGACAGACCCCCCCCTTCAGTCCTGCTGACGAATGAGGAGACAGACCCCCCCCCCCCCTCAGTCCTGCTGACGAATGAGGAGACAGACCCCCCCCTTCAGTCCTGCTGACGAATAAGGAGACAGACCCCCCCCCCCCCCCCCTCAGTCCTGCTGACGAATGAGGAGACAGACCCCCCAGTCCTGACGAATAAGGAGACAGACCACCCCCCCCCGCCCTCAGTCCTGCTGACGAATGAGGAGACAGACCCCCCAGTCCTGACGAATAAGGAGACAGACCACCCCCCCCCCCTCAGTCCTGCTGACGAATGAGGAGACAGACCCCCCCCTTCAGTCCTGCTGACGAATGAGGAGACAGACCCCCCAGTCCTGACGAATGAGGAGACAGACCCCCCTCCTCCCCTCAGACCTGCTGACGAATGAGGAGCCAGCTGAGTGCAGCAGAGCATAATGTTATAATGTTAGATATGGCTAGGATACGTCTGACAGCCAGGGTTGTATTTCAGTCCTACTTGGTGGTTTGTTGTTCTCCTTCCACATGACAGCCGGGCCACATCCAGAGAACACTTACAGCTTTACTCTCTGGTTTCTTGGCTGTGTTTGTCTAAGCATAAGTTAGCATACTTGATTTGTCATTAAAATGCAAAACGACTGCAATCACCGTGTAAACCTGTCTGGGTGAACACACCCACGCACACTCACGGTTAGAGAGAGAGACGTAGCCCTATCAGGAGGGTGGGGTTAGAGAGAGAGACATAGCCCTATCAGGAGGGAGGGGTTAGAGAGAGAGACGTAGCCCTATCAGGAGGGAGGGGTTAGAGAGAGAGACATAGCCCTATCAGGAGGGAGGGGTTAGAGAGAGACGTAGCCCTATCAGGAGGGTGGGGTCAGCGAGAGAGAGACGTAGCCCTATCAGGAGGGTGGGGTTAGAGAGAGAGACATAGCCCTATCAGGAGGGTGGGGTTAGAGAGAGAGACATAGCCCTATCAGGAGGAAGGGGTTAGAGAGAGAGACGTAGCCCTATCAGGAGGGTGGGGTCAGCGAGAGAGAGACATAGCCCTATCAGGAGGGTGGGGTTAGAGAGAGAGACATAGCCCTATCAGGAGGGAGGGGTTAGAGAGAGAGACATAGCCCTATCAGGAGGGTGGGGTCAGCGAGAGAGAGACATAGCCCTATCAGGAGGGAGGGGTTAGAGAGAGAGACATAGCCCTATCAGGAGGGAGGGGTTAGAGAGAGAGACGTAGCCCTATCAGGAGGGTGGAGTTAGAGAGAGAGATGTAGCCCTATCAGGAGGGTGGGGTTAGAGAGAGAGAGAGACATAGCCCTATCAGGAGGGTGGGGTTTGAGAGAGAGAGAGAGAGACATAGCCCTATCAGGAGGGTGGGGTTAGAGAGAGAGACGTAGCCCTATCAGGAGGGAGGGGTTAGAGAGAGAGACATAGCCCTATCAGGAGGGAGGGGTTAGAGAGAGAGACATAGCCCTATCAGGAGGGAGGGGTTAGAGAGAGAGACGTAGCCCTATCAGGAGGGTGGGGTTAGAGAGAGAGACATAGCCCTATCAGGAGGGAGGGGTTAGAGAGAGAGATGTAGCCCTATCAGGAGGGTGGGGTTAGAGAGAGAGAGAGACATAGCCCTATCAGGAGGGTGGGGTTAGAGAGAGAGACATAGCCCTATCAGGAGGGTGGAGTTAGAGAGAGAGATGTAGCCCTATCAGGAGGGTGGGGTTAGAGAGAGAGAGAGACATAGCCCTATCAGGAGGGTGGGGTTAGAGAGAGAGAGAGACATAGCCCTATCAGGAGGGTGGGGTTTGAGAGAGAGAGAGACATAGCCCTATCAGGAGGGTGGGGTTAGAGAGAGAGACATAGCCCTATCAGGAGGGTGGGGTTTGAGAGAGAGAGAGACATAGCCCTATCAGGAGGGTGGGGTTAGAGAGAGAGAGACGTAGCCCTATCAGGAGGGTGGGGTCAGAGAGAGAGAGACGTAGCCCTATCAGGAGGGTGGGGTTAGAGAGAGAGACATAGCCCTATCAGGAGGGAGGGGTTAGAGAGAGAGACGTAGCCCTATCAGGAGGGTGGGGTCAGCGAGAGAGAGATGTAGCCCTATCAGGAGGGTGGGGTTAGAGAGAGAGAGTTATAGCCCTATCAGGAGGGTGGGGTTAGAGAGAGAGACGTAGCCCTATCAGGAGGGTGGGGTTACCCCTCCCTAACTACTTCTGACATCCAAGCTTCTCTTAAACCAAATCAAACATTAATGACCATTTGGTAATAGATGTAAACGAGATGTAGAAGTAAACATATTCATAACACTGGCCTTGATCTCTCCAACACCAACACACTTTAAGACAAGTTTCATTCGGTTCGTGTAACGCTAACGAGCTACAGGGATAAATATTGACTCAACGTCATATATATATATATATATAGCTTGGCACCACCAACGGTCACATTAAGGAAGGAAAAGGAAAGGGGAAAAAAGTCTTGTGTTTACAATCCCACTGACTGGAGAACAATGCCGTTTTCTAGCTAGCTAGACAGAATGAAGCGAACTAGGCTTAATGAGTGAGTGGTATAAGGTGTTATGAAGTGGTTTATGACAGCTTGGTATGAGCTGTTTAATAGCACTTCACAGAAACAATAGGAAACAGCCTGCAGTCATTCACTGATGGAGGACACATTAAACACAATGGACGCCTTATTCTGGGCACACCCATGGGGGCTGTCACGCCTCAAACCAGATCAGGTGAATTGAATACCAGTCACTTCTCAATCGAAGAAATCTTCAAGGAGGGAATTTCCACGCAGTAAAAACACAGCCACTTTCAAGTGGTTTCATGCTGTGGCAAAAGAGGGTTTCAGAAACCAGAAACACTTATTAACCAGCACAGTGTGACCATCGTAGGACCATCGTAGGACCATCGTAGGACCATCGTACGACCATCGTACGACCATCGTACGACCATCCTAGGACCATCGTACAGCCATCGTAGGACCATCGTACGACCATCGTACGACCATCGTACGACCATCCTAGGACCATCGTACAGCCATCGTAGGACCATCGTAGGACCATTGTACGACCATCGTACGACCATCCTAGGACCATCGTACAGCCATCGTAGGACCATTGTAGGACCATCGGAGGACCATTGTACGTCCATCGGAGGACCATCTGAGGACCACAGTATGACAATCGTACAACCATGGTACAACCATTGTACAACGATTAATTTGACGTCAGATTATCCCAATTATTTAATGTCAGATTATCTAATTTAATTAATGTCAGAGTATCTCATTTATTTAAAGACTGATTATCTAAATTATTTAAAGTCAGATTATCTAAATTAATTAACGTCAGATTATGCCCTTTATTTAACGTCAGATTATCCCATTTATTTAACATGGCCCAGCTCAATCCCATTCTATTTAGTCACATTTTATCAATTAGGTCTTCAAGTGGTGGCTCAGCATGATAGTTGCTCAGCCATTGGCTACCATGCTGTCCTCATGATGGGTTTTAGTGGGATTTAGCGGGATTTAGTTCTTAATTAGGTCCTGATTCTTAATTAGACACATGATGCAGGAATAGATTGAACTGAACCATGGATTGTTATGGATTGAGACAGTGGTAGACTGTTGCTGATAATAGTATCATCTATGCACATTGACCTAAACCTAAAGTAATCTCTCCAACAATATTAACATGGCATTCTCCACTTATGACCTTCATTGTTCCTCCGCCAATCTTAAAGTATTTGATATATCATTCAAAAATCTAAATATATTTGATAGATTTATATAGTATTTCCACTGATGGTATTTGGTCTTTTTCTAATGTCTTGATATAACCTGTGTGTCTACCAAAGTTTTCCTAAGAATATTGACAAGTATGTATTTATTGTGTATATGTAACCCTTAACCCTAATTCTAACCCCCTAACCCATGGCTAAAACCCAGAGACCCAGATACCCTAACCCCTAACCCCTAAACCCTAAACCCTCAACCCATTAGACTAGATTCGATTCTAATGTATTGTCATTGCAGCACAAGTACAGTACAGCAAAAATAAGTTGGCATCTAACCAGAGTGCACATGTTCCAGTAAAGTGCGTAGTAATGTATAATGTACAGTGGTTAAATAGGACGGAAAAACAGTCTACTAGGTATAAAAAACTGTTGTGTAAACAGTATATTTAGTAGGTATGAGATATGTGCATATATATATATACACACACACACACAGTACCTTATAGTACCTGTGTGTATATATATATATACACACACACACACACACACACACACACACACACACACACACACACACACACACACACACACACACACACACACACACACACACACACACACAGGTACTATAAGGTACTGAGCAGGGGTATGCAATTATAAAAACAGTTATATAGGATAAATATATATACAGCAGAATATCTACAACCCATAACCCTTAACAGTTGACCCTAACCCTGAACCCTTGACACTTGATCCATAACCCTGAACCCTTGACCCATAACCCTGAACCCTTGACCCTAACCCTTAACCCATTAGCCTGAACCCTTAACCCTAGCCCGCTCGGTTGGAGCATGTAGCTCCGCCCCCTCTGGAGACCTCCTCACCTGAGCAGGTTGAAGCTGAGGTCCAGTCTTTTGGCCAGCGGGCCGTATGTGACACCCAGGAAGTCCGGGAGGTCCTCACAGTCGTGGCCAATATAGGATACCTGTAATAGAAATATAATAACAACAATTATATATAATATACAACTTGAAACAACAATTCAGACTATGTTGTTCTTTAACATTCTGACTTTATCGTTCTTTAACATTCTGACTATGTTGTTCTTTAACATTCAGACTATGTTGTTCTTTAACATTCAGACTTTATCGTTCTTTAACATTCAGACTATGTTGTTCTTTAACATTCTGACTATATCGTTCTTTAATATTCAGACTATGTTGTTCTTTAACATTCAGACTATGTTGTTCTTTAACATTCAGACTTTATCGTTCTTTAACATTCAGACTATGTTGTTCTTTAACATTCAGACTATATCGTTCTTTAACATTCAGACTATATCGTTCTTTAACATTTAGACTATACTGTTCCTTTAACAAAACATTCAGGTTATATCGTTCTTTCATCCAGGTTCTAGTTCTTTAATATCGTTCTTTAACGTCACTTACATGCGCGCCATTCATTGAAACCAGGGACTCTCCGTCGTCCATGACGTAAAAACCGATGCTCAGAACCAGAACCGTTACGTGGACAAACTACTTAGAAACAGAACCGTAACTTATAGTAACTACTTAGAACCAGAACCGTTACTTGTACAAACTACTTAGAACTAAAACCGTTACTTGTAGAACTCGCGCGCTACTTCCGGCTGCTAGTTATTATCAGCTGACTGGAGCACGTGGACGTGATGTTATTACGAAACCACGCGCGCAAACACACACGCGCGCGCAAACACACACACACACACACACACACACACACACACACGAACACACACATATACGCAGTTATTCCATACAGCTATATATTATGATATTATGACGTCAGTATGGTGTTTATTATACTATATACACCTTTATTAAAACAACAACTACACGGAACAGGATCTGCTGTCACGCGGTGGTGGGTGGATCCAACGTTCCGAACGTACGGTGGGCGGGTAACTCACTCCGGTAAAACAACTAATCACCGGTCCGAACGGGCAGTGGGCGGTACCTCTCTCCGTTACTGACCAATCAGCGACACGAGCTAGCGGACGTAGGTACCGCCTACCGTACGTCCAGACCCTTGGGTGTACGGCGGCCGCCCTCCTCGCGCCGCAGACCGCCGAGTCTCCCAGGCGCGCTCCGCGGTTTAACATGTTCAAATGGGTCTCGTGCTTTAACGGTTGAATATATTCAAATATAACATCCCGATCGATAGTCTCATTTGAATATATTCAAATGAGTCTATCGATAGGTGTGATGTATCGAGGACTATACGTGTAGCTGTACTAATATCCAGGCATTATTTGAGTACCGAATCTCCGTGTAGTGTTATTATGTTCACGTATTCATAGTTTTACTACGGCACGCCTTTGTAAAACCTTCCTATCTTTTATTGAGTCTTTACTGTTTACGTGTATGTGTGTTACACGTTGTACTCTTCCTGGTACCAGACTGTAAGGCTGCGGCTTTACACTTGATGTTTGCTTTTCATTTTCCAAATGATTTAGTTAGTAAAATAAATAAATAGTAAATAAAATAAGGTCATGATACGGACCAATTTAAGCCGCATTATTGAAAATACTGTATGACATTAAAAAATACTTTATGACATAAGAAAATACTGTATGACATTAAAAAAATACTGTATGACATTAAAAAAATACTGTATGACATTAAAAAAAATACTGTACGATATTAACAGTCAGTGCAGATGTGTACACTAACCATAGTCCTATAGTAAGTACATACACGCATGTATTTTCATGGATTAATATATAATATGTCTTGTTATTAAGACACAGGCCTACTAGAGAGAGCTCGTAATAAAGGTCTAAATATAGTGGGCCACATTACCACTAACGGTCCTATGTATTATGTATTCATATTTATTCTTATTTATGGCTGAATGTGTGTCGGAGAAGCCATCCGTCTTGAGGACAATACAAGGGTTTTCTGTGACAGAGGAAATGTACGGCTGTCCCTCTTTAATAGATCACACGTAGTGTCACAGACTGACAGCTCAGAACACAACCTGTTATCAATCACCAGCCTGGTATCAATCACCAGCCTGGTATCAATCACCAGCCTGGTATCAATCACCAGCCTGTTATCAATCACCAGCCTGTTATCAATCACAGTTCTTTACATTGGATGAATTCGGCTCTCCAATGTATAAGATACTTATATATAAGGTATAAGAAACACCGTCTTTTATAGTTACATTTATTTTTGTAAATTCAATATTAGCAGCTGAATTTATTCCAATTACACACAATGTCAAACAATTGTTGAAAAAACACAGTGGAGTATGTTTATATTCCTTAGAAAATGACAATGACTTAACACAATGTGAACCACGGTTATATTATATATATTAAATAGATAATTAATTAATGACCATATTGACCTACAACATTTATATAATCTCGGCTTTTTTTAACCTAAATAATAAAGGTCAATTTTCATCATTTAGTTGTTAAACATTTATTAAAATGATATTTGAATAAGCTACGTTTCCTATATTTTCAGTAATAAAGGTATATTAGTATTAGTATTAATGGGGTTGTTATTGGGTCCGGGCTCCCTCCCTGCGGGACGCCTGTCACTCAGCAGAAGGGGAGTAATGGAGGAGGCGTTTGGTTTGATGTGACATCTTTGATAGGCGCTGATTCACTTCCACACTGATGGGCTTTTAATTGAGCCGGAGATGAAAGGAGGGACGCTGAAAAGAAAGCTTCGATCCTGATGAAGCACACACGGTGAATAGTTCACCAGTGTGTGCTTCTCTCCACGGCTGACACGCCATCTCTCTTCCTCCTCCTCTCCTCCTTTCTCCTCTCCTCCTTCCTCCTGCTGCCTCTCCAACCCTATTACTCTGTTCCAGGGGATGTAAATCAAACTGGGCTGACATCACTATAATAGACTGGATTTACCTCTTTTGTTGACAACCTGACCCAGGCCACGACAAGCCCTGACAATGTGCTGTTTGATTATAGCATTATAGTAATCGATTATAGGTTATGTATTGACGTCTTAGCCCTTACAATGTTCTAGTTGATAGGTAATGTATTGGTTATAGTATGTTAGTATGCTAGATATATATATACAGTATATATATATATATATATATATATATATATATATATATATATATATAATATATATATATATATATATATATATATATATATATCCGTCATATATGTCAGATATGTGTATTAACAGGAGGTTCTTGAGTTGAACGTGTTGTCAGTAAGTTTGAGTTCTCATGGATTGTGATTTATTTGTCTCTTCCCCTCAAGTCAAACTATAATCAGACAGTTGTCATCCATCACGGCTGGATGGACGCGTCTGACAAACAGCTGATTGATCGGTGGAGCAGTATTGACATGTGGACGGAGCTAGAAGGTGTGTATTATATGATATATTTAGTATATTTAGTGTATTCTTCTGGAACATGTGACACCACACCCTCCGTCACCGTGTGGGTTGGTTTGATGGTTAGCGGAGAATAACATCACGACGAGTAGACGGACAACTTGTAGAGATCCACACCACGCCGTGTAACTACTCTAGTTATATCAGTAAATACAACCCGTTCAAACTACACGGAGCCATAGGTCGCTTTATTCCACTTGGTTGACTTTGTTAAAACACACAAGTCTCCCGGTTCTGTGAGGCGCTTCTCCCGGACGCCACACGTCGTTCTAACGCCGTATATAAAAGGCGGGTCGGCGTGCCCGCCAACCAGAGTATTAACCAGCATCACCGTCTCCGAGCCGCGCTCCCTCCTCCCGGGTCTCCAGGACCAGACGTCACGTCCCGACCCTCCAATCACCTCAGGTCCCATTTGATTGGAAGGCGGCAAAGGCTTTAATGTGGGACTAATTCCTCCGTTAGAAGAGCCGTCAGACCGGAGCCGTCAGACCGGAGGACGCGAGCAGAGCGCAGCGGCACAGACGCACAGCGACGCGGCCAAACACGCACCGAACCTGGGAAGCTCCGCCGTTCGGATTACATTTAACCGTTTTTAGCCTTTTCTGAAAGGAGAGATTCAATGTTTTTTTGTCTATTTCTTCACGAATCTGATGACAGAATCGTCTTTAATTCCCCGCGCACCGGGACGTGAGCACAGCGGTGAGAGATAGTCGCGTGTAGCCCGGGTGGAGGTCGGTGTCTCCGGAACAGAAACTCTCCACAAGCCGCTTCTCCCCCCGTCCCTCCGTCGGACCCGTCCCCCCGTCGGACCCGTCCCTCCGTCGGACCCGTCCCGGTGAGACCATGCTGACCGCCCGCTCCGCTCACATCCTGCACCCGGAGTACCTGCAGCCGCTCCCGGCCACCCCGGTCAGCCCCATCGAGGTGAGGACCCGCTAGAACCTCCCGGTAGAACCCCGGGTATACTGTGTGTAGAACCCCGGTTACACAGGCCTGTGTATTATGGACATATTGATCTACTATGTTTCAATAGATAATACTTAATGTCGTTCTTAGGGCTGTTTAGAAAGAAGCTCCTCACAGTAAAGCTCATTTATCTCCGTGACGCACGTTGGTTTTAAGTGAGACGCCGCGTTTAAAACACGGTGTGCGTCTCTCCGTCGTGTTGTAACGTCTCTCCGTCGTGTTGTAACGTCTCTCCGTCGTGTTGTAACGTCTCTCCGTCTTGTGCTTGTAGCTGGACGCCAAGAAGAGCCCCCTAGCTCTGCTGGCCCAGACCTGCTCTCAGATCGGTAAACCGGACCCTCCGCCGTCCTCCAAGCTGTCCTCCTCCGGGGCGTCCAGCGGATCTAGTGACAAGGAGTCTAAATGTGGACCTTTGAAGCTCAGCGACATCGGAGTGGACGACAAGTCGAGCTTCAAGCCCTACTCCAAACCCAACGACAAGAAGGACTCCGCCGGGCCGGACAAGTCTGGGTTTCGTGTGCCGAGCGCCACCTGCCCGCCGTTCACCCCTCGGACCGGCAGCCCCGCTTCCAGCAGCTCGGCGTCCCCGCTGCCGTCCGAGGGCAAGAGTGGGGACCGGGACCGGGACCGGGACGACAAGAAGGACTCTGACGGGAGCAGTAAGACGGGGTCGGCGGACAGCCGCATCAGCTGCGGAGGGATTACCGCGGAGGGGCACCCAGACGGCTGCATGCTGCCCGGCTCCAAGACCTCGTGCTCGGACTCGTCTTCGGTCACTTCCGTGTCCTCCGCGTCGGTTCTCGGCTCGGGACTCGTGGCTCCGGTGTCTCCGTACAAGCCGGGCCAGACGGTGTTCCCGCTGCCTCCCGCCGGGATGTCGTATCACGGGAGTTTGGCGGGCGCGTACGCGGGCTACCCGCAGCACTTCCTCCCGCACGGGGGCAGCCTCGTGAACGCGCAGCTGGCCAACTCGCTAGGCTGCAGCAAGGCCGGATCTAGCCCCCTGCACGGGGCCTCCCCCCCGTCCATCATGTCGGCCAGCCTGTGCAGAGACCCGTACTGTCTCAGCTACCACTGCGCCAGCCACCTGGCGGGGGCGGCCAGCGCGTCCTGCACGCACGAGTCCGCGGCGGCCGCAGCGGCCGCCAACGTGCTGAAGTCCGGCTACCAGCTCATGTACCCCCCGCACCCGCTGCACGGGGTCCACTCCTCGGGCCCGGCGTTCAGCGGACACCCGCTCTACCCCTACGGCTTCATGCTGCCCAACGACCCCCTGCCCCACGTCTGTAACTGGGTGTCGGCCAACGGGCCCTGCGACAAGCGCTTCTCCAGCTCCGAGGAGCTGCTGAACCACCTGAGGACACACACGGCCTTCACGGGGGCCGACAAGCTGATGTCCGGATACCCCGGCTCCTCGTCTCTGGCCAGCGCCGCCGCGGCGGCCATGGCCTGCCATATGCACATGCCCCAGTCGGGGGGCCCCGGGGGCCACGGGTCGCTGGCCCTCAGGAGCCCGCACCACACGTTGGGACTCGGCGGTCGGTACCACCCGTACTCCAAGAGCCCCCTGCCGCCCCCGGGGGGCCCGGTGCCCGTACCGGCCGCCACGGGGCCCTACTACTCCCCCTACGCGCTGTACGGACAGAGACTGACCACCGCCTCGGCGCTCGGATACCAGTGAGACTTTAAAGAGTTTATAGTTCTAAATCAAGACGTTTATAAGGACTTTATTTATGACGGAACAGCTTGGTGAAAGAAGTGCATTATGTTTAACTCTATAGGTAATGTGAAGACACTAGGGGACTCTCAGAGGAGGGTTCTTCATTTCTATGTTAATGTCAATTGCTATGATTGTATTGTTCTTATTTAATGTCTCATTGAGAGGAGAATAATTTACATGCATGTTTGTTTCTTAAATTCCAAACTGTCTGCACTTCATTTTAAATCGCCATTATTTTTCAGGTGTAAACAACGGAGAGAGAATTGGTCTTTTTTTGTATGTATTCTGGAAAAAAATAAGAAACAATTATGTTCCATATCTCCGCTTGACTCGTTTTTGATATCAAGGAAGCCTCGTGCTTTGGGTTTATTTTAATTAATTGAATCCACTTTCATCATAAATGAAGTCACTACTTATTATGATTATTATTAGGCCTATTTACTGTGTGTGTGTGTGTGTGTGTGTGTGTGTGTGTGTGTGTGTGTGTGTGTGTGTGTGTGTGTGTGTGTGTGTGTGTGTGTGTGTGTGTGTGTGTGTGTGTGTGTGGTGTGTGTGTGTGTGTGTGTGTGTGTGTGTGTGTGTGTGTGTGTGTGTGTGTGTGTGTGTGTGTGTGTGTGTGTGTGTGGTGTGTGTGTGTGTGTGTGTGTGTGTGTGTGTGTGTGTGTGTGTGTGTGTGTGTGTGTGTGTGTGTGTGTGTGTGTGTGTGTGTGTGTGTGTGTGTGTGTGTGTGTGTGTGTTGCTGTAGATACTATTTTTAAAACGACGAGGCAATACAAGTAAATACCCGTTATTTGAGAAATAAAATGTGTTAAATGAAGTTAAATCCTAAATATGAAGACCGCAAATTAAATTGGAATTCCACGATTGTGAATAATTGAAGTAAAACGATGGTCGTGCATTTATCACACATATCACACTACTAATAACACTTATCGTGGTAAAGCGCTTATTATTGTCAATTGTCTAAATCAAACCAATTATATCATTTTTTTTAAATAAATAATAGATGATAACATAATTAGGAATACAAATACGCATGCATATAGCAACTAATGACTAACAATGTCAAATAAAAAGGAGAATTATAATCCTGTTAAAACCATTTGGCGGAACAGATCAGATATGGATTACTTTATTTTATTAGCATTACGTCTACAATATAAATAAAGTATAAATAATGAAGAGTATGTCTGTATATAATAAATATAGTATAAATAATGAAGTATAATAAATATAGTATAAATAATGAAGTTGAATATATATGGTATAAATAATGAAGCATTATGTCTGTATATAATATACAGTATATTGTATATATAATGAAGTATATATGGATAAATATGAGTATATATGGTATAATAATGAAGCATTATGTCTATATAATATACAGTATATTGTATATATAATGAAGTATAATATATGGTATAAATAATGAAGTATAATATATATGGTATAAATAATGGCGCGTTATATATATATATCATGTATATAGTATAAAAAAATGACTGTAATGCAATGTTAGGAGCTTGGTGGTCTTCACACCGGTCACGGTTCTCTATGGTTCTTCCCGGTTCTGTCTAATCACCGGTTCTCCCCGGTTCTCTCCGGTTCTCCCTGGTTCTCCCCGGTTCTCCCTGGTTCTCCCTGGTTCACCCCGGTTCTTCCCGGTTCTGTCTAATCCCAGGTTCTCTGTAGTCCCGGGTTCGACGCCCTGACCTCTGGGTGACAGAACACTTCCAGTATGAACTATAACTTAATAACAATGGAACACACAGTGTTCAATATATCACAGCCTTATTACACTATTAATTATATGATTAATACTATTATTTATGGACAACATTAATTGGAATATCCACTAAATGTCAATATAATAACCCAGTGTTGTTTAAAACCAAGACTAAGAGAACATGCACACACACACACACACACACACACACACACACACACACACACACACACACACACACACACACACACACACACACACACACACACACACACACACACACACACACACACACACACACACACACACACACACACACAGTGACTCAAGTCCTGGTGTTTCTCTGTGACTGATGAAGATGGAGGTAATTCATCATGTAGCTCCCCTCCCCCTCTCAGGCGTCACCAAAACAAATGAGAATACATTGCTCTCTTACCTTACCCTCCACATTACCCTCCTCCTACATTACCCTCCTCCACATTACCCTCCTCCTACATTACCCTCCTCCACATTACCCTCCTCCTACATTACCCTCCTTCTACATTACCCTCCTCCTACATTACCCTCCTCCTACATTACCCTCCTACATTACCCTCCTCCTACATTACCCTCCTCCTACATTACCCTCCTCCTACATTACCCTCCTCCACATTACCCTCCTCCTACATTACCCTCCTCCTACATTACCCTCCTCCACATTACCCTCCTCCTACATTACCCTCCTCCTACATTACCCTCCTCCACATTACCCTCCTCCTACATTACCCTCCTCCTACATTACCCTCCTCCTACATTACCCTCCTCCACATTACCCTCCTCCTACATTACC
>CM051018.1:3459786-3499786 GCA_027704905.1 Muraenolepis orangiensis
GACAGTATAGACCAGACAGACCTGCACCCTACAGACAGACAGTATAGATAAGACAGACCTGCACCCTACAGACAGACAGTATAGATAAGACAGACCTGCACCCTACAGACAGACAGTATAGACCAGACATACCTGCACCCCTACAGACAGACAGTATAGACCAGACAGACCTGCACTCCTACAGACAGACAGACAGACAGACAGACAAGACAGACCTGCACCCTACAGACAGACAGTATAAACCAGACAGACCTGCACCCTACAGACAGACAGTATAAACCAGACAGACCTGCACCCTACAGACTGACAGTATCTCAAGTCAGACTGTCAACATCCAGGAAGCTGTTTAAGATCATTTACTTCCAGATTGAAAGCTATGCTAGCCCAGCCTGTCAGGCGTCAGGCTGCTTTAGGACAGACAGACGCCACGCGGGGGAACAGAAACTAACAGAAACAGAAACAGAAATCCAGTTAAAGTTTGAAGATAGAAAACTGTCACGGTGATGATTCTCCCTACAAGGGAATAAAGGGAAGACAGACAAAGAGATCATTTGAAAGCTGGGTAAATAAGAGCGGTGGCGGTGAACAGCCATGTAATGACTGGAGGATTTGAGCTGGGAACATTGAAAGCTGCGTGGCAGCTGACAGCTCCAGGGCCTGAGGGGAGAAGATCTTCTGGTGTGATGAGCGTGTCACTCAGGCTGAAGTCTGTCGACAAGACATAACCCTCCCACAAATTACAGCCCCATTGGAACATTGGAGGAAGAAAAAGATGTTTAATGACATTCTGCCAAACCCCGAAACAATATTGTCATTCTTCTTCATTATCAATTCTAATTATTCTTTTTTTTATATTTTGTATCACCGCGGTTACACCTCGCTTGACTTGTCTAGTTACTCTGTGCCATACGACTATGGAAAGCCCTCAGAGAAACTGTCACACACACACACACACACACACACACACACACACACACACACACACACACGCGCACACACACACACACACACACATACACACACATATACACACACACACACACACACACATACATGCTCACACACACACACACACACACACACACACACACACACACACACGCGCGCACACACACACACACACACACACACACACACACACACACACACACACACACACACACACACACACACACACACACACACACACACACACACACACACACACACACACACACACACACACACACACACTCACACACATTATGCATAAACTCAACAGTACCAAGCAGAAGTGTCAGGGTGCCATCATTCTGAAAGCAACTTAAACAAATTGCGGTTGACTGCGGCTGACAGGGAGCGGAGCGTCTCTCTGTGAACCCTCCTCTTCCCTCCTGATTTACTCTCTCTCTCTCTCTCTCTCTCTCTCTCTCTCTCTCTCTCTCTCTCTCTCTCTCTCTCTCTCTCTCTCTCTCTCTCTCTCCCCCTCTCTCTCTCTCTCTCTCTCTCTCTCTCTCTCTCTCTCTCTCTCTCTCTCTCTCTCTCTCTCTCTGTCTCTCTCTCTCTCTCTGTAAAGAAAGAACACAACAGCGCCACGCTCTCTGCTGCTTTAATGGCCGTCGTACGGACGCCGACTGGCGTTTTAAAACCGTTTCCACGCCATGAGGCGGCGGTCCGATCAGATTGATGGAAGGGGGGGGGGGGCGGGGGGGGTCTTTCCCCGCCCATTTACGCCGGTGCTCGGCGCCTGACGAGCAGACAGGGCGTGGTGAACACCGGGAACCTTCTAGATGTGCTTCTAACAGGAGGCCTCGGAGCTCAGCCATCGGAGGTAATCTGTCGTGTAATAAATAGATCTGCTTTAAATATTTGATGTTTATTTTTCACCTCGGCGGTTGACGTGAGAACGACTTTATGAAATATGAACGCCTTTCCCTCAAATGTTTGTTTTTGTGGTGGAAGCTCCGGGGTTCAAAGAGAGCCGGCTCTCAGGTTGGCAAACAAGCCGTCATCATCATATCGCTGAATACCGCTCATTAATAAGTCATTCCCAGTCTTTCATGGCACGGATGCTGCCAATCATCCCCGTCCCGCCTGCTCCGTAATGCAGCGTTTTCCTTTAATGTTTAACCCTGCCTGGCGCTTCATTAGTGGATAAGCGATAGTCTGTAGATGAATCATGTGTTGACTCACCTGCTGTTGATCTGAGGTTATCACGGAGCCATTCCTCCCATCCTAAACACCACTTAATCTCTCTCACCGCAACCGCAGACTTAAGAATAATTCATATTTACGTAGGAATAAAGCCCTCGGTCCCCGGGGGACATGCCCACTCTGGTTGAGTTTGGACGTGAGTCAGAAGGAACAGAAAGGTACTGAACTGAACTCTGAAGATAGCATTTCTAAAAGCTTCTCAAAGAGTTGAGTGTATAGAATGTTCTAGAATGCAGTCTGGAGTGACGGCCACGACGCCACCAAGCCCTCCTGAGATGTGAAAACCTTTTTATTTTTAATAAAAAAAAAATATATTATTTATTTTTTCTTGTAACATTTATATTTCATTTTAATCTTGTGAACTTCAAAGCTGTGATTGCTAATTGGATGCTGAGCGCAGTGTGATCCTGTGTCTCACGTGAAGCTGACATGATTAAGACAATGAGTTATACGTTATAAAACTGTTAGAGGATGACAACATGTCATCTCTACTTCTGCTTCCCAGCTGCTGATCTGCCTGAACTTGTTAATAAGAGTCCAACTCATTAAAAGTCCAACTGGTTGTTTGGTCCTCACCTTTCATGTTTTAATAGCCTCTCCTGCCCCAAACACTAATATGGCTGCTATTAATACTATTAACATTAACTCTTAATGTTCATCATTCAGAGGGCAGGGTGGATCAGGGGGCTCCAGCACCAAAACCTTGACCCCTAACCTCTGACCCCTAACCTCTGACCACTCACCCCTAAACCCCTGACCCCTAATCCCTCACCCCTGACCCTTAACCTCTGACCCTTAAACCCCCTGACCCTTAACCCCTTAAATCTGACCCTTAACCTCTGACCTCTGGCATCTAAACCCCAAAACCTCTGACCCTTATCCCCTAACCCCTAACATCTGACCTTAACCCATAACCCCTGACCCCTAACCCTAACCTCTGAACCCTAACATCTGACCCCTTAACCCCTGACTCCAAACCCCTAACCTCTTAACCCCTGACTCCTAACCCCTAACCTCTTAACCCCTGACTCCTAACTCCTAACCCCTGACCCCTGACCCCTGACCCCTAACCCCTAACCCCTGACCCCTAACTCCTAACCCCTGACCCATAACTCCTAACCCCTAACATCTGACCCCTGCACATTCACGTATATCAACTGTTAGCCCCTTAGGAATAAAGGGGATATACAGTAGCCTATGTAACAATACATGCAACTGCAGCCAACATTCTTCCAACCCCAGCAGGTAGCTTGCTGTAAACATTATCAACACAACTAGCGGTGAGCAGGTCTCTTCATGGTCTCCACTAGGCTAACAGAGCTACGCTAGGCTAATGTGTCTACGCTAGGCTAACGGGTCTCCACTAGGCTAACAGGTCTCTGCTAGGCTAACGGGTCTACGCTAGGCTAACGGGTCTACGCTAGGCTAATGGGTCTACACTAGGCTAACAGTGGAGTTAGGTGGAGTACGGATGTGAAATGGTTGTTAACTTATTTCCTGTCCGATGATTTAAGTTGTGAATACTGAGTCAGTGATCAGGAAATATGTCAGGACTCATTTTAATAGCTATAACTACATATAGATTTTCTAATAAATGTACATGTTTAAAAATTTGCAAGACAGCATAAAATAAAAATGTAACTGATATTAATTATCCTCTCTTTTAGAGCCTGTGTTCCGATTGGCCGTCCGTGTGTAACGTGTGGATTGAGGGAAGCTGATTGGACGTCGGCCGTAGCTGCGGCGGTTATGAAACTCAGAAACATTTTAGCGGCAGCGATGAACGATTCGGGGGCGGAGCTTCATCCGCAGACTGAGCAGCGTTAGCTTAGCCTCTTTAAACAAGACGGATGGCTCGCCATTTACATCCTCATCCATTTTGATGACTCTGCCACCAGCTGAGTCTGATGTATCGCCAACAAGATGGAGGACAGCCATAAAGAGCTGGCAGCGCTGACTTCAAACTATCTCTCATCTGAGGCTCTTTACTGCTACCTGACACACCGTCTGCAGGCCTGGCCGGGAGAGACCTCATACACATGAGGTGGATGAAGTTTATGAGGTGAGGTGGATGAGGTGAGGTGGATGAAGTTTATGAGGTGAGGTGGATGAGGTGAGGTGGATGAGGTGAGGTGGATGAGGTGAGGTGGATGAGGTTTATGAGGTGAGGTGGATGAGGTGAGGTGGATGAGGTGAGGTGGATGAGGTGAGGTGGATGAGGTGAGGTGGAGGAGGTGAGGTGGATGAGGTGAGGTGGATGAGGTTTATGAGGTGAGGTGGATGAGGTGAGGTGGATGAGGTGAGGTGGATGAGGTTTATGAGGTGAGGTGGATGAGGTGAGGTGGATGAGGTGAGGTGGATGAGGTTTATGAGGTGAGGTGGATGAGGTGAGGTGGATGAGGTTTATGAGGTGAGGTGGATGAGGTGAGGTGGGTGAGGTGAGGTGGATGAGGTGAGGTGGATGAGGTGTGGTGGATGAGGTGAGGTGGATGAGGTGAGGTGGATGAGGTGAGGTGGATGAGGTGAGGTGGATGAGGTGAGGTGGATGAGATTTATGAGGTGAGGTGGATGAGGTGAGGTGGATGAGGTGAGGTGGATGAGGTGAGGTGGATGAGGTGAGGTGGATGAGGTTTATGAGGTGAGGTGGATGAGGTTTATGAGGTGAGGTGGATGAGGTTTATGAGGTGTGGTGGATGAGGTGAGGTGGATGAGGTTTATGAGGTGAGGTGGATGAGGTGAGGTGGATGAGGTGAGGTGGATGAGGTTTATGAGGTGAGGTGGATGAGGTGAGGTGGATGAGGTGTGGTGGATGAGGTGAGGTGGATGAGGTGAGGTGGATGAGGTGAGGTGGATGAGGTTTATGAGGTGAGGTGGATGAGGTGAGGTGGATGAGGTGAGGTGGATGAGGTTTATGAGGTGAGGTGGATGAGGTGAGGTGGATGAGGTGAGGTGGGTGAGGTGAGGTGGATGAGGTGAGGTGGATGAGGTGAGGTGGATGAGGTGAGGTGGATGAGGTGAGGTGGATGAGGTGTGTGTGTAAGAAAAAATATTAATATAATAAGAAAAATATATAATAAGAAAAAAGAAAAAACTTTATATGAACTGTGAGTTTGGGACACGTGTGTGTATGTGTGTTTGTGTGTGTGTGTGTGTGTGTGTGTGTGTGTGTGTGAGAGAGAGAGAGAGAGAGAGAGAGAGAGAGAGAGAGAGAGAGAGAGAGAGAGAGAGAGAGAGGAGAGAGAGAGAGAGAGAGAGAGAGAGAGCCATAGAGAGAGTCTGGTCCAGGACAGAGAGCACTCCCAGCCTGCTGTATGATTAATGACTGGTGTCCAGGCGGTAATTAGCAGCAGGCTGATTAAAGACAAGTTACCCCTGATAAGCGTCTCTGCTGCCATGAGGAACTCCTCACTGCTGAGCATGATGAATGATCAGCTTCTCATTGGACACTAGTTAGGGCGTCACATATTGGCATTGTATGGCACTCTCTCTCTCTCTCTCTCTCTCTCTCTCTCTCTCTCTCTCTCTCTCTCTCTCTCTCTCTCTCTCTTTTTTCTATTCTTCTTGTTCATCCTGTTTAGTTTACTTTCCTTACGTCTGTTTTCTATATAAGTTGTGTTGTTGGCAGCCGGCTGCACATATTCAGCTGCTGTGTTTAATACTAGACTACTGGGCTGGAGAGAGAGAGAGAGAGAGAGAGAGAGAGAGAGAGAGAGAGAGAGAGAGAGAGAGAGAGAGAGAGAGAGAGAGAGAGAGAGAGAGAGAGAGAAAGAGAGAGGGATGGTGTGTGTGTGACATGAAACGTCAATGTCAATGGGGGCGGGAACAGGAAGAGGAAACCAAGACATGAAACACACGCTGTGGGGGCGGGAACAGGAAGAGGAAACCAAGACATGAAACACACGCTGTGGGGGCGGGAACAGGAAGAGGAAACCAAGACATGAAACACACGCTGTGGGGGCGGGAACAGGAAGAGGAAACCAACACTGTGCTGCTGCTCCGTTATTCATGATAACGTAACTACAAGGAGAGGAAGCAGCATCATCCACCATGAGAAGGTCTGAGGACTCATGAGAAGGTCTGAGAACTCATGAGGAGGTCTGAGGACTCATGAGGGGGTCTGAGGTCTGAGGACTCATGAGGAGGTCTGAGAACTCATGAGGAGGTCTGAGGACTCATGAGGAGGTCTGAGGACTCATGAGGAGGTCTGAGGTCTGAGGTCTGAGGACTCAAGAGGAGGTCTGAGGTCTGAGGACTCATGAGAAGGTCTGAGGACTCATGAGAAGGTCTGAGGACTCATGAGGAGGTCTGAGGACTCATGAGAAGGTCTGAGGACTCATGAGGAGGTCTGAGGACTGAGGACTCATGAGGAGGTCTGAGGTCTGAGGACTCATGAGGAGATCTGAGGACTGAGGACTCATGAGGAGGTCTGAGGACTGAGGACTCATGAGGAGGACTGAGGTCTGAGGACTCATGAGGAGGTCTGAGATCTGAGGACCCATGAGGAGGTCTGAGGACTCATGAGGAGGACTGAGGACTCATGAGGAGGTCTGAGGACTGAGGACTCATGAGGAGGACTGAGGTCTGAGGACTCATGAGGAGGTCTGAGGACTGAGGACTCATGAGGAGGTCTGAGATCTGAGGACCCATGAGGACGTCTGAGGACTCATGAGGAGGACTGAGGACTCATGAGGAGGTCTGAGGTCTGAGGACTCATGAGGAGGTCTGAGGTCTGAGGACTCATGAGGAGGACTGAGGTCTGAGGACTCATGAGGAGGTCTGAGGACTGAGGACTCATGAGGAGGTCTGAGGTCTGAGGACTCATGAGGAGGTCTGAGGACTGAGGACTCATGAGGAGGTCTGAGGTCTGAGGACTCATGAGGAGGTCTGAGGTCTGAGGACTCATGAGGAGGACTGAGGACTCATGAGGAGGTCTGAGGACTGATGACTCATGAGGAGGTCTGAGGACTGATGACTCATGAGGAGGTCTGAGGACTCATGAGGAGGACTGAGGACTCATGAGGAGGTCTGAGGACTGAGGACTCATGAGGAGGTCTGAGGACTGAGGACTCATGAGGAGGTCTGAGGTCTGAGGACTCATGAGGAGGTCTGAGGACTGAGGACTCATGAAGAGGTCTGAGGACTGAGGACTCATGAGGAGGTCTGAGGACTGAGGACTCATGAGGAGGACTGAGGTCTGAGGACTCATGAGGAGGTCTGAGGACTGAGGACTCATGAGGAGGTCTGAGGACTGAGGACTCATGAGGAGGTCTGAGGACTGAGGACTCATGAGGAGGACTGAGGACTCATGAGGAGGTCTGAGGACTGAGGACTCATGAGGAGGTCTGAGGACTCATGAGGAGGTCTGAGGACTGAGGACTCATGAGGAGGTCTGAGGACTGAGGACTCATGAGGAGGTCTGAGGACTCATGAGGAGGACTGAGGACTCATGAGGAGGTCTGAGGACTGAGGACTCATGAGGAGGTCTGAGGACTGAGGACTCATGAGGAGGTCTGAGGACTCATGAGGAGGTCTGAGGTCTGAGGACTCATGAGGAGGTCTGAGGACTCATGAGGAGGACTGAGGACTCATGAGGAGGTCTGAGGAGCTGTAGTTTTCATCTGAGCAGCTCAGCGTTTCTCTTCCAGACGAATGAGCTGCTTCTCATGTTCCAAAATGAGATGAGAAGAACGACATTAATCATCCTGGGAAAGATCACATGCTCTCTCTCTCTCTCTCTCTCTCTCTCTCTCTCTCTCTCTCTCTCTCTCTCTCTCTCTCTCTCTCTCTCTCTCTCTCTCTCTCTCTCTCTTTCCCTCTCCCTCGTCCTCTCTACCTCGGCAGGGAACAACAGATGGTTTGTATGTGACACCACAACCAAATCTAAAACTGAGGGCTGGTAGGGAGGAGGGGGAGGAAAGGGGAGAAGTGGAGGAGGAGCGGGGGAGGAGCGGGGGAGGAGCGGGGGAGTCACAGGAGTCGTCGGGACTGCAAATTAGCGAGGCCACACACCTGTCAGGTGTTGTCCTCCGCTGACAGTTGTTGCCCATTACAGGAACATTGATGTTTTCACAGAGTGACAAAAAGGAATCTCTTTTTCCTCCTCCTCCTCCTCCTCCTCCTCCTCCTCCTCCTCCCCGACCACCACCTCCCTCCCTTCCTCCTCCCTCCTCTCCTCCCCCTCTCTTCCTCTCCTCCCTCCTCCCCTCTTCTCCCCCTCCCTGCCTCTCTCCCTTCTCCCTCTCCTCCCTCCCTCCCTTCCTACCTCTCCTCTCTTCCCTCCCTCCCTCCCTCCCTCCCTCCCTCCCTGTCAGCCGGTCCTCAGGTCCTAACAGATCACCAGCGCTGAGCTCCAAGATAAACGACCTGCAGGTCTTTGAAGAGGGTCGGCTTCAGTTGGCTTCAAATACACAACAACCAATAATGAGAACATTAAACATTCCTGCTGCTGAAGGTCTGACAGCACAGCATCAATCATCTTCTGTAGCTCTCACCTCCTCTCTCCCCTCCTCTCTCTCTCACCTCCTCTCCTCTCTCTCCTCCTCTCTCCCCTCCTCTCTCTCCTCCTCTCCCCTCCTCTCTCTCCTCCTCTCTCTCCTCCTCTCCCCTCCTCTCTCACCTCCTCTCTCCCCTCCTCTTTCCCCTCCTCTCTCCCCTCCTCTCTCCCCTCCTCTCTCCCTACCTCTCTCCCCTCCTCTCTCCCCTCCTCTCTCTCCTCCTCTCCCCTCCTCTCTCACCTTCTCTCTCACCTCCTCTCTCCCCTCCTCTCTCCCCTCCTCTCTCACCTCCTCTCTCACCTCCTCTCTCCCCTCCTCTCTCCCCTCCTCTCTCCCCTCCTCTCTCCCCTCCTCTCTCACCTCCTCTCTCCCCTCCTCTCTCTCCTCCTCTCCCCTCCTCTCTCCCCTTCTCTCTCACCTTCTCTCTCACCTCCTCTCTCCCCTCCTCTCTCACCTCCTCTCTCCCCTCCTCTCTCACCTCCTCTCTCCCCTCCTCTCTCTCCTCCTCTCCCCTCCTCTCTCCCCTCCTCTCTCCCCTCCTCTCTCACCTCCTCTCTCCCCTCCTCTCTCCCCTCCTCTCACCCCTCCTCTCTCCCCTCCTCTCTCCCCTCCCCTCTCCAGACTTCAATACCCAGGGTGCATCAGCTGCCAGCTCCAGAGCGGGTAGGATGGAAGGAGGTGACAGCAGAGGGGGGAGGAGGGGAGGAGGTGACAGCGGAGGGGGGAGGAGGTGACAGCGGAGGGGGGAGGAGGGGAGGAGGTGACAGCGAGGGGGGAGAGGTGACAGCGAGGGGGGAGAGGTGGGGGAGGCTGAGGGGAGTCACATGTATGTTCTCTTTGTTACACGTATGACATATTCAGGTTCAAACAGGAGACAAGTTCAATGAGCAGGAAGTGAAACGCTTTAAAGATTACCGCTTCCTGTCTGCTTGTCAAATTGTATTTATTCGTATTTATTGAAAACTGTTGCGCCAAGTAGAGTTCATTATAGTGTTTGTACCTTACATTTGAACTCATAAAGCTCTTGAAAAACAAATGGGAAAAGTGCATTATGGAAATGGATAGTGATGTGGTTGTCAATCATACAACATAATATATAATAGAATATATTATATGATATATATATAGAATATATAATATAATATATATATAATATAATATATTATATTATATATTTTAAAATAACTCAAATATTCACTAGACTTGACTCTGCTTTCTTCTGCCATCTCATCTTAACAATTACAGGGAGAGAAAATCAATAAATACTTTCAAAGTCTCCTCATATCTGAGTATATTAATATCCTGCCGGACATGAAGAAGAAGAAGAAGAATGTCCTGCTCTCGGTTCCCGTGTAAATCAACAGACACCCCGACACGCCGAGGTTCTCCGGTTCCAGCCGGTTCCGAGCCAGCAGCTGACGTAGAAGAAGCGGAGGAATGATTTATGAGAATGAAGACGTTTCCCTGACTCGCGCATTCCTGAAAAAAAGGTACGTCAGAAATGTAACCTTTGAACAGAGTATTCCTTTACCAGCTCACAGGAAGAGCAATAAATAGCGGCTGACAGCGGCCGTCTCACGCTTCCAAAGCCCACCTGAAGCTGAGCTGGATAATTAGCAGCCCTGGGGATGATGGACCACTTCCACCACCCTCTGGGAGCGGCTAGGGGTTGGAGGACAGCCTCTAAGCCTCTGAGTGAGGAAAGTGAGGCACGGGCCGCCCTCTGGCCCCCAGCACACACTTCTACCCCCTCTCTTGTTGCCATCGCGGAGGCCGTGATGGCCCCTCGCCACCCCCCCCCGCATCCCCCTCTGTGCCCCGCCCGCCCGAGGCCGTCCTCCGAGGCGGCCGTGAATCAAGCGCTCCTTCAGACTCATCAACAACATGAAGGAAGATTCCTCTTGGTTCTATTTGTGTTTTTACTACTGTTGCTACTTTATATACTTTTATATATATTTTATTATATTTCTATATATTACAGAGTCATCCAGTCACGGGGAGTATGAAACAAAGGTGTCACATGACCTGTGTTCCTGGTGCAGAGAGAAGAGATCAGCTGACCAGGCCATAACAACGTTTTCAGTAAATTGCCTCTTTAGCGCCTCCAGTGGCGGGATAAGGATGTTAGCCACATGCTCATACAGCATACAGCATATACAGTAATAGTACAAATATTAATAGGGAATATTCATATATTTACTATTTTTTCATAAAATATAGGAATATTGTTTTAATTATTTGATTTAAATGAGGGATCAGGGTACCTCAAATGTACATAAAAGTATCGTAAAGAGTCCTTCAATTGGGGAGAGAGAGAGAGAGAGAGAGAGAGAGAGAGAGAGAGAGAGAGAGAGAGAGAGAGAGAGAGAGAGAGAGAGAGAGAGAAACAAAGAGAGAGAGAGAGACGTTTTACCCATGTGCTCCAGTTCAATAAGAGTTCATTTAAATCTGATTTGGTGAACACATGAACACCATGAACCACACAGAAACATCTCCCTCTCATCAGCCCTTCACCTCGGGCCTCTGGGCAGATTGGTCTCTGCATGTTTCTGCTGTCCTCCCTGTTAAGTCTTTACTATGGAACACGTATTCAACCCATAACATGACATACCAATATCACTATGGTTATTCATTTCTTTAATCCTTTGTGATGTCTTGCACAATTAAATCTAGTTCCAGCTTCTAACCACGTGTCCATGCATGTGTTGAAGGTCCAGGGTTTGGTCCTGATGCTGATTGGGTGTGGAGAGGATCTGGTTGTCAGCTCCTCCTGTTGATCTCAAGGTGGGAATTGATTTGGTTCTCGCAATTCTCACAACATCTCCTGGTTGGCAACACAACTCTGAGGGACACCTATCAGTGGGAAAACAAGGCTTCACCCGGACAAACACTCTCCCCCTCTCTCTCCCCTGCGCTCTCTCCCCTTCCCTCTTTCTCCCTCTCGCTCTCTCTCCCCTTCTCTCTTTCTCCCCCTCTCTCTCCCCTTCCCTCTTTCTCCCTCTCGCTCTCTCTCCCCTTCCCTCTTTCTCCCTCTCGCTCTCTCTCCCCTTCTCTCTTTCTCCCTCTTGCTCTCTCTCCTCTTCTCTCTTTCTCCCTCTTGCTCTCTCTCTCTCTCTCTCTCTCTCTCTCTCTCTCTCTCTCTCTCTCTCTCTCTCTCTCTCTCTCTCTCTCTCTCTCTCTCTCTCTCTCCCCTTCTCTCTCTCTCTCTCTCTCTCTCTCTCTCTCTCTCTCTCTCTCTCTCTCTCTCTCTCTCTCTCTCTCTCTCTCTCTCTCTCTCTCTCTCTCTCTCTCTCTCTCTCTCTCTCTCTTCATATGTGTTTTTCTGTGTTTGTGTACACAATATATAAAATAAGTTCAAATCCTAAACCAACCATGGATGTAATTTGAGTCCTTGCTCACAGTTCAAAACTGAATTGAAGCAGAATTTACACGACAATACAAAACGACTGGGTTTGACTGGGTCCAACATAAGTGTCCCTTTGCATTAGTTTTAACATTTGAGACTTCTGAATAGTTGGGCAGAGTTGTGTGTGAATATACGCATATACTGTTTATATATATATATATATATATATATATATACACATATACTGTTTATATATATATATATATATATATATATACTGTATATATTACAACAAAGCATTGTTGCATTGCATTGTATTGTTTTTGTCGATGAGGAAATAACCGTGTCATTACACGTGTATTAAGTCATGAAGAACATTTGTATTAAGTCATGAAGAACATTTGTATTAAGTCATGAAGAACATTTGTATTAAGTCATGAAGAACATTTGTATTAAGTCATGAAGAACATTTGTATTAAGTCATGAAGAACATTTGTATTAAGTCATGAAGAACATTTGTATTAAGTAGTGAAGAACATTTGTATTAAGTCATGAAGAACATTTGTATTAAGTAGTGAAGAACATTTGTATTAAGTCATGAAGAACATTTGTATTAAGTAGTGAAGAACTCCTGTATTAAGAAGATAAGAACAAAAAACATGTTTTTGAATGAATTTCAAAATATATGTATCAATACAATGAAATATAAATGGTGTATAAATATATGAAATATAAATGGTGTATAAATATATGAAATATAAATGGTGTATAAATATATGAAATATAAATGGTGTATAAATATATGAAATATAAATGGTGTATAAATATATGAAATATAAATGGTGTATAAATATATAAAATATAATAGTGTATAAATATATGAAATATAAATGGTGTATAAATATTTTAAATAAAAATGGTGTATAAATATATGTATAAATATCTGAAATATAAATGGTGGGCTGTTAAAAAAAGAAAGGAGACAGTCACCAAGGGATAATGAATTCCCCCTAAATGATGAATAATGAGCAAACCCTAATAACAGGAACACAAGCCCAGCTCAACCCTTCGTGAAGTAAACTAAAATCCCTCAACAACAAAACCACAGTCCATCTGTTTGGAATCATTTTTAATTTCCTTTTCTGTCCCTATTAGCTCAGAGATATTCACACATTTCCCTCCCATCTGCATCCAATTACGTCCCCCGTCCCTCTGAGTGCCGCTAGGCGCACCTTAAGCTAACTGTATGTTTCTCTAATTATCTGAGGGGCCCAGCTCTCTTGGCAGAGCCCTCTGGGTTCTGTTTCTGGACCTTCGGTTCTGATGGTTGTTCTGGCTCAGGCTGGTAACACCTGCCTCTGCTGCCACCATCATCACCACCACCACCACCATCGCCACCACCGCCGCCACCATCGCCACCACCACCGCCACCATCGGCACCGCCACCATCACCACCTCCACCACCAACACCACCACCACCACCACCACCGCCACCAACACCGCCACCACCACCGCCGCCACCACCGCCACCACCACCACCACCAACACCACCACCGCCACCACCACCACCATCACCACCACCACCACCACCACCACCGCCTCCACCACCACCACCACCTCCACCACCGCCACCGCCACCACCACCTCCACCACCGCCACCACTACCACCATCACCACCTCCACCACCAACACCACCACCACCACCGCTACCCCCACCGCCACCGCCACCGCCACCGCCACCGCCATCGCCACCACCACCACCACCGCCACCACTGCCACCACCACAGCCACCACCTCCACCGCCACCAACTACCACCACCACCACCACTACCGCCACCGCCACCACCACCTCCACCACCACCACCTCCACCACTGCCACCGCCATCGCCACCGCCACCACCTCCACCGCCACCAACTACCGCCACCACCACCACCACCACCATCACCTCCACCACCACCACCACCACCACCTCCACCACTGCCACCATCATCATGAAGATGTTCTTCACTGAACGGCTAGCTATAGAGGAGAAAGACATGTGCTGTATGATGTCATCAGGGCTGATTGAAGAAAGTCATCTGGAGGTCATGCCTTTAAATATGAGTCCTGGTTCTGTCTTCTAAACACTGTAATATGAGTCCTGGTTCTGTCTTCTAAACACTGTAATATGAGTCCTGGTTCTGTCTTTGGAGGCCTTGGAACACTAAGACAGAGGAAACTCAAACCCTCTGGGGGAAACGGATTGGGTTCTGGTTTTGATTGATAAGTGTATTTTGTGATCAGTTAGGTAACCATGTACACACACCATGAACACCCTGGAGAGACACGCCGTTGACACCAGGATGGAATTACGTTTTGATTAAAAGAGCAATAGTGTAGGTTCTCTCTGTTATTAATACCAACTGGCTCTTAGGGGTCAAGCAGGACACTCACGCTTCAATAAATCCGCCAGGCAGGAATGTCCTGCGTAACAGAATGTTGGAAGAAGAGAAGTGTGTGTGTGTGTGTGTGTGTGTGTGTGTGTGTGTGTGTGTGTGTGTGTGTGTGTGTGTGTGTGTGTGTGTGTGTGTGTGTGTGTGTGTGAGAGAGAGAGCTATCAATAGTTCAATAGTTCTGTGGGACCAATGGATCCTTCGCTCCCATCCTCATTTCATTCACTTCCTGTTAATATCAGGATATTTTTCTGTTATTATTCATTTATTTTTGTTAGTCAGGACCTACTAATGTCAGGACCTACTAATGTCAGGACCTACTTATGTCAGGACATACTTATGTCAGGACATACTAATTGATGTGTGAACTCCACATGCAGGGATGTGAGGACACAGGGTCACATGATGCATGGCTCTCACATGACTCATGGTGTCAGGGTGTTCTGTAGTGATCCAGACCTTCTTCTGTAGAACACCTGACACCATGAGTCATGTGAGTTCTACAGCAGAAGGTCTGGCATGATCCAGACCTTCACATCCGGGCTGGGAACTATTTCCTGAAAGCAGCATTGAGATCTTTACGAGGGATAGAATCTGCTGGCCCTGGACTTCAGCACCTGCTCCTTTCACATGGTAACGTTATCATCTGGTTATAACATTCACCGCCTGTACAATCTGTTCATTATCTCTATCTTTTGTTATCAATGATCACCTAAACCTGTAATTGAAATAACATTTAGTATCTCGCCATTTAGCTCTTTTAGTTGAATTTGAAGATACATCTTTGACTGCAGACACTGGGGTACGAACACAGAACCTTTTTGAAGACCAAAAGGTTCCACCATTGACTCTCGAACAAATCGAACAATTTTGAGAATATTAAAATCGAAATGCGGCTCTCAACATGAATTCCCAAAGAGAAATTGCCCAGTGATGGAAACCACAGGAAGCTCCATGTTTTACACCACAGGAAGCTCCATGTTTTACACCACAGGAGGCTCCATGTTGTGACCGTCCATCGATAGACCCTCCCTGGGGGGACATCCTCTCTGTGACCCCAGGAGGTGTTTCCAGCTAAGGCCCACTGGTGCTAATCCACTGTCCCCACATTCCTGCGTGGTTCACAGGACACTTGTCAGCCCGGCAGGGGTAGGATATCTGCCTGTCAGAGCCCCTTCAGGCTGGAGCGATGGAGGGCTGCTTCCAGCACCGGCACATTCTCCCTTCTACAGGGGGGTTAGCTTGCAGTGGAAAATGCTAATCGTGCCACCTCGTCCTGCCACCCGACCCTACGTCCATCAAGGAGCTCGTTAAGGGAGGAGAGAAGGACCTTGAGCTGAGGGATGTTCAGGGGGGATTGTTTAGACTCCCGTGATTGAGTTGGTCGGCGCTCCCCTCAAAAAGACCTGTTGAAATGTGTCTTCATGTCTCGTGTCTTTGTGAGGTTGTTTATTGGGTATATCAACGCACTCGCTTTGGCACTGACAAAGACTTTATTTTTGTATTATTAAGGCAGCTTAAGAGTTTATTTTAAAGATGTCGGAGACAGTTCTAATATTCAGTGTCATGTTCAGCCCCGTGAAACAAAAGACTAAATAGAAACCAACATGTTCACTTTTCATGGGCTTTGATTTACGAGCTTATCAACACGTTGCTCTCTTATCTTAAATATCAGTCAAAATAGCACTTGGTAAGCACCAGTTGACGTGGGCCCTCGAGGGCCTCAAGGGCCCACGAGGGCCGGGGGGTTAGAGGGGGTCGGGGTCCGGTTTCAGGGCTGGAAGAGTCGGGGGCCTCCAGCCTGACAGCTCCACCTGCCGGGGCTCTGCCGGCCAGCTGGCCCCCGGATGATGATTAACGGGGAGTGTAAACTTACTCAGCGGGGTCCTGACACATTGGAGCGTTATGTGAGCTAAAAGCTATTAGTGAACACAAACCACATCCATTAATGTTTAGTGGCGCTGCCCTGTGCAGTTTTCACTTTTCAAAAGAGAACCGTTTTACGGCAAGACCTTGGCGGTAGACATCAATGTGGGCAGATTTATACCCTGTAGCATGTGGGGCGTTAACCCCTCAAATCTGAATCCTACTGGCCTTGGCCCCCCCCCCCCCCCCCCCTATAAAAAGAAAATGACATCATAAAGTGAAAACATGGACTTGATATGAGACTCCTCCGGCCTAATTCCCTCATTGAAGACCGGAACACGATTCATCTTCTGCTTCGGTGCAGATCTTAAAAAGCTGCAACTCCAACAATTATTAAAGAATAGAATAGAATGGAGGAATACTCCCTAGCGTGTTGTCATGTTCACTGGATCCTAGTTGGTTAGCTCGAGCCACTTCCCTCTGTCAACCCTGTCTTTTTCAATAAAAGAGACTCTGAGCCCCTTTCTGATGATATATGGATATATGGATATGTATACTGTATATATGATAAAAATGATAAGATTTATGTTTATATAAACATCCAAATGCGAACTAAATACAGGCACACTTCTGTAGTGTTCGGTGGTGAAATGTGTGAACAAGATGAGAGGTTTTTTAGGGTTTCCATAAAGCTGATTGTTGTAGCCTAGATGAATCAGAGTGTTTGTGTGGAGCCTTAGTTTCCACAGGGCCATTATTCCCTGGCTAATGACCTGCTAAACCAGGCCGTCTAATGTATGGGCCCCTCAGCCTCCAATAACATGAAGCACTTCACAAGCTTCCAGAGGCCCATTATCACCACCAACGCCACCTCATTGGTCACTCTGCTGCTCCACAACAAAAGGCTAGTTAGCATTCTGACCGGAGTCTTTAGCAAACACAAGGTTTTCGTCACCCTTTCCACAAAAGGACCGCAGGCCAATGTGATTTTGCCGGTCGCCAATTAATACTACTACACACTATTTATATCAGTCCTCTGTGTAAGAGCAACATCTCCTGATTACATTCATCACCAAAGCCCTCTGCTTAAGTTCTCCCAGTATATTCATTATCCCACTAACCAGGTCTAAATTATTAAACCTTTATGGCCTCTGAACAGAGAGGTTTATTTCCCCCTAGGACTCCCTGCTATACATTAGCTGGATAAATGAAGTCGTACTTTAGCCCTCCTGTTGTCCCTTCACTTCCTCCCCTGGCTGAGATCCATCCCCTCGGTGGGAGCTGCTGGTCTCTGGGGAGGAGGTGTACTTCACTCTAATGAAAGAGGCTGAGGCCCTAATGCTCTACATGATGCATTGATACCACAGTCCAAGACAAGAGGCCAGTGGGAAGATGGGGTGAAAACAGCATAATTCCCGTCCCAGAGTCGTATCATTGGACAGTGTGGGAGACTTGTTAAATGCATCGGACGCAATTCATTGTTGTAATTCTTGGATGAAATATGTGGCTTGGTAATAGCAATGGGCAATATATGGTAAAGTATGTGGGACTTAAAGGTTAATTACAATATCTACAGTGGTCCTACCCTTTTATGTGGAAATTGGTTGTTATTAATCAAGTTTACAGCGTCTTGCTACAGCGTATGTTGGGGCTGACACCACGCTAGTCTTTTAAGGATGCTTCGACATCCCTTTTATGTGAAAATGATTGCGGTGAAATTGTCAGGGAATACATTAGCAAACCAAACGCAATTACACTTTAATAAATCATATCTGATTTGATATGTAAAAAAAACGTTTATCGAAGGAGAGAGAGATCAGGCCATTGGCGTCATGTACCAAGGCTGGAGGGCCGTCCCTCAAGCAGCCTGGGGTTTTGCCCTCTGGAATGACAACTTCTCAGTGTGGAAGCCTTGATAGGAACCCTTCAGACTGAGGACACAATAGAAAATATCTTTCTCAAGTGACGGCAATTACATTAACAAACTAAATAAGAGGGCTGGAAGGATTGAAAGAGTAAACCATGCGAGGAGGTGGAGGTGATGGTGGAGGTGAAGGAGGTGGAGGTGATGGTGGAGGTGATGGTGGAGGTGATGGTGGAGGTGAAGGTGGTGGAGGTGAAGGTGGAGGTGAAGGAGGTGGAGGTGATGGTGGAGGTGAAGGTGGTGGAGGTGATGGTGGAGGTGAAGGTGGTGGAGGTGATGGTGGAGGTGAAGGTGGTGGAGGTGATGGTGGAGGTGAAGGAGGTGGAGGTGATGGTGGAGGTGAAGGAGGTGGAGGTGATGGTGGAGGTGAAGGAGGTGGAGGTGATGGTGGAGGTGAAGGTGGTGGAGGTGATGGTGGAGGTGAAGGTGGTGGAGGTGATGGTGGAGGTGAAGGTGGTGGAGGTGATGGTGGAGGTGAAGGTGGTGGAGGTGATGGAGACATTTTGTCTC
Source organism: Muraenolepis orangiensis (assembly GCA_027704905.1). Taxonomy (NCBI): domain Eukaryota; kingdom Metazoa; phylum Chordata; class Actinopteri; order Gadiformes; family Muraenolepididae; genus Muraenolepis; species Muraenolepis orangiensis. The sequence goes on from CM051018.1 coordinate 3,478,553, forward strand.
ATGTCTTACGTCTTACATCTTATGTCTCATGTCTCATGACTCATATCTTATGTCTCATGTATTATCTCTCATATATATGAGTCGTATATAAAGGTACATAAAGATATATGTCTTATGTCTTATATCTTATGTTTCATGTCTCATGTCTTATGTCACATGTTGTATGTATTATGTCTTATGTCACATGTTGTATGTCTCATGTATTATGTCTTACATCTTATATCTTATTCCCTTATGTCTTATGTCTCATATCTAATAACTGCTGTCCTATGTCTTACGTATCATGTCCTATGTCTGGGGCTATCAGAATAAATCCCCACTGTTCTCTTCTTGTGTGAATCTTCTTGTCTTCAAGCGCTTCTTTCAGCGAGTTATCGGTAACACATTTATCCTGGTTGACGTTGGAGCGCCGAGCCTCCGGTGGAACACAAACAGTCGTGAATCTTGGAGAGTTATGGGACGGCCTCTCCTCATTAGACGGCCAATCGACTGGCAGAGCGAGGGGCCAATCGCAAGCCTTTATTGAGTGCTAAGGAGACAGGGAATGACATTTACATCTTGTGCTTCTTCATGACCCGTTGGAGAGGAAATGGCCGCGGTAGATTCGCCGGCTCTGAATCAGCCGTTTCACAGACATGTGGGCTTGGCTGTTTTCTGCATCGGTGACATAAATACGCAAGCGGGAGAACAGTGAAGTCCTGTTTACTTTCCATCCAACGTGTCGTTCTGTAGCCACGGTGCCGGGACCAAGAAAACCCTCTCCTCCACGGTCCAGCATCGCTCCACCAACACGTGTAAACAAGACAAGTCCGGTTGACTTATGGAGCGGACAGAAGGTCGCCCGTTGAGCTGCCTCACGCCCTCCCAACACAGCAGTCTCCACTTCCTCCACTTCCAGTACTTCTTCCACTTCCTCCACTTCCAGTACTTCCTAGGTGCTCTGTTCATTCAGTAATGACACTCCACACCTGCAGACAGAGAGAGCCTCCCAGCGTCTTAACGACGTCACAGAGGAGCTCTCTCTACCAAACTACCGCACAAATTGGCCGCGCAGCCGCAACCCAATTAGAGCTGAGATATGGTAACAGGGAGCGCTGTTATGGAGCCGTGGAGACGCCAGGGAGGAGCGCCTTGAAGGTTAGCGGGTGGAGCCATACGTTACGCTGACTAGCGCTGACACAGCACAACACACCACCAGGAGGGGGGAGAGAGGGAGAGAGAGGGGGAGAGAGGGGGTGAGAGGGGGTGAGAGGGGGGAGAGAGGGGGAGAGGAGAGTGGTGAGTAAAGGGAGGACACATAAATGCTCCTGGACAGACCTCCTGAAAACATGTGTGATGTAGTCAGGTGTCTGAGGAAGGTCTGGTTTGGTCTGGTTAGTGAACTACTGGATGTTGACTGGTTAGTTGACTACTGGATGTTTACTGGTTACTTGACTACTGGATGTTGACTAGTTAGTTGACTACTGGATGTTGACTGGTTAGTTAACTACTGGATGTTGACTGGTTTGTGAACTACTGGATGTTGACTGGTTTGTGAACTACTGGATGTTGACTGGTTAGTTGACTACTGGATGTTGACTGGTTAGTGAACTACTGGATGTTGACTGGTTAGTTGACTACTGGATGTTGACTGTTTAGTTGACTACTGGATGTTGACTGGTTAGTGAACTACTGGATGTTGACTGGTTACTTGACTACTGGATGTTGACTGGTTAGTGAACTACTGGATGTTAACTGGTTACTTGACTACTGGATGTTGACTGGTTAGTTGACTACTGGATGTTGACTGGTTAGTGAACTACTGGATGTTGACTGGTTAGTTAACTACTGGATGTTGACTGGTTAGTGAACTACTGGATGTTGACTGGTTAGTGAACTACTGGATGTTGACTGGTTAGTTAACTACTGGATGTTGACTGGTTAGTGAACTACTGGATGTTGACTGGTTAGTTGACTACTGGATGTTGACTGGTTAGTGAACTACTGGATGTTGACTGGTTAGTTGACTACTGGGTGTTAACTGGTTAGTTGACTACTGGATGTTTACTGGCTAGTTGACTACTGGTTGTTAACTGGTTAGTTGACTGCTGGATGTTTACTGGCTAGTTGACTACTGGATCTTAACTGGTTAATTGACTACTGGATATTTACTGGCTAGTTGACTACTGGATGTTAACTGGCTAGTTGACTACTGGATGTTAACTGGCTAGTTTCAACCTCATCTTAACGGTTGTTCAGTCTGGTTGACTCCCTCATGCTAACGGTTGGTTTGTTATGCAGAGAGCCGGTAATGACGTGGCTGGAGCATATTGTCCATGCATTATTAAAATGTTGGTTTACATGTTGTTTACTCATGTAAACCACTAGGAAACAAACAGCAGCCTGTCAGCTTTCTGCTTCATTTGGACATGCTTCTGTGCGGTTATTTTATTGTTTATAACGTTTTACAATGACTCTTGGGGCCCAGATGTACTGTTACTTTTAGTTACAAAGGCTCCATACATATAGCACATAATAAAACAGTGTTTACAGTCATAGAGAATAAAGTTTTGATCACACAGGACTTCATAATAAAGAATATAATACAACATTTTGTAATACAGTATAATATCAAATGTGTAAATAAGGGCAATGCTTCAGTCTGTCACAAACAGAAAGTGAAAGTAAAAAGGTCTGTTGGTCTGTTCTGGTTACACTCATAACGGCAGTGTGGGCGGAGCTACCGGAACCCCTCCCCTTTCATCAGCCTGCATGTCTTGTGTTGTAGAACCCGTCTGTAGCCCACATGTGTTGTAGAACCCGTCTGTAGCCCACATGTGTTGTAGAACCCGTCTGTAGCCTACATGTGTTGTAGAACCCGTCTGTAGCCTACATGTGTTGTAGAATCCGTCTGTAGCCCACATGTGTTGTAGAACCCGTCTGTAGCCCACATGTGTTGTAGAATCCGTCTGTAGCCCACATGTGTTGTAGAACCCGTCTGTAGCCCACATGTGTTGTAGAACCCGTCTGTAGCCCACATGTGTTGTAGAACCCGTCTGTAGCCCACATGTGTTGTAGAACCCGTCTGTAGCCCACATGTGTTGTAGAACCTGTCTGTAGCCCACATGTGTTGTAGAACCCGTCTGTAGCCCACATGTGTTGTAGAACCCGTCTGTAGCCTACATGTGTTGTAGAACCCGTCTGTAGCCTACATGTGTTGTAGAACCCGTCTGTAGCCTACATGTGTTGTAGAACCCGTCTGTAGCCTACATGTGTTGTAGAACCCGTCTGTAGCCTACATGTGACAGTACAGACGTGTTCTCTCTCCCTGGCCAGTAAAGGGTGCCCTGACATGCAGAGCAGCCCTAGGACGTCCGTCTGCCTGTCTGTCTGTCTGTCTGTCTGTCTGTCTGCCTGTCTGTCTGTCTGTCTGCTGTGTCTGTCTGTCTGTCTGTCTGTCGCTGTCTGTCTGCTGTCTGTCTGTCTGTGTGTCTGTCTGTCTGTCTGTCTGTCTGCCTGTGTCTGTCTGTCTGTCTGTCTGTCTGTCTGCCACGTAGCCTCCAGCCTCTATAAGTAGAATAGCCTCACTGTGTAGTTACCAACGTTACTGCAGGAAATAATGAATTCCCTGTCGATGACACATTGATAGATTCTCCTCCTTCAGATGGGACACACTTTAATTGACCAGAGATGAAATGGGTGGTTGGGAGGTAAAGGTAGGGTGGGGGAGACAGAGAGAGAGAGAGAGAGGGAGAGAGAGAGAGAGAGAGAGAGAGAGAGAGAGAGAGAGAGAGAGAGAGAGGAGAGAGAGAGAGAGAGAGAGAGAGAGAGAGAGAGAGAGAGAGAGAGAGAGAGAGAGAGAGAGAGAGAGAGAGAGAGAGAGAGAGAGAGAGAGAGAGAGAGAGAGAGAGAGAGAGAGAGAGAGAGGGAGAGAGAGAGAGAGAGAGGTAAGCAGGAGGGAGAGAGGCAGGGAGGAAGAAAGCGAGAGGGAGACTAAATTCTGTGTGATCAGCAAGGTTTCAAACAATCATTGGGCAAGTGAAGTGTGCTCCACAACTATAAGTCATCATGTTTTATAGCCCATTAGCATCTGCAGAGAAGGGCCTCACGGAGCGCCCGCTTTCTGCTCGGAATTAAAATGTCAGAGAAGAAGAAATAGAACAAAACAGGGAATCCGCAATTAATTACCCGGCCATAAAAATTCAATAATCTGGCAGAGGCGGAGTGTTTTGGGCACTCCCCTGATCACCGGCGAGACCACCAGAATGCATTTATCTCACCAAATTAGACCTGTAATCTGGAAACAGGGAAGTACATATAGAGAGGAGGAGAGAAGGAGGAAAGAGGAGGTGAGAAAGAGGAGGTGAGAAGGAGGAGCGAAGGAGAGGAGGAGGACAGAGGAGGAGAAAAGGGGAGAGAAGGAGGAAAGAGGAGGTGAGAAGGAGGAAAGAGGAGGTGAGAAGGAGGAAAGAGGAGGTGAGAAGGAGAGAAGGAGGACAGAGGAGGAGAAAAGGGGAGAGAAGGAGGAAAGAGGAGGTGAGAAGGAGGAGAGAGGAGGAGAGGAGGAGAGAAGGAGGAAAGAGGAAGAGAGAAGGAGATATAGGAGGGGAGAAGGAGGAGAGGAGAGAAGAAGGGGAGGAGGAGGAGAAAGGAGGAAAGAAGGAATTAAGGAGAGGAGGAGAGGAGATAGAAGAAGAGAGGTGAGAAGGAGAGAAGCAGGACAGAGGAGTAGAAAAGGGGAGAGAAGGAGGAGATGAGGGGGAGAGAAGGAGGAGAAAGGAGGAGAGGAGGAGAGAAGGAGAGAGAAGATGGATAGCATGAGAGAAGGAGAGAGAAGGAGGAGATGAGGGGGAGAGAAGGAGGAGAGAAGGAGAGAGAAGGAGGAGAGAAGGGGAGGAGGAGGAAGACTACAGTGTCAGCAGGATTATATTTCTTCTTTTCATATCCCAGCACATCGGCTCAATCCCTGCATCTCACAGAATAATAAATGTGTGTAATATATAATAATAAATGTATGTAATATATAATAATATAACATATGTAATCAGTGAAGAACAGCCTCTTGGTTCCTCTCAAGTTCAGAACCTGGAATCAAATCACATTACAGAGCATGGACCCCATGGTCCTCACTGCTGAGTTTAAAACATGAGCCCTGGTCTATCTAGTGGATCAGAATAGTGGACCAGAACCATTGAGTTAATAGAGAGGAGTTATCTAGTGGACCAGAACCATTGAGTTAATAGAGAGGAGTTATCTAGTGGACCAGAACCATTGAGTTAATAGAGAGGAGTTATCTAGTGGACCAGAACCATTGAGTTAATAGAGAGGAGTTATCTAGTGGACCAGAACCATTGAGTTAATAGAGAGGAGTTATCTAGTGGACCAGAACCATTGAGTTAATAGAGAGGAGTTATCTAGTGGACCAGAACCATTGAGTTAATATAGATTACTATAGAGGGGGGGGGGGGGGGTACAGTGTAACAGTTACTATAGGGGGTACAGTGTAACGGTTACTATAGAGAGGGGGGTACAGTGTAACGGTTACTATAGAGAGGGGGGTACAGTGTAACGGTTACTATAGAGAGGGGGGGTACAGTGTAACAGTTACTATAGAGAGGGGGGTACAGTGTAACGTTACTATAGAGAGGGGGGTACAGTGTAACGGTTACTATAGAGAGGGGGGTACAGTCTAACGGTTACTATAGAGAGGGGGGTACAGTGTAACGGTTACTATAGAGAGGGGGTACAGTGTAACGTTACTATAGAGAGGGGGGTACAGTGTAACGGTTACTATAGAGAGGGGGTACAGTGTAACGGTTACTATAGAGAGGGGGTACAGTGTAACGGTTACTATAGAGAGGGGGGTACAGTGTAACGGTTACTATAGAGAGGGGGGTACAGTGTAACGGTTACTATAGAGAGGGGGGTACAGTGTAACGGTTACTATAGAGAGGGGGTACAGTGTAACGTTACTATAGAGAGGGGGGTACAGTGTAACGGTTACTATAGAGAGGGGGTACAGTGTAACGGTTACTATAGAGAGGGGGTACAGTGTAACGGTTACTATAGAGAGGGGGTACAGTGTAACGGTTACTATAGAGAGGGGGTACAGTTTAACGTTACTATAGAGAGGGGGGTACAGTGTAACGGTTACTATAGAGAGGGGGGTACAGTGTAACGGTTACTATAGAGAGGGGGGTACAGTGTAACGGTTACTATAGAGAGGGGGGGTACAGTGTAACGTTACTATAGAGAGGGGGGTACAGTGTAACAGTTACTATAGAGAGGGGGGTACAGTGTAACGGTTACTATAGAGAGGGGGGTACAGTGTAACGGTTACTATAGAGAGGGGGGTACAGTGTAACGTTACTATAGAGAGGGGGGTACAGTGTAACGTTACTATAGAGAGGGGGGGGGGGGGAAGTATTATCCACAGGGTCATTTACAATGTCACCAGGACAGAAGAGGGATGTGCTGTAAGTTAGTTTATTTCTATATATATCAAGAGTACAATAGGATGGATGTCTTCAACGACCTCCCCGTCCGACCGGCCGCCCTCCAACCGACCAGAAGGTGAACGTGGGGGAAGGTTCCAGAAGAACTCATCGTCCTCCCGGGGAGGAGGGAGCACACAGATGAAACGAGGCTGGAGGAAGAGGAGTGGTTTTAATTTAAGGAATGCTCTATATTTGACACGGCTGCTGTTGTCTCCCATTATGTGGGTAAACATGGGGGTCCTAGCGTGAGGTACGGCCGCTCCCTGATGGATGAGCCCGGGGAGCTGTAAGGGGCCGGACGATTTATGGGACATAGAATATGCATGACCATCCACAGCTCGCTGAAGGCTGCGGAGGAGAGGCTACTAAATGAAATGTCCAGGGAGGGTAAATCTCAGTACATCGCCCCCTCCACCACCACCACCACCACCTCCACCACCATCAGCACGACCACCACCACCACCCGCACCACCACCACCTCCACCACCACCACCACCACCACCACTACATCGCCACCCTCCACCAGCACCAGCACCACCACCACCACCACCCGCACGACCACCACCACCACCACCACCCGCATCACCACCACCACCACCTCCACCACCACCCCCACCACCTCCACCACCACCACCACCACCACCCATCACCACCACCACCACCACCATCCGCACGACCACCACCATCAGCACCACCCGCATGACCACCACCACCACCACCCGCACCACCACCACCACCACCTCCACCACCACCCGCACCACCACCACCACCTCCACCACCATCACCACCACCCGCACCACCACCACCACCACCACCCGCACGACCACCACCACCACCACGACCACCACCACCACCATTCGCACCTGCATCACCAGAACCACCAGCACCACCCACACCACCAGCACCACCACCGCATGCTGAGAGCTGTGTGGTATCTAGCTTGCATATTTTTTTATTCTGGATCACTAAAAGATGTCATTTCTAACTACGGCAACATCCAGTGTCACCTTGTCATGATGTCTGTCACCACTCAGTACAGACCGCGTGTCTTCCTCTGTCACCACTCAGTACAGACCGTGTGTCTTCCTCTGTCACCACTCAGTACAGACCGCGTGTCCTCCTCTGTCACCACACAGTACAGACCGCGTGTCTTCCTCTGTCACCACTCAGTACAGACCGAGTGTCCTCCTCTGTCACCACTCAGTACAGACCGTGTGTCTTCCTCTGTCACCACTCAGTACAGACTGCGTAGTGTCCTCGTCTGTCACCACTCAGTACAGACCGAGTGTCTTCCTCTGTCACCACTCAGTACAGACCGCGTGTCTTCCTCTGTCTGTCACCACTCAGTACAGACCGCGTGTCTTCCTCTGTCTGTCACCACTCAGTACAGACCGCGTGTCTTCCTCTGTCTGTCACCACTCAGTACAGACCGCGTGTCTTCCTCTGTCTGTCACCACTCAGTACAGACCGCGTGTCTTCCTCTGTCTGTCACCACTCAGTACAGACCGAGTGTCTCCCTCTGTCACCACTCAGTACAGACCGCGTGTCTTCCTCTGTCACCACTCAGTACAGACCGAGTGTCTTCCTCTGTCACCACTCAGTACAGACCGAGTGTCTTCCTCTGTCACCACTCAGACCGACAGTACAGACAGACTCTGTCCTCCTCAACATACGCTGTCCTCTTCCTGTTTATGGAGCCCTGATCAAGGTTCCCAAGGTGCCAGTGGGGCAGTTTGTCTTGGCTGTACAGTTGGTCTAATTCTGTCTCACGTCTGATTGAGTTAAAATACTCATTGGCATCTGGGAGCGCTTTGAGCAGTCAGCTCCTGACTGATCGATGGACGTGGTGCTAAATCCCCAGCCAGTCTTTATTGATCCTCTGAGGACCGGTGCCTCTCTGCATGTCTCTCAGCTCACAGCTAAGTAGCCCCCGCCACATATTTCCCCAACAAAGGGTGTTATGGTATGCAGATCAGGGCCCGTTTTGTCATCTGTTCAGTGAATTACTACATGCCAGTGGAACTCGTACGACCCCCTAGAGAGCGTCAAATCCCATATTTACACAGAGGTTATAAATAACGGTAATGCAGAGAGGACGGATGGGTCAGGAGTAAATCTGTGGATCTATTCCCCCCTTCATCTGACTGCTTATCTGTTTATTAAGGTTCACTCTCCAGCTCACAGAGCCATGGGATGGGGGTAACGTAGCAGTCAAACACAACCAGCCCTTCATGTTTACTTGATGCTAGTTTAATCATTTAGAAACTATGGTGATGTATTTATGTCAATAAGGAGCAGGAAGGGGTTGGGGCATCTTGTTCGAACCCAGAAACATCCACCTTCCGGCCCTCACAAGACTATTCAGGTCTATGATGTACGTTGAGCAAGTCAGATGGTAGACAGTGGACACATACACCATATGTCTGTCCATTCAGAACCACTCCTCTCGTCCCTGAAAGAGGACCTTCTGTGTTCCTTCTGTTTCTTGGACTTGGTAAGTTTTACTTTACCCTTTGTGGCTTAGGGTGAGCATGTTTGTTACTGATAGTGTTCAGGTTGGTATATGGGTTAGGGTTAGGTTAAGGTTTGGGTTAAGGTTAGGGTTAAGGTTAGGGGTTAAGGATAGGGTTCAGGTTAGGGTTAAGATAAAAGATACACAATAAAAGGTTAGGGGTTAGGGTTAAGGTTAGGGATAGAGATCAGGGTTAAATAAGGGATAAGGTTAAGGTTAGGGATAGGGTTAGGGTTAAGATTAGGGGTTAGGGTTAAGGTTAAGGTTAGGGTACCCTACATATTGTAGGGTTGAGTCTAATTGTAGGTGGTTTAGGTTATAGGTCTATTGCATGCAAGAAAAGCAGTACTTCCTTATCAAGTGATTTACTGTTTTTACTCCAGACAATCTGACCAAAGCGTGAGATGTTCAGCTTCTCAGGGGAATAAACAAAAGCCAAATGGTGGAGTGTGGGGAATGACGTCCTTCACTGACTTCATCTTCATCAGCACCACTCCACGTGTCTCTGTTCCCACGGTGATGAATGGCTGCTCTGTGTGATGGATGTGGTGATGTGTGACAGGGGAAAACCTCTGGACACGCCAAAATACATTTTACAAGGGCTGCTCTAATCAGCTGGCTGCCAGAGGCCCATAAATTGCCCTTTGCTGTGTCTTGGGCTAATAAAACATGTTAAACTATGAGTCTAGTAGAGCTGGGATATGTAGACACTCCAGAGACCCCTTTAAAGGCTCTGGGGATGAGTGCTCCAAACATTGAAATGCGTCTTGGTTTTATGGAGGCAAATGTTTACTAGAAACTTCAAATGGTGGACAGCAGTAAATGTGTTCTGACTCTGTGGTCTCCCTGTGTAGGTCATATGTACATCATACAGGCCCTATGTGTGTGTGTAGTACATCATACAGGCCCTATGTGTGTGTGTAGTACATCATACAGGCCCTATGTGTGTGTAGTACATCATACAAGCCCTATGTGTGTGTGTGTGTGTGTGTGTAGGTCATATGTACATCATACAGGCCCTGTGTGTGTGTGTGTGTGTGTGTGTGTGTGTGTGTGTGTGTGTGTGTGTGTGTGTGTGTGTGTGTGTGTGTGTGTGTGTGTAGGTCATATGTACATCATACAGGCCCTGTGTGTGTGTGTGTGTGTGTGTGTGTGTGTGTGTGTGTGTGTGTGTGTGTGTGTGTGTGTGTGTGTGTGTGTGTGTGTGTGTGTGTGTGTGTGTGTGTGTAGGTCATCTGTACAGCATACTGGGTGAGACACACCTTGTTACAATAACTACAGAGAGTTGATGCTTGTTTGATTCAGGATGATTTTGCGTCCTGACGAGTGGCGTCACCGTGTGGTACGGAGACACCACTGAACAGGACAAGAAAGACATCCAGAGGGTCGTGAGGACGGCAGAGAAGATCATGGGGTGTGCACTTCCATGCATTGAGGAGATCTGTAGGACCAGATGTCAGAATAAGGCCATCTCCATCACTAAGGACCGTAACCACCCTGGGCTCCATCTCTTCTCCCCCCTACTGTCTGGTCGCCGGTTGCTCAGCATCCGTACAGCAAGGACTAGCAGGTTAAGGATAGTTTTTATCCACAGGCAGTGAGCTACTGACCTGCTAGGAGTGCTGCCACTATCATAACATGTCATTAACATTACTCTATCATAACATGTCAGTAACATTACACTATCATAACATGTCATTAACATTACACTATCATAACATGTCATTAACATTACTCTATCATAACATGTCATTAACATTACTCTATCATAACATGTCATTAACATTACACTGTCATAACATGTCATTAACATTACACTATCATAACATGTCATTAACATTACACTATCATAACATGTCATTAACATTACACTGTCATAACATGTCATTAACATTACACTATCATAACATGTCATTAACATTACTCTATCATAACATGTCATTAACATTACACTGTCATAACATGTCATTAACATTACACTATCATAACATGTCATTAACATTACACTGTCATACTTTGCTGGACTTTCTGGACTCATTACAGTTACTGCACTGTATTCATGATGCTGTTGTACTACGAGCATTTTAAAATGCTTTTAAATGCTTTTTGCAAAATTCAACACATGTACATATCATCCATCAGTCACTTAATTGTTAATTTAATTGTGTACAGTATTGTTATAGTATAGTGTAAATTAAAGTACATAGAATAGTATATAGTATTAAATTGTAGGTTATTCATACTGCAGGAGGTTCCATTGTACTTCAATATCCTGAATCTTGAATCTTAAAAGGTGTCGGTATTTCACCACCTGGAGACTTTAGAGGAGGGAGTTTTGTGCTTATTTCTCTTTTTAAATCCCAGGCATAACCTTCAACGTCCTCCTGTCGACAGGAAATGCAGTTTATCACCCGGGGGATGACAGCGGTGAGGGTGATGTATGACGTCACGCGTCTCCCAAGATAACTCAGATAGCACGAAGTTACAACATGGATCTACTCTACTTCCCCGTCCAGAAGGGAAATCAACTCTCAAGTAAAAGACAAGGAATAAGGAGGCTGACGGAATAAAATAATTCTTCAATTGTGTGCCCTGAAATCCTGAGATGCCTCGGGAGAATTCCTCAAACCCCGTTTCCCAGAATACGATAAAGTCTGCGTGTCTCCTAAAGAGATAAAACCTTGTCAATGCGTCTTCCTCTGAAGAACCATTTCTATAAACTACTCTGGGAGTCTTTTATTTAGTAAATGAACGGGGGAAGCAGGAGGCCTCCTGGTGCAGGCATGTGTTTGAAGATGCTTTATTGAGTGCTGAGCTTCAAGAGGGAACGTTTGGTTCTTGTGTAAAGATGACCTCACGCTAAAGGTATGTTCAACCGCAAAACAAACACAACTCCTATTCATTCAATATTATATATATATCATTATGATATATATATAATACATATAAAAGATATTTTATAAATAATTTAATATATATGATATATGATATATATACAATACATAAAAAAAATATCATAAATAATTATATATATTATATGATATATATATATAATACATAAAACATATATATTATAAATAAATAAATAAATATATAATAATATATTATATAATAACATAGTATATGTCCAGGCATTGATCTTCTATATATATAAACTTTATATATATATATATAGATATATATATCTATATATATCTATATCTATATCTATATCTATATAGATATAGATATAGATATAGATATAGATATATAGATATATGTATTGTTAAAATACTGACAGAGAAAAATCAATGCCTGGATATATACTATATATATATATATATATATATATATATATATATATATATATATATATATACACAGTATACATATATATATATGTATGTCAGTATTTGAACATGACTGTAATATTAGTATTAAACCCAGTTAGGTCCATGGTTGTGTTTTCACAGATTGTTGACACGCAAAAAACAACAACAGAAGAAACATTTTCCTGTTATATTTTTGATGGAAGAATATCGTAAACAGGAAGTATGTCCATTTATAGGCGTGATCTTTCTTCACTTCCTGCCAACTTGGACCGTCTGATAACATAGCACCAAGACCTCACCTGTCACTATTACACCATAATATGCTTCCAGTTGTTTATCCCAAAGAGGATAAATATATATATATTTTGATATATATATTTATATGAGTCAGGGCGGTGAACTTCATGCAAACGCCAGCCAAGCATTCAGCGGTCCGGGCCCCGGGGCCCGTGTCCTCCCTCTGTCCCTCCCCTGTCTCCCCCCCCGTGTCCTCCCTCTGTCCCTCCCCTGTCTCCCCCCCCGTGTCCTCCCTCTGTCCCTCCCCTGTCTCCCCCCCGTGTCCTCCCTCTGTCCCTCCCCTGTCTCCTCCCCCGGGTCCCCCCTCTGTCCCATTCCCCCTGTCTCCCCCCTGTCTCCCCCCCTGTCTCCCCCCCATCACAAGTCTGTTCACGCTAAGATAAATCACTTCAACCAGACCCCAAGGACAACACGCACAGAGGGAGAGAGAGAGAGAGAGAGAGAGAGAGAGAGAGAGAGAGAGAGAGAGAGAGAGAGAGAGAGAGAGAGAGAGAGGAGAGAGAGAGAGAGAGAGAGAGAGAGAGAGAGAGAGAGGAGATCGAGGAACAGGGAAAAGAGTGGAGGTAGAGAGAGGAGAGAGAGAGAGAGAGAGAGAGAGAGAGAGAGAGAGAGGAGAGAGAGAGAGAGAGAGAGAGAGAGAGAGAGAGAGAGAGAGAGAGAGAGGGCGGAAGACAGAGGAACAGGGAGGAAAAGGGGAGGGAGAGAGGCTGCATCAAAGGTGAACCCTAAGACAGAATGATGGAGGTTTAGAAATAAAAACAAGAGAAAGATTCATATCCTAGGATTAGGTAGACTTGATGACTAGGAAGGAAGGAAGGAAGGATACAGAGTAAGAGTAAGGGAGAGAGAGAGAAGGGGGGGAGATAAAACAGAGGGAGAGATAAGGGAGAGAGAGAGATAGAAGAAAGGATGAGAGAGAGAGAGAGAGAGAGAGAGAGAGAGAGAGAGAGAGAGAGAGAGAGAGAGAGAGAGAGAGAGAGAGAGAGAGAGAGAGAGAGAGAGAGAGAGAGCATAAGAGAGGAACCCCAAGAGGAACAAGAGAGAGCAAGGATGCCCTTAACCCCAGGGGGTTAAGGGCATCCTTTCTCTCTCTTGTTGTGTGCTCGTCGTACACAATCTAAATATCACTAACCATTGTGAGCCCTAAACGCTAGCCAGCCTCCGGTTGGATGTCAATAGTGCACCACATGTCCTCTGGAAGGAGAGAGGAGAGGATAAAAGAGGATAGGATAGGAAAGGATAGGAAAGGATAGGAGAGAATAGGAGAGGATAGGAGAGGATATGAAAGGATAGGATAGGAGAGGATAGGAGAGGATAGGAGAGGATAGGAAAGGATAGGAGAGAATAGGAGAGGATAGGAAAGGATAGGATAGGAGAGGATAGGAGAGGATAGGAGAGGATAGGAAAGGATAGGAGAGAATAGGAGAGGATAGGAGAGGATAGGAAAGGATAGGATAGGAGAGGATAGGAGAGGATAGGAGAGAATAGGAGAGGATAGGATAGGAGAGGATAGGAGAGGATAGGAGAGGATAGGAAAGGATCGAAGAGGATAGAAGAGGATAGGAGAGGAGAGGAGACGATAGAAGAGGATAGGAGAGGATAGAAGAGAATAGGAAAGGATAGAAGAGGATAGGAAAGGATAGAAGAGGATAGGAGAGGATAGAAGATGATAGGAGAGGATGGAAGAGAATAGGAAAGGATAGAAGAGGATAGGAAAGGATAGAAGAGGATAGGAGAGGATAGAAGAGGATGGGAGAGTATAGAAGAGGATAGGAGAGGATAGAAGAGGATAGGAGAGTATAGAAGAGGATAGGAGAGTATAGAAGAGGATAGGAGAGGATAGGAGAGGATAGGAGAGTGTTGAAGAGGATAGGAGAGTATAGAAGAGGATAGGAGAGGATATGAGAGGATAGGAGAGGAGAGGGGAGGATAGGAGAGGATATGAGAGGATAGGAGAGTGTTGAAGAGGATAGGAGAGAGGATAGTGAGAGGATAGGAGAGTGTTGAAGAAGGCACACCAGCGCCTCTAAGCACTGCAGAGAGCGTCCTGATGAGTGGCGTCTGGTCGCTGGTTGCGCAGCATCAGTACAAGGACTAGCAGGTTCAAGGATCGTTTTTATCTACAGGCAGTGACCTACTGAACTGCTAGGAGTGCTACCACTATCATAACATTGACATTAACATTACACTATCATACTTTTGCTTGAACATCACCGTAACAACATCACCGTAAACATCACCGTCATGCCGAAGAAAACTTTGAAGAACGCTGCCAAAATGCCATTATACTGTAGCTGTAAGTTAGAAACCCGTTCAATAAGTTCTGTGGTCAAACACGTCTACATACGTCAATATGCGTTGGAGATAAGTTACATATAGGTTCAAAGCACGTTACTAATAGGTTAGAAATAGGTTTTGGGTACGCTAGACATTATCTTGACGTATTTCGACTTATGAGTAACTTACAAGTAACGTGTGTGAACGCGTGTCAACGATCTCATAACTTACCTTCAAGACAGACAGACAGACGTCAAAAATGTTGTGCATGCACAACAGCGTGCTCTGAACTTAGAAATAACTTATTCGACGTACGCCAGCGTTTTAGAGAAATTTTGATACGTCGGCATATGCTGGCTAAATCGTGAAGGTGTGAAAGGGCCATAAGCATTCCAATGTACATGTTGCAATTGGCCAATAAAAATATCTTGTATCTTGAGTGTAGGAATGTTTATCAAGGCATGCTGTTCTTTACATGATTGGTTTTCCTTGGTTAGCATAAGCGGTTGGTTAGCATGTGTTACTCATTACTTTCTATAGTCTGTATCCTATACATTAGGGATATAGTAGATAGTTTACCGCTCCACATGTCTTCCACTCAACATCTACTATATTTGCAGGCTGCATTTATGTCGGATGACTGGTAGACGAAATGATCACAGATACTGGAAGTGTCTTTGTCTGTAGCGGGAGACCCAAAGAGGACATGTATTAAACCTCTTTTTACTTTTACAAAATATACAAAACACGCTGGTTGTTTTAATACCGAAAAGGACGACACTGAGCAAACTGAAAGAAAACTGAGAGGACAGATGAGACCTTATCGACGGCTTCCTGAGTCATAGCACACGTTTAGAACCTTCCACACAAAGCAGAACCACACAAACAACTACAAGGTCTTGAAGAAATGGAAGTAAATGACTTCCCTTGTGTGTGTGTTGTAAAGGAATTCATCCTCAAGTCAAAACTAATCGCCATCAAGACAGACCTCAGAGGCTGACCTCAGAGGCTGACCTCAGAGGCTGACCACACACCAGTACCAATACTATCAAAATACCCAGTGTGTGTGTGTGTGTGTGTGTTGTGTTGTGTGTGTGTGTTGTGGTTGTGTGTGTGTGTGTGTGTGTGTGTGTTGTGTTGTGTGTTGTGTGTGTGTGTGTGTGTGTGTGTGTGTGGTGTGTGTGTGTGTGTGTGTGTGTGTGTGTGTGTGTGTGTGTGTGTGTGTGTATGTGTGTGTGTGTGTGTATGTGTGTGTGTGCGTTGGTGTTGTTGTGTGTGTGTGTGTGTGTGTGGTGTGTGTGTGTGTGTGTGTGTGTTGTGTGTGTGTATGTTGTGTTGTGTTGTGTTGTGTGTGAGTGTGTTGTGTGTGAGTGTGTTATGTGTGTGTGTGTTGCGTTGGTGTTGTTTGTTGTGTGTTGTGTTGTGTGTGTGTGTTGTGTTGGTGTTGTGTTGTGTGTGTGAGTGTGTTATGTGTGTGTGTGTGTGTGTGTGTGTGTGTGTGTGTTGTGTGTGTGTGTGTGTGTTCTCTATCCTGTTAAAAAAACTGTCGGCATCAAACCGACGGGCTCGATAAATATAAAGTTGTGGATCCTTCCGGCGGGGGTGAAATCGATTGAGTGAGGACAAAGAACCGATAGACATCACTTAATTCTCTTATCAGTGTGATTTAGGGGGAGAGGAGGATGTTAAATAACTGTAAATCTTCATCGATGACTCTGGTCTTTATGGCAGGACGTCCAGACTCTCAATTTACTGCTTTATTACCCTTTGTCTTCCAGAGAGACGCCATAACAGCTCCTCAAAATACAAAAGGATAAAAAGAGAAAAATCAGGTTAAGAGGAAGGAGAAGAAGGGCCCCATCATGCTGACAGCTTTATGTTCAGGAGGAGGGGAAGGACCACCGTGCTCCCCACCACCTCCTCCCCCGCCACCTCCTCCTCCTCCTCCACCTCCTCCCCCGCCACCTCCTCCCCCACCACCTCCTCCTCCTCCACCTCCTCCCCCGCCACCTCCTCCTCCTCCATCTCCTCCTCCTCCACCTCCTCCTCCGCCACCTCCTCCCCCACCACCTCCTCCTCCTCCACCTCCTCCCCCGCCACCTCCTCCTCCACCTCCTCCCCCGCCACCTCCTCCCCCGCCACCTCCTCCTCCTCCACCTCCTCCCCCGCCACCTCCTCCCCCACCACCTCCTCCTCCTCCACCTCCTCCCCCGCCACCTCCTCCCCCACCACCTCCTCCTCCTCCACCTCCTCCCCCGCCACCTCCTCCTCCACCTCCTCCCCCACAACCTCCTCCCCCGCCACCTCCTCCTCCTCCACGTCCTCCCCCACCACCTCCTCCCCCGCCACCTCCTCCTCCACCTCCTCCCCCACAACCTCCTCCCCCGCCACCTCCTCCCCCGCCACCTCCTCCTCCTCCACGTCCTCCCCCACCACCTCTTCCCCCTGCACGTCCTCCCCCACCACCTCCTCCCCCTCCACCTCCTCCCCCACCACCTCCTCCCCCTCCACGTCCTCCCCCTCCACCTCCTCCCCCACCACCTCTTCCCCCTCCACGTCCTCCCCCACCACCTCCTCCCCCTCCACGTCCTCCCCCACCACCTCCTCCCCCTCCACCTTCTCCCCCACCACCTCTTCCCCCTCCACGTCCTCCCCCACCACCTCCTCCCCCTCCACGTCCTCCCCCACCACCTTCTCCCCCACCACCTCCTCCCCCTCCACCTCCTCCCCTTCCACGTCCTCCCCCTCCACCTCCTCCCCCTCCACCTCCTCTCTCTTGACGATATGTTCTCAGTAATGGGTCTGAGGAGCTGAATCAATAAAGAATTGGAGATTCCTCCGGAACGCTAGAGGAACGGTTATTATCTGAGGCCGTTAAAACAATAGAGGCAGCGCTGCCTCGTACTTATCTTCCTGCTGGTCCATGGTGAAGGCTGGACGTATCTGGGACACATGGCCTCAACCCTCAGCACGAAGGGCTGGATAAACAAAACTAGAAAACACTGGGGCCCTCAGACCAGAGGACCTCAGACCAGAGGACCTCAGACCAGGGGTCCTCAGACCAGAGACCCTCAGACCAGGGGTCCTCAGACCAGAGACCCTCAGACCAGGGGTCCTCAGACCAGAGACCCTCAGACCAGGGGCCCTCAGACCAGGGGCCCTCAGACCAGAGGACCTCAGACCAGGGGCCCTCAGAGCAGGGGCCCTCAGACCAGAGGACCTCAGACCAGGGGCCCTCAGACCAGGGGACCTCAGACCAGAGGACCTCAGACCAGGGGCCCTCAGACCAGAGACCCTCAGACCAGGGGCCCTTAGACCAGAGGACCTCAGACCAGAGGACCTCAGTCCAGAGGACCCATGGTCCCTCAGACCAGGGGCCCTCAGACCAGGGGCCCTCAGACCAGGGGCCCTCAGACCAGAGGACCTCAGACCAGAGGACCTCAGACCAGGGGCCCTCAGACCAGGGGCCCTCAGACCAGGTTCTGACGATGTTGGCTTCATCACACGTGTATCTTTGAAGGTTTGAAGCCACAGGGAGAGGACATGACTGGGTTCTTGTGTGTAGTAGCAGGTTGAGAGATGGTGGAGCGCGGAGGGGCACAGATCGCCAGGAGAAATGTCAACAACTGCTCTAAATGTTTGGGATGACACATTAAAGGTTTTTGTAGGACGAAGAGACGGATTGGGGCAACATAATAAAACTCACCATCCAAGTAGGTTACAGGAAACTATTTGACCCAGTTCCATATATTAGTGTCCTACGGTGATCATGGACCCATGGTCTCTCCTAAAGGTCCATCACTGACTGACAGCAAGTAGACCACAACACAGGAAACCAAACTGAGAATGACCCAGTACATCAGAATAGATCTAATGGACCATAAACAAGAGAGAGAGAGAGAGAGAGAGAGAGAGAGAGAGAGAGAGAGAGAGAGAGAGAGAGAGAGAGAGAGAGAGAGAGAGAGAGAGAGACGGACAGACAGACAGACAGACAGACAGACAGACAGACAGACAGACTGTCTGTCTGTCTGTCTGTCCGTCTCTCTGCAGCTCTGGAATAGATATCATCCATATTCTTGTTCTTTGTTGTTCTTCTGTCATGTGACGTCCTCAATGTATTCAGGTCTCAGTTTATCACATTGAGGACATCATTTTAACAAGAGGTCGCCTCTGAGGTTGCCTCTGAGGTCGCCTCTGAGGTCGCCTCTAAGTTCACCTCTGAGGTCACCTCTGAGGTCGCCTCTGAGGTCGCCTCTAAGTTCACCTCTGAGGTCGCCTCTGAGGTCGCCTCTAAGTTCACCTCTGAGGTCGCCTCTGAGGTCGCCTCTAAGTTCACCTCTGAGGTCGCCTCTGAGGTCACCTCTGAGGTCGCCTCTGAGGTCGCCTCTGAGCACTTGAATCATTTGTGACACGGCGTATGGACCGACTGCTGCTAGGAGACCAATGAGCCAATCAGAAGGCAGGCGGGATGTGGGCGGGCCTTCGTGTGTGTGAATTAAAGGAGAGCGTATGTGTCTTCACATTCATCTAAATATTAATGAGAATGTAATTATGAATCTTTTGTTTTATTTGCTCAATTGAGGGAAGAAATACAGCCTCATCGTTGAGATTGAAATGAATGTTTATCTTTGCTCTCCTCTTTGTGAAAAGCCCTGACTTCAACATAAAGCCGCCAGAAACATAATGGGATGTGAAGGGAAATGTAATTATCATTCAGAGGTTGACAAATGAAGCCCCGGGACGCTTGTCTGGCTGATGGATGGAAAAAACACACAGCGGAAAAGATGCTGTTTGGTTTTCTGTTTTGAAACAGCTGTACGTCTGCAGCAGGTTCTCACCTTCTGGGAACATCTGGAAACACCTGGAAACATCCAGCAGTCAGAAGTGGATCAAGGCTGTGGATGTCCTCCCTCAGGGACCAGTTCGTTTAGATAGTTTGGAGGAAAAGGGAGGATGAAGAGGTTCTTTTCCAAGACAGAAAATGCATCCTTAGCGTTCAAGTATTGTTTTTGGGTTTTGCGGCAGAACATGGTGGATGTGGACATGATTTGTAGCTGACATAAATGAGGCTCTGAGAGCCCAGTCGAGAACCGCTGAAGGACATGAAGTTAATCACCGAGAGATTCAACTTCTGGCTCCAAACTAAAAGTACAGATCTCCTTAAAAATCGGTTAAAACTTCACGGCTGTTCCTGTAGGGCGAGAGCCAGAGGAACCATGACAGCTGCCAGTTCACCACATCCTCCCTGTACCCCCGCTCCCCCGACAACAAGCGGGGACGGAGACAGACAAAAGAGGAGACGGGGGGAGAGCGAGACAGACAGAGAAAGAGAGCAAGAGAGACAGACCGACCGAGAGAGAGAGAGAGAGAGAGAGAGAGAGAGAGAGAGAGAGAGAGAGAGAGAGAGAGAGAGAGAGAGAGAGAGAGGGAGAGAGAGAGAGAGAGAGGGGAGAGAGAGAGAGAGAGAGAGAGAGAGAGAGAGAGAGAGAGCGCAGGGGAGCCAGGCAGTGTGTTTAGGAGGAAGACAGCTGTCAGTAGCTGTCAATCGTACGGTTTTGATGCCAGCGTCTCGACACAGGTCTGTCTGTCTGTCTGTCTGTCTGTCTGTCTGTCTGTCTCTCTGTGTGACTGCTATCAAAGACGGATTCACAGCCAAGACAGGAAAGAGAAATCCACACGTTTCTCTCATTTGCAGCTGGCATGTAAAGTTGGTCAAATCTGGGGTGAATCTGTGAATTATGAGGGGGTAAAAAACAAGTTCTGTCTGTTCTTCACATCTTCTGATGTTCTGCTGATTTAATGACGTTAAGGACTGCAATGTCGTCTCTTTATGACCCAACTGCTTAAGTTATGAAAAAAATATTCTCACTCTCACTGTCATAAAAATAAAAATACATCAGAATTTGGGTCTTACATGGGACTGACAAAGTGGTGGTGGTGGTGGAGGTGATGGTGGAGGTGGTGGTGGAGGTGGTGGTGGTGGAGGTGATGGTGGAGGTGATGGTGGTGGTGGTTGTGATGGTGGAGGTGATGGTGGTGGTTGTGGTGGTGGAGGTGATGGTGGTGGTGGAGGTGATGGTGGTGGTGGTGATGGTTGTGATGGTGGAGGTGATGGTGGTGGTGTTGAATGTGATGGTGGTGGTGATTGTGGTGGTGGTGGAAGTGATGGTTGTGGAGGTGGAGGTGATGGTGGTGGTGGTGGAAGTGATGGAGGTAATGGTGGTGGAGGTAATAGTGGTAGTGATGGTGGTGATGGTCAAGGTGATGGTGGTGGTCAAGGTGATGGTGGTGGAGGTGATGGTGGTGGAGGTGATGGAGGTAATGGTGGTAGTGATAGTGGTGGTGGTGGTGGTGGTGGTGG